>JBBMOL010000085.1:2400000-3000000 GCA_037954665.1 Laguncularia racemosa | reverse complement strand
CAAAAGGTGCCCCCTATGGGCTGACCATGAGGACAAAGTTTTTAGGAAAGGGCCCCCTATGGGCTGCCTAACCTAGAATTGAAATTGTTTTAGGAAAGGGCCCCCTATGGGCTGCCTAACCTAGAATGGAAATTTTTAGGAAAGGGCCCCCTATGGGCTGCCTAACCTGGATTGAAGAATTGCCTCAAAAGGTGCCCCCTATGGGCTGACCATGAGGACAAAGTTTTTAGGAAAGGGCCCCCTATGGGCTGCCTAACCTAGAATTGAAATTGTTTTAGGAAAGGGCCCCCTATGGGCTGCCTAACCTAGAATGGAAATTTTTAGGAAAGGGCCCCCTATGGGCTGCCTAACCTGGATTGAAGAATTGCCTCAAAAGGTGCCCCTTATGGGCTGACCATGAGGACAAAGTTTTTAGGAAAGGGCCCCCTATGGGCTGCCTAACCTAGAATTGAAATTGTTGTAGGAAAGGGCCCCCTATGGGCTGCCTAACCTAGAATGGAAAGTTTTAGGAAAGGGCCCCCTATGGGCTGCCTAACCTAGGATGGAAAGTTTTAGGAAAGTGCTCCAAGAGCTGACTGACCTAAATGAAAATGATGGCTCAAAAGGTGCCCCTTGCAGGCTAACCTTGAGAGATCTAGGGAAGTGCCCCCTTTTTTGGGCTGACTACCCTATTAAAGGAAATGATGGCTCAAAAGGTGCCCCTTACAGGCTAACCTTGAGAGATCTAGGGAAGTGCCCCTTTTTTTTGGGCTTACTACCCTATTAAAGGAAGAATATCCTAAGTGAGAATCTTATTCATTTTTTTTTCAATAACAATCAAATGCAAGATGACTTAAGACTTCTGAACAAGTGATAACTAAAATTTTTCTGCAAATTTTCAAAAAAATGGTCTTTTGAAACCTAAGGATAATGTGGAAAAATATTAAAGTGTTTTCTTTTTATTGCTAACGAATAAAAAATCTGACAAGGCTCCTAAAAATTCAAATAAAGGGTAAGCATTCCCTACTGCTCAATAATCATTTACTCTTTGCCTCATTTTTCTCAGAGGGTTTGGTTTAATCCTAGAAACAAAGTGTTGTCTTAGCTTAATCAATCATCTCTTGAGAGGTTTCTTGCAATCAAGACTCATATCTTCTTCTTGGGGAACATCAGTACTTAAGGTTAAACAATGCCAATGAGTAAATTCCCTCATTCCATTTATAACTGGATATCTTGTTTTTAATTGGTTTAATCTAAGAGGACTTCCTTACAATCTCTCGGCTTAGATGTCACTCTTGACTTCTACTCCAAAAATTATGGTCTTTCTTGTAAGTAATACGCTTTAATCCGTTAGGACTTTTTGATACTTTGTAATGCAATTTAGGCTCTTTTGGTTATTGGTTTCAGAAAAGTATGTTAATGGTTTTTTTTTTTTTTTTGAAAGAATCGTCATTTCAACTTGGGTTTGTAAGTCAAGAAACTTTGAGAAAAAGAACTGGAATAGTACTTGCCCTAGCAATTTTTGCTTAAGATAAGTTATTTTCAATGATTTGGAGAAGTCTTCGAAAAGGGTAGTATATCTTTGAACTACTCTCGTATTTGGCCCTGGTATTTTTCAAGTGTTGTTGGGCTTTTTATAGGTTTAGCTACATTCTTGGCTTTTCTCATTTCTCTTCTTTTCTTTTTCTTTTCCTTCTTTTTCTTTCATTTTCATTCGTCATTTTCATTTTTTTTTTTCATTCATTCTCTTTTTTCCATTTTCTTTTCTTTTCTTTTCTTTTAGGCCCAATGGTGATCATTTCATGTGGTTCATGTGTATTTTCTAAGAATGTGGACTTCTCTTCATCTCAAATAAATTATCTACGGCTAAAATTTTGAATTGTTGCAACTAGGGCAAGCACTATTGATGTCTCTATCTTCCCAAGTATTCCATCGTGGGGTGGTTGATGGTGAGGTTCAATTTTGAAACTCTTGTTTATCAAAGGATGATTGTGTTTAGGGTAGCAAAGATGAATGCCTAACATTATCTTGATTTAACGTATCAAATTCAAGATAGACCTCCTTTAAGGAATGAGTCCAAAACCTCACATTAATAACACTCAACTCTCAAGTGTTTAAGGGTTAGTGTTTGGGACATGGTTTGCCTCTTGTCATCTTAAACCTTTTAAACCAAGATACCCTTCCATTTTATTAACTTTGCCTATGTTCTCCACTTCTCATGGTGTCCAAGCGATTTGGTCTTAAGACTCAAGGATTTGGAGTAGTCTTCTTTATACCCTCATTGATAATTGACCATAGCTACTTTGAAAGTGTACTAAAAAAAAATCTGTGTCTGGTTTAGATGACTTTTGATGGAAAGGAAACTTCAAGTGCAGCTTTTAGGATTGGAGTGTGTCGGGACGTTTTACATTTTGAGGCTAAATCAAGATATGAGGAGACCTTTTGAAGTGAATGGGGTCTTTTAAGTTGGTTATAGAGGTCCTTGGTTTTATGTTTAGAGCAAGCGACTATGAGCTTTAGGTTAAGCTGACCATTTATAAGCAACTTTTAGGACCTTGAAAAGATCTCTTATTGTTAGTAACTCTTCAATTTTCTTTCTTTCTTTATTTTTATTGGTTGTTCTTATTTTTTAGTAGATATGTAAACAAGATGCTCATACGGATATAAATATGTAAACAAGATGCTCACACAAGATGCTCACACGGATGCTAAAAGTAGAAGGGCTGACAACTGATTAACGATGTAATATTGAAACTTCACTTTTATTAATATTGAAAATTTGGAGTTCGAAAAAGATTACAAATAATGATCTATTTCCTAGCTCTTTTAGTCTTCTGTTGTGGAGGCTTAGTCTCCCCATTGATGACGGCTTCTAGTTCTTGGACTTTGGCTTGGCACTTCTCCAATTGTGCTTCTAAGGCTTTGTTTCTTTGGTCGGATTCCTTGAAGCGTCCCTTCCAGATGTCTTTCTTATAATCTGCAGCTTCGAAGTATACTTCCATCCGGGCCTTGACCTGCTCCAGGTAGATTTCTGTTTCTGGATTGATCTGATCTGGTCTTGGCTGGGTGACGTCTGGAACCCGATATGCTCTTTCCCCTGTCTGGTATAGCTGGCGGATTACAAACTCTCTGGTGGCTCGGTGCTTTCCCACTTCGCCATCTAGCTCTCTTAGGTCCACATTCGGGCTTTCGATTCTGGCTCCCTAGAGCGCTTTGACCTCTGCCAGCTTAGCAAATTTCTCGGCTACCAACAGGTTCGGATCCTGATACTCAAAGGTGACTGCTTCGAGTGAAGGCCGGTAAACTATGTCTTGAACGGTACCGAATTGGCGGACTACGGAGTTGGGGTGATATCCGATGCATCCGTTGATCCCAATTAATGGCACTGCTTGGAAATTACTGCAGGTTAAGATGATTTTATTGCAGCAACTCCACCTGGCTGTCCATAGAATATCTTCGGCGCTAAGGCTTCTAAGCAGATCTACCCAACTGTAGCTGGTAATGTCGTCGGGTAGCTTCACCTTTTCTATACAGGAATCCACCAGATCCACCTGTTGGGCCAGGGTTTTCCTGACCATGTTCAGCCCGAAGCATTTGAGGTGGCTTATGAACCATATCAGCAGAAGGTTGATGCTGGAGCGGAGGATCCCATGACCCTTCTTCTTGAGGAAATTCAGATTTCGGATCTGTTCAGCCAGTAGAGCCGGGATGTAAGATTTTCCCTCCAGGAATTGGGTTACCAGCTCTGCAACCCGGTAGTGAATATAGAAAGTTCCGGTGGGGAACAGTATGGTGGCGAAGGCTGTCAAGATGAAAGCCTTCACCCTTCTTTGTCTGTAAGTCTGAGGGTCCCCACACAGGATGTCCTTTCTGTCCCCATTGTCTTCTCGGGCAATAAACCAGGCTTCTAGATCATCCATGCGTATGCAATACCCGTTACAGTCTGCCAAGGCTTTGTTGACTACTGTTTTGCGGATGCCCAGTAGTCTGCTGAACGTACCAGCTGGCCCGCCTCAAGGTCTGGCGCGTAAATCTGATCAGTCAGTGCTGGAGCCTGTAGCAACTGGGTATACTCCTCCAGGGTAGGGGTGATCTCATGCGGTCCGATGAAGAAAGCTGCAGGCTCGATCTCCCATAACTGGAGCATGGCCCGGACCATAGGCAAATTCGCCTCTGTCTTAGTCAGTGAGAGGACGGGGCCGATCTTTTGTTGGATAAAGGCTTGCTCCTTTGGGTTATACAAGGTAAACCAGTGGTCCAGTACCAATTTTGGGTCCAAAGGTTTGTACACCCGAATTTCTTTGCGGAGGAGGCGGTTGACTGCACTGCTAGCCATCTATTACAATAGGAAACAGCCTAGTTACAACAAGAACTATGAAAACGTTACAGGGAAATAGTCCTGAACTCCAAGGACAAAATAACAAACCATTACATTGTCATCCAATTGTCAACCCTTCTTACAATGTCATGTATGCAAGTAGGTGGGTTCTAACTGGTTCCCGAGCTCTATGGCCTCCCGCATTCTCGAAGAAATGGATCTCAGGCCATATCGAAGCATAAGGTGGGGTAGCCTAATCGGTCCCGAACGGTGAATCAACTCACTTCGCCCGAAACCTACACAATGGCTCCCCGACTTAGGTTGCTAGGACGGTCCGGGTTCGACCGCATCTACTCACACAAGCATATGTATGTATGCAAGAAACCCCCACAATAAAGAAAATACAAAATCTAACTAAACCCTGAAAAGTTAGCAACAGAATAATAATTAAAAAACACATTTCTTTAAGATAAAGATTTAAAGAGATTCAGGTGGCTAGCCTGCTGGTATGGAGTCCCCAGTGGAGTCGCCATCCTGTCGAGTCTAATTTTTGAATTCCCATTCCTAATCCGATCTAAACTAGACCCTATGCTCATCTAATCTAGATCCTCGACTTGAGTTAGGAATTTCGTTTAATTTTTGGAGTCGCCACCCCAACTGTTGCTGGGAAAATTGAATTAAGACTAAAGGAGCGGATTAGTCTTAATTTGGACCACTAGTCGTCGTTCTTTCCTCTTCTCGTTTTTGTGAAAAGAGGAAAAGGGAAAACCAGAGCTTCTAAGTCCGGAGGCTAACCTATTAAAACCTTTACGGTTACCACCTAATCTCCTAAAATTGTTTATCTTTAGAAATGTGTTTCATTTGTGTTTCTGTTACTTTTTTTTTTTTTTTTTTGAGAATTATTTTGAGAAAATGATTTTTCTTTATTTTAGGGGTTGACCCGAATGGGTGCCTACGTACCTGCTATTCAGGATCAAACAAGCCGTAGTTCGCTTTTCTGAAAAATTTAGATTTGTTTGTGAATTTTAATTTTGAAAACTCTTTTGATTTAAGTTCTTAACGTCTTTGGAATTTTTAAAAAATTTCTAAGCCTAAGCTTTGATTTTATTTTTGAAAATGATTTTTTTGGGAAAACATCAATTTTGGATTTATTTGAAGAAAAAGATTTTTCTAGGTGCTAAAACTTAATTTTTCTTCTATTTTCATAATTTTTGAATTTTTATTAATTTTCATGATTTTTATGATTTTTGTGATTTTTTATAAGTTTTTGTGATTTTTATAAATTTTTGTAATTTTTATGCTAGAACATTTTATCCTAAGTTATTATCTATCCTATTTTGAAATCTAAAGTTTTATTATTATTTTTCCTAATATTTTTATTATTTTATTCTATTTTTTTATTTTTTTATTCTTTTATTATTATTATTTTTTACATTTTATTTTATTTTTATTTTTTTTACATTTTTCTTAATTCTAGAAAAATCTAATTTCTACATTTTTCCTATTTATTGAAAATATAAAACAAAAACAAATAATAAATAAATAACAAATTCGGAATAAATAAATAAACCAAATAAATTAATTAAATAAAAAAAAATCCGATTTACCTGGATCCGGGTCGGTGCGCGGGTCGAATCTGTCGGGTCAAATCGGGTCGGATCGGGTCGGGTCGGATATGTCGGAGACGGCGGCGGGGTTAGCTCGTTCACGGCATTCCGGCGGTCGTTTGCGGCGGGTGAAGTGTCGAATCCTAGATTCTTGAGGGTGCTGAATCCGATGGTGGTGGCGGTTTACTCCCAGATCGCCTCCTAGCGGTTGCTCCAACTCCGATCGATGGTCTCGGCTTCAAGTTCCTCCGGCGTACTCCGATTCACTCCTTTCTCTCACTTTTTCTTCGTGTTTTTTCGTGCTTTGGCTTCCTCCTGTTCTCCTCTATTTATAGGCACCTCGAACTCCTCTTGGATAAGCTCGAATCGGCCGATTTAGATAAACCCATATTTTTCCGTTTCTTAGATTCGATTTTATCCCGGCGATTTGATGTTAATCTCTTGTGTTCCTTTGGTTTATCTGATGGATTTGGCCTTATCTCGACTTTAATCTAGAAGATTAAAAAGAAAACGGCCGATTTCGCCTTCGTCGGACTTCTGTCGGATTTTTTTTCTCCGGCTGGGCTCACGAAGAAGACGATCACGCGCGACGCGCGTGACTTCCCTCGGCCAATCACATGCTGCCACGTAGCAGCTCCAGGGAAAAGAACGAAAAATTTTTGCCGAGCGCCTGCGGGGGGATTCGAACTCGCGACCTTCAGCCTTCACACGGTTCCCATGCGCGCACACGAGCCAGCTGAGCTGGCCCAATTTCCCGATTTTATTTACATCGCAAATTGTACATATGCGATGCAATTTTTTTTTACTTTTTTGTATTTTTTGAAATTTCAAAAATTTGTAAAAATTATTTATTATTCATTATTGCTATTTCTAAAATCATTTTTCAAAATTGAAGTGTTTTCCTATTTATTTTCATTTTTTTTAATATTTTTATTATTTATGCTAAATTAAGGAAAAATTGGGAAAAATTAGGAAAAATTAAGAATTGATTATTATTGAAAATTATTGATTCCTAGGGCAAAAATGGGGTGTTTACAGTAAGCAAGGAGTGCCAAAGAACATTTACTCAAGTTAATTGAAACCTTGAAAGTATGCAGGCTTGATGATGACTTGAAGCTTAAAGAATTCTTCAAGTCACTGACCAAAAAGGCATATACCTAGTATGTCAATCTCCTAACAAAGTCAATCAATTCATGGGGATCTATGTGCAAGCTATTCCTAAAGAAATTCTTCTTTACCCAAGAATGGGTTACGATAACAGATATGAGAAGAACATGACAAAACCCAAAAGAAGACTTAATGGATTAAATAGAGAGCGCACCTTGGACATCCAATATGTATGTGATGAGAGAGAGTTAGTAAAAATCTGTATCTAAGGGATGTTTACCGAGCATGCAATCTACTTGGAAAATCTCAACTTAAGTTCCTTTCTTGCACTCATTGAGACCGTGAGAAGAACTAACAACTCTATTGCAAGGCAATGAGGAGAAAATGGAAGATTTAGGAAATGAGCAACATCTGCTAACTTGGCCCAAGTTGAGACTTTTAGAGATAATAAGAAACCAAGAAATGATAGATCACGAGACTCTGCATCAACTCTTTCTTTCCCATACCCTATAGGAAAGGTACATGCTCTACTTGACCAATGGTTACAAGACGGGAATATCAAGCTCTCAAGGGTAGATTGTTTACTAATGCAAAATGAGAAGAATGGTTCCAAGTTTTACAAATATCATAAGACTGTAGGTGATCCTACAAAAGAGTGTTGGACTTTGAAAAAAAAATTAATGATAAAGTTTGTAATAGAGAAGTTGTCATAGAAAATAATGATGTCTATAATAATCCACTTCCTGCACACAATAATCAACGAGGTACTGCAAATGCTCTTAACCGTGATCCTATCATCAAAGAAGGAAATATGTCACACACCAAGACATGTAACAAGCAAAAGGCTCCAATTGGGAATGATGATGGTATATGCCCACCAGTGGCTATCACCTTAACAAAGATAGCTAATTTCAGAATTTTTTTTTACTTGCTAGCATTTAATGAGGATGCATGGCTTGCAGTAGCAACTGTGCTTACCCAAATCGCTGAGCGATAGTATGGGGAGTGCATTTTAGCACAGCTTGTATGAAGAATGGCCAATGTGCATGAGAATGTGATACTTTTTACAAATGTAGACATGTGCATTAAGAATCCTAATCACAACCATCCTCTTTATGTGGAAAGTGTGCTCAATAGGCATCCCATTAAGAGGACATTCATAGACAATGGCTCCTTTATAAATATAATGCTGATGTCTACATTTAAGGCTGTAGGGATAAACAACTAGTGTCTAGTAAGACAACCTATTGCTGTGAATAGTTTCACTAATACGTTTACAAGCACAATAAAGTATGTCAATGTGGACTTTAAAGTTAGCCCTATACAAGGCTCTACATCATTTCATGTGATCGACACGGCCGTATCCTACCACCCACTTGTTGGAAGGAAGTAGCTGCACGATTATAATCTCATACCTTTAACATGGCATTAGTGCATTAGGGGGCATTGGAAAGGATGAGGCATATTCATTCCCACTCCAAACAATCCATTTAAGTAGAATGAGTCATACCTTATCGAGGCTGCATTCTTTGATGAGTACACTAAAGAGGGAGAGATTGCTATTGCAAAATCCTCTAGCACACCACTATCCACTTGGAAAGAAACTCAAGAGAAGCATAAGAAAAAGGAGAGAATGCAAGGTTCCTGTGGAAGCATGAAAAAGCAAACAAGAAATGAGGGAATAGAAAGTTTCATCCATGAAGATGGGTGAAGCGTATACTACTTGTCGAGTCTAATTTTTTAATTTTCCATTCCTAATCCAATTTATACTAGACCCTATGCTCATCTAATATAAATCATCGACTTGAACTAGGAATTTTGTCTTATTTTGGAGTCGCCACCCAACTGAAGTTGGAAAAGATTGAATTAGGACTAATTGAGCAGATTAATCCTAATTTGGACAACTAGTCAACGGGATCCTCTTTTCATTTTTGTGAAAGAGAAAGGGGAAAACCAAAGTTGCTGGACTCGGAGGCTATCCTATTAAAACCTTAAAGTTACCACCCTATTCTCCTGAAATCTAAACCTTACCCTAATGTCTTTCATTTTTATTTATTTTTTTTTTTTTGTTATTTTTTTGTTGTTGTGTTTTTTTTTTATTGGTTAAAACAACTTATTCTAGCTATGGAAAATGATTTTTTTATTCTTTTTAGAGTTGCCCCCAATGAGTACCTACGTACCTGCTATTCATGATCAAACAAGTCGTAGTTCACTTTTCATGAAAAACTTTAGTGTGTTTGTTAATTTTAATTATGAAAATTACTTCTGGTTTACGTTCTTATCATTTTAGTATTTTTTGGAAAAAAATCTAAACCTAAACTTGATTATTTTAGTATTATATTTTTTTTCAAAATAATAATAATTTAAGGAAAAAACAATTTTGAATTTATTTAAGAAAAGCATTTTCCTAAGTGATGAAAAATTTTATTTCCCTATTATTAACCTACCTCTAATATTCTTATTATTTTTTTATTTTTTATTTTTTTTATTTTTATTTTTATTATTTTATCTTCATTAGTTAATTAATAATTTTTTTATTTTTATTTATTTTGTCTACCCTAAACTAAAAATCTAAATTCTATCATTTTTCCTAATATATTTTTTTATTTTTTATTTTTTTATTTTTTTATTATTTTTATGATTTTTTATAATTTTCTATTGTTTATTCTATCCTAAACCAAACACTAATCTAAATTCTAACATTTTCCTAATATTATTTTTTTAATTATAAATAACAAATAAATAAATAAAATGCAATAAATAAATAATAAAAAAAATTCAAAAAATCCGACTTACCTGAGTCCGGATACGATGCGCAAGTCAGGTCGAATCGAATCGGTCACAGCGGCTGGAGCTTCTAGGTGGTGGCATTCTGGCGGTCCTTTTTTTCGAATGAGAGGTGTTTCTGAAGCTTCCGAGGATGAGGAACCTAAGGCCGGTGGTGGTTGCGGTCGAAAACCTCCTCAGGTGGCGTTTCAAGGAGGTGATGATCGACGGTCGTGCTCGAGAACTCCGGCAAAGCTCCAATCTCACTTATTTTCTCTCTTTTCTCACTTTTGCTCACTGCTTTGGCTTCCTCCCCTCGATTCCTATTTATAGACACCCGAAATCGAGTTGGATAAGCTTAGATTTCTTCCAATTGAGGCAAATCAGACTTCGGTTGAAAAACCCATCTCTGATTTGTGTAAATCCTTCGATCTATTGCAATTTGATTCTAATTAGATGATGTTTATCCTATTTCAATTAAAGATCTGTTGGATTTGTGTAAAAAATCGAATCAAAACAGTCGAAATTCGATTTTTCCTCGCCGGTAACGATCTTGGACGAAGGAAGAAGAAGATCACGCGCCCAGCGCGTGCATTCATGTCGTCTAATCATGAGTTGACACGTGTCCTGAGCAAGGCAAAAAATTGCAAAACGCGAAATCTGCTTCCCCCGCGTTTCGAACTCGCGACCTGACCCCTTCCCCTGTGCACACGGTCATGGCTCGGACCAGCTAGGCTAGCTCATTCACTCGTTTTTTTTTTATTTTCTCAATTTGCATATATGTAATGCGATTTTTATTATTTTGAAATTCTAAAAATTTGTAAAAATTATTTAACTCCTGTTATTATTATTTCTACAATTATTTTCCAAAATTGATATATTTTTCCTATTTTAGCTAAATTAGAAGAAAAATTGTAAAAAAAAAAATTGAAAATTAACCATTATTAATTATTAGGGTAAAAAAATGGAGTGTTTACACTACTTATAATAGTCTACGGGATTTAAAGAAGATGGATCCAAAGTATATTGGTGTCATAGAATAATAGACCACCCCACTAAAGATTGTTGAGACTTAAGAAGGATATTCCATGAGAGACTTCAAAATGGGGAGCTCATCATTAAAGACAGTGATAATCGAAGCAAAAAAACTCCTATCCCACAATACCCACAACTTGGAGCATGACTCATTTGATAGTGATTAGTGATTTATTAAGTACTAAAGTCAAGGTGAAAACTTGACATTATTTTTGTAAATAAAGAGCAAATCTCGCCACAAATAATAAAAGTTTCATTTTTTTTTAATCTTTAAATATAATCTTATAAACTCGCGTTTTAAGCCCGAGTAGTGCCTTGGCATCTTAGCTTTCATGCCTTAAGCCCAGGCAAAGCTCTGACATCTTGGCTTTCATGCTTTAAGCCTAGGAAAAGCCCTAGCATCATGACTCCTATGCCTTAAGCCTAAGGAATACCCTTGCATTACGGCTTTCACGCCTTAAGCCTAAGTGACACCCTGGCATCCAACTCTCACGCTAATGCTTCCAATTATGAGCCAAACTTGCTTATTCTTTGAAGTTACTTCTTAGCTTGACAACACTTAGCCAATTTACTTCTATACCCCAATAAATCATCATGTTCATTCTAGAATCTACATAAGATTCATGATTCACTGAAACAAAGTATATAAGGGGTAATATAAGCGTCGGTGCTGACTGGTAAGAGCTTTAACTCCCAAGTGCACGATGGAAAGTCAAGCTTGTATAGTGCAAACCGGTAACAACATTGTCTCCCAAGCACATCATAAGCCACTGTAGCTAAGAAAGAAAAGCAATCTACTTATGCTCAATCATAAAATTTAATCTATAGCTCTTGTCATGGAGTATTTTTAACCTCCTAATAATTCATACTAAATACTCGAGTAGTGAGAAATACCTCCTTAACTAGTAAAAGAGAATTCAAGACTTCAGGCAATAAATTTCATTATCCCTATTTAGGTGCGATTGAATATTTTCTCAAAAATAGATCTCTTGTACATCATTGTTGGCAAGAGAGAACTTTTCTTTAATGTGCGAGATGACTCTAGAGGCTTCTTAGATCTTAAGAGTCTAAGTAGTCCCATATCCATAACGCCCCTCCAAGAGGGTCCTTAGATCACAAGAGTCTAAATAGCCTTATAATCCTATAAGCTTAATGGCCCATAGGTAGTCATGCTAACTTCAATTACAATCTCTCTACATCGTTGTTGCTAAGTGAAGGCATCGCCTCTTAAGTGCACAATGACTTACACATTTAGATAACGCAAGCTACCAAGAGGGCCTCTAATGGCATTATTAGATGGAATGGCACAACAAAATCATGAGAGGAAAAGTTTTACCCAATGCAATAATAACTTCTAGAGTTGCTACCTCATCACAATGAGATATGTTAACAACTGAGGGAGGAGAGATATTATAGGTTAAGTAAATAAAGAAGCAGCGCGTCAACATGAGCATCAATCTCACTCATCGAATGGTACCTTGATATCAAAGCAGCTTCATCGACTCAGTTAAATCTTGAATTCTATCACCATTGTTAACCTAAAAAGCTTTCACTATGCTTAACTGATATAACAACCAATTAAGGAATGCAACCCCCAATTGGCACATAGAAGTAAAGAATAATTGTCCTAGCCTTCTTCAAAAGAGCCATGTACTCTAACTTTAAGCTAACATGCTCTACCTAAGACTTCCACCCAAAGGGTGACTACTTGAGAGTGTAGTCTGGGTGACAAACAAAGTTAGCTCTCTTCTTTCATTCCTAAAGTGCAACACTAAATCACCTTTGATGCTAACCCTTTAGTCCACTTAAAGCTCACTATGCTCAAGGCTCGATCCACTTGAGGCTGGCTGGGCTTAAGATCTACTAAGGCCTATTGCACACCAAGCCTACTATGCTCAAGTCCTTCTATACACAATGCATGCCATGATCGAGGCTCGCTATGCTCGAGACCTACTAGGGTCTACTGCGTGCAAGGCTCACTCTATTGGAAGCCTACTAGACTCAACTTTGTGACATTCTTGCTCCAATAGGATTGACAAACCAACTTCTATCACCTACAATAATAGAAGGAAATAAATGAGCTGATAATATAAGATTTATTCATATGAATATGTAAGTACATAAAATAAGAATACTTGCTCCTATCTATGGCTTAGACTTAGAACTTGGGGATATCTCCTCTCATATCCTCAAAGAAACATTGGAATCACACTTTTATCGTGCTCACATGTGGGAAGCACGAGTAAGTGGATATAGTAATGGCATAAAGGATTCTAAGTCATAGCCACACTTCCATCTCGCTCTTGTGTAGTAACCATGGTCAAGTGGAAGTGGTAATCGCATGAAGGATCCTAGTCTTCTTCAAGAGAGTAATATTATCTAACCTTGTGGTGGTGTATTTCGCCCAAGAACTTCATCCTAATGGTAATGGCTTATTGAGAAAAGCAAATTTGCTCCAATTTAATTGTGATAAGAATGGTCCTATTCAGAACTTTCTACCAAGAAAAGGAGCAAAGTTCCTATCACACTCATGATCAAAGGAAGAAAAGAGATGAAGTCCCTATTACTTGTCAAACTTGGTAAAATAACTAATTACAATTGGAGCAAACTTATGATAAAAAAAAATAAAAATAATAAAAAAAAGGAGGAGTCGAAGGAGCAGCGATAGAGTTGTATCGATTGATGATGATCTCGATACTGAGGAGCTGTAAGTAATCGATGCATTCCACTAAGTACTAATTCTGGAGAAGCAGTTACTAAGAGACTTTAATAAAGTATTCAAGGAAAATCAGTATCCAGAGTGAGCTGCTATAGATAACTTGGCAGAGGAGCTGGGAGTCACCTCTCAATAGGTGAAAAAGTGGTTCGAAAATGCTCGTTGGAGCTTTGACCATCCAAGTGCTAGAAGAGCAAGCGCTACTTTCAAGAAGGTGCAAAGCAATGGAGAACCTGAAAGCATTACAAATGCAGTTACTGGGAATACTAATTGCAATGGAGCTCAAGATAAGCAACCTAATACAAGTCCTTAACCTGAACATGGTAGTAATGTAGACAGAAAAACACGAGGCCAAAAGAAAATGAATGCAGATGCAGATGAGCAATGCAAAGCCAGTAAGGGAAAAACTAATACAAGAAAGCAAAGAAGGAAATCTAATACTAGATAGAGCAAAGTTTCAATCTTTTCATGAGGTTATCTCTAGTAAGATGGTTCCTATATATTCCTGATGCATTTAAAGAACTTCCTTTCTAAGGTAATCTATGGTGAGTTTGGCAACCTACACTATTAAGCATAAAATGACGGGATTTGAGGTTTAATTGATTCATGCATGCCAATGGTAGCTGATTTGTCCAAAAGTGATGTGCGTCTGCTGAGTTTTGAGATGTGATTATCGATCAATTTTATGGTTTCAATTTTACACGATCTCATGCTGGAGACAAAGGGACCCTCATCGATTAGAAGGTGCTTCCTTCAAGCTAATCACAGCAGTGAGCTGCCAAACCAATGATATGGTTGGTTTTTACGTCAAGGAATTGATGATTAACATCAATTGTCCAAACGAAACATATGAAATATGTACCCACCAGAGATTTCTCTCAAGCAATACATTTAGGAAAATCAATAACAGCCTACAAGCTGTGAGACTCCTTACTATTTTATGGCAAAAGCTTGCGATGAGACACCTTTTTAGTTGTTTTGCTTTAGAGTGGAGTAGTGAACTAACGTCAAATCTTGAGAAGTTATTGTATTCATAAATTCCTGGTACTTCAAAAAAAAAAATTGTGTAAGAATTCAAAAGCTAAGGAATTCAAAATAAAAAGGAAAAAAGGAAGGCTTAACATGCATGGATTTACCATTGTTTGCTCTAAATGTGATTGATAAATACGAAGAAGAAAAGAATCAGTGACATAAAAATATTTATATAGCTAGCTAGAAGAGAGTTAAAGATAAATATGGAAAGATTCAATCGTGATATATGGAAATTTGATTATATAAAGTAGATTTAAGAAAAAAGATTTGAAGAAGATTCAAACTTCTTATAATAAGGTGTGATAATGAAAGAGGGTCCAACAAGTCATTCGACTTCAATATTGGTATTACTACAAACTGACAAGAGCAAGGAGAACTCATGGAAGTGTGACTTCTGCTCTTGAAAAAAAAAAGAAAAAGAAAAGAAAAAAAAAAGTGATTTGAGTTTAAAAGAAAAGGGAATATTGTGCTTTTGGGCAATCTAGCATCAAATGAGATTAGGGACTTGAGATGTGATTCATACTTCAAACTTTGGAGTAACAAATGGGAAATACATGAGCATCTTATAGAAATAATAACAAATATATATGAAGACCTGCATCTTCTTCCTCTTATGAAGCATCAAGAGCATTATAGTTAATCATTTACTACTTTCAATAGTGATGAATGCTTTGTTGGCTACCCCGCACTATCGTCCGCTTCTCACTATCAAGAATGTCAACATTACTTCTTCACATTAAGTAGGAAATAATCAAAAGACTTTGAGTAACAAAATTTGTCTAACAAATGCCAATTAATATCTTAGGGGCAACAAGATCATTATAAGAACTAATATGGAGCTTATTAGGGAGTAAATTTCATGAAGAAGATGGCGAAGGCAATTCAGTTTACTCCAATTCATTGATAAGAAAAAGAAGTATCAACTTTGTCAATATAGTGATGAATTCAATGCCTCTCACAAGAAATTCCTAAACCCCTTCAACTTCGTTCGAATAACTTTAGTCAAGGAGCAAAATGTAGAGGGTTGAAAATATTATATAAATATATTAGGCTAAGCCCATTAATTATTTGGCTTGACTCATTAGGCTAGGCGATAGGGTCTAATGAGTTTAATCTAATTGTTGGAATGACTAAGGAAGAATTAGCTTGGTGGGCTCGGAACAAGGATCATTAGACCGATTGTCCACATTCAACCTTTCTTAAACAACCTTGTGCACTTATGAGGAAATCTATTGACCTTAGGCCTATAACGAGCTCATTAGGATAACCCTAGAATAAGTAGACTCCATCTTATCCGTTGATCACTAAGGTAATCTAACAGATGTCATCAAGCTCAAGAGTTTATAAATACTCAACCATTCCTCCTCAATAGAGAGATTCAAAGAGATTAAAGAAACAATGTCCTACTGAAAATTCTCTACTCTTAAGGATCAAATAAGAGCTTAGGTGAAAAATGGTCTCCATTGCTTAAAAACTACAAGGTTAATGATTAAGGTCCCCTTAGCTCCCCTTAGTTCCCTTATCCATCACTTATGCATTTGAGACTCTTAAGATTGCCTATTCCTCCTCCCCGCCACTCTCTCCCTAGTCATCTCATCATGTGTCATCTCCACATCACTTCTCTGAAGTCATGTGCAATGTAGTACCTACATAATACTCATATGACTACTCCTATCAAAAACCCCCATCTACATATTCAAAACATAGTTTTAAAAACTTATGTTTCTATATTTTAATGAACCATTAAGAGTTTTTGAAATTAAAGAGATTAACTTGTATAAAATCTTGTTTTACCATTGAACAAATGGATTTATTCCTAAATGAAGATGTGGAGCTCAACTGTATATATAGAAGACTATGATGCTTTGAAGTATATACATGTTTCATACATGGTTGAGTATTGCTAGCAAGAAGTATCTTTTTAGAATTGTGATTTCAAGATTACTATACTCTCTTTCCAATGGGCTATTGGTTAGGAATATCATCTAATGTTTCTAACAGTGTTAAAGGTGCTATCTATTGTAATTGTGGGTATTACTACAAGCTTAGTATATAGAAAAGTATAGGCATTGTGTGTAAGTGTGAAAGCTATTAGGGGTTAAGCTAATGAGAGTCAGGAAAACCTAGAGAAGGTCATATTTCATAGCAGTGATAGCTTCTACCAAGCGTTGATGGTGTTTTCACAATCACATAATCCTCTTGTACTCTCAATTGAAGTTTTATAGTGAATTCCTACCGATTGAGCTGGTAATACTAGTAGAGAAGACATAGGTATAAGGCCAAACCCCTATACATCTAGGCAAATTTCTCTCTACCTCTCCCTCTCTCTTTAATTTTATTTATTCTTAATTTCTTGTTGTATTTTGAGCTAAACTTACATATCCAAGCATATTTAATTATAACAGAAGCAAATAGATATGCATAACTCTAATATATATATATAAAGTGCTGCTGTATAATAATTTTGTTAAGATTGGGACCTATAGTGTGCATGATGGATGCTTGATGCATAAGAACTAGATAAGTTTGCCTCAAACATCTCTTAGGGAGCAAGTTATCTAAGAAGTACAAGGAGGAGGTTTAATAAGACATTTAGGCTGTAATAAGACTTTTGTAGCTAGGGTTGGCAATTTGTATTACCTTGTCATGTGTCACATTCGTGTCTAAATGAGTTCGCATTCGAAAAATCTCAACCCGCGACATAACCTATTTATAAATTGTGTATGAAAAGTTAAACTTGTGACCCAACTCACATGTCTTGAGTTCATGTTAGACCCGTTTATTAATTAAAAAATCATAAATAAATTTATGAAACACCTACATGGTCAAAGCAAAAAGGGTAATAATAAAATTAATTTATACAAATACAAATGACATAAGATCTTGAAGCACAACATAAAATTACAACCTAAATAAAAGTTTTATGGAAATAAGTCTCATCAAATATTATAAATCTAAAAACTCATTAGTTGCATAACATTATTGAATTAAGTTAAATCATGACTTTAATTTATATTATCACCAAAGGTGATTTCCAAATTTATCACATTTTCTATCAGATCTTTAAGAGAGATAGTCAAAGAATTTATACATAAAAAATAATGATATCAATGAAATATATAATATGACATTGAAAATAAATAAATAAAAAGTGTAGTTTATTACCTTCATCTCCATAGAACCAATTCTTTGTACATAAAAAAGCTTCTACAGTTTCTAACCTTAAGGTGTTATAATGTTGATCAAGGATTCAATCTTTAGTACTAAACACATATTTATAAGTTACTGTAGATATCGATATATTTAAGATATCATGTGTCATTCTTGCAACTTGAGGATATCATAATTAATTGCCTTTCCAATGACTTAACACATTTAATTCAACAATTGTATGTCACTCCTCATCTAAATATAGCTCTGATTCAAATTTGGTGGCATCCCTATGGATTTACATGCTTATAAAAGATTGAAATTCCTAAATAAGATGGAAAAATTGTAAGTATTATATAAAATGAAATTAACTTTAAAGTGTAAAAACATATATATAGTTGCAAAAAAATGAAGTTAGCTTCAAATTTTTGCCCCATTCATCAATAAGAAGTTCTTTAGCTTTTGACTTACTACTACTTACAATATAATCAATCAACATAAACACATGAATGCAAACTAGCAACTCATTTTATTTCTATGATAAACAATAGTAATAAAAGGATTCAAACTTTTTTATCCGGTAATTATAAAACTCAAGGCTTTACCTCAAGTATAATAACTATTGTTTTGCAATTTGGCTTTCACAAGAGTTAAATCTTTACCTCAAGTACACCAATTGTGTTCTCCGTTTTCTAGTAGTAGTTCCATAAGAATCATCATCTTTTAGTAATAAAAAAACACCAACTATTGTTTAGCAATTGTAAGTGCACTTTATATTGTGCCTTGTGCGGATGCTAGGGGAGAGAGATGAAAAGAAGAGAGGACAAAAGAATCCTTAAGTGAAACTATTAAAATTTCAATAAACTATTATTAATTATATAAGCTACTTAAATATATTCAAAATATTATTAATAATAAATAGGTTCACGGGTTAAACTTAGGACCTATTCAATAAACAAGTTTCCAAATGAGTCTACATACCAAACCCAAACCTAGACGCGAATTTTAGCATGTTGTTTCTAGATCTGATTTATTTATAATCATGTCATATTGTATGTGGGTAGGGCCAGTTATGCGGGCCAAATGGGTCGGCTCGCCCTGACCCGCACTAGCTCGCTGGTCGTCATGGGCTGACCCGCAAGTCTCGCGGGTCAACAAAATTAGCCCACCCCGCCTCATGGGCTAATGCGGGCTAGCCCACGATGACCCGCCTGTGGAAGTGGAACTTGCAGTGGCCGGTGTGGTTCGGTCGTCCGTCGACTGTCGTCCTCACCTCAACTCCCCGCTCGTCCGTCGACCATCGTCCTCACCTCGACTCCTCGCTTGTCCGTCGACCGTCGTCCTCACCTCGACTCCTCCCTCGCCCGTCGACCGTCGTCCTCGACGAGGCCCTCGACTCCTCCCTCGTCCCTCCACACTTAGTCACAAACCAGAGATGACAGTCCTCAACGAGCACATACCATGTCCAAACGTACCCTGCACATGTGCTTGGACTTACGTCGGCCCAAGGACTCCTTGTCCTTCTCATCCCACGACGGTCGACGGACAAGGGAGCGTCAGTGTGTGACGCCTGTGACGGTGGCCTGATCTAGCCGATGAAACCTCTGTGCGAGGGAACTTGCGGTGGCCTGATCTAGCCGCCGACACCTCAGTAAGGCGGACTCAGCACTGCTAATCGCCATTGACTCGCCATCGCCATCGCCGTCGCCAATCAACAAATTTTTTTTTTCTGGTCCACAGGCCAACCCGCGCCCGCGGGAACTTGCCTGCCCCGCCCTGTGGGTTACGCAGGCGCAGGTCAAAATGGCCCACAGCTTCAGTGGGCCAAAATTTTTTGCCCACCCCGCATTTTTTTGCGGGCGGGGTGGGTCAACCCGCGAACCCGCCCTGCAATTCCCACCCCTATTTGTGGGATTGTGGGTTAGGTCCTAAATATCCAACCGTACTTGCAACAATGATGGAGAGATTTTATTGGCATAGTTGAGGAGAGATGTTCATAACTTTGTTGAGAGATGTATGGTGTGTCACTCAGAGGGCAAAGGGCAATCTAAAGGTACAGGGTTGTATATGCCTTTACTCATTCCTAAAAATATTTAGGAAGATTTATCCATAGATTTTGTATTTGGGTTACTAAGAGCTCAAAGAGAAGTTGATTCAGTTTTTTTGGTGGTTGATAGATTTTTGAAAATGGCTAAAACCTCTTATATAATTAATGTTGCTAAGTTATTCTTCAAGGAAGTTATATGTTTGCATGGGTTTTCAAAGTCAATTACTTTTGATAGAGATAATAAGTTTGTGAGTTACTTCTGGAGGACTTTATGGTAGATGTTTGATTATTTTCTTGAACTTTAGCAACATAGCTCATCCTCAAATTGATATGCAAATTAAAAATGTAAATAAGACAGTAAAGAATTTGATTAGAAGAATTTGTGGAGACAAGCTAAAGCAATGGGATGTTGCATTGTCACAAGTAGAGTTTGCTTATAACAACACTATTTATAGTGCTATAGGAAGATCATCATTTTCTATTGTGTATACTAAGGTTTCTCAATATACTCTTGACCTAATTAAGCTACATAAGGGTGAAGGATCTAATGTCTCACCCAAGCACATGGCAGAACAAGTCATTGAAGTCCATCAAGAACTGAGGGAGAAACTAAAGGCTGTAAACTAGAAGTACAAGCTGCAATAGATAGATGCAAGAGGCTTAAAACTTTTAAGGTGGGTAATCAAGTTATAATGCACCTTTGGAAGGAGAGATTTCCAATAAGTACTTATGGCAAATTACAGCCAAGTATGATCCATATAAAGTATTTCAAAAAATCAATGGCAATGCTTATGTAATTGATCTACCTAATAATTTAGGTATTTGCAAAACATTTAATGTGGCAAATGTGTCTTTATTTGATGTTTCTTCAATACTTTTGTACCTAAATTCAAGGTTAAGAGATTTTCAAGTGGAGGAAACTGCCGTAGATAGTTGCATGACCATCAAAAGCAATAGAAGAAGAAGAATCAAGAACTTCGAAATAAGTCATCAATGCTAAAAGCTAAAATCAAGAAAGCTTTCAGAAATAGTGTTCCGAATAAGTCAAAAACTCTCTAAACCCATTAGAAGCTATTGGAAGCAAGTGAACTGGGAGAAAGACTTAGTTTTCTAATGTGTTAAAGTTTCCATGTCTAGATTAGGAGATTGATTTAGCTTCCAGTTACACTTCATTCTGTTTATTTAATAGTTTTAAGGTTCCCAACCTATAAATATTTGTTAAATAATGTTACTAAGGAGGATGATCAAATTCTATCTATATTACGAATTACTTCCTTCGCATATCTTGTGAACATCGCTTCGCAATGCATCAAGCATCTACACTCTTGGGAATACGGGAATCACCAAAGCATCAGCTGCAACGTTTATAGTATTTAAAGGAGCATCTAAGTCTTTTGTTAGTAAAAAAAGTTGTCAACATATTTTCTACTCATTGAAATTGACTCCAGCTAAATGTAGAGTTTCATGTAAATTCTTGGAAAGTGCCAAGACTAGTCTGAAGGTTTCTCGATAAATCCATTCATTAAATGACCAGAATATAATCGACGGAGAAACGGATCAGAATCGATCCATATATGCCGAGGGTAAAGAAAGAAAATTTAAACAAAACTGATGTCCTCTTATGTTTGCTCTACGGAAAATATTTTCTAGAAATTTTCCAACGTTTGTTATAATTAAAAGTCTTGCAATCAACAAATATTATCGTTGTAATCTCTAGAGGTCGCAGATATCAATGTCTCTTTTTAACAACAAAGACAATAGAAAACAATTGTAGCAGTTTTTATGGTTAAAATCCACTACCAATAATCAGTCAAAGTAATGATTTCCTCTTTTTGAAAGTCTTTTAGTGAGATTTTTCTTGATGGTTAACTAAGACTAACGGCAGTTGGTTGCTACCTTCACTTGTCACTAGAAACTATTAGTAACATAACCTTTTAAGGTCACCTACGATGATCTTTAACCTCTCTAAATTTTTGTCATTACAAATATCGGAGTAAGTTTGAAAAAGCTTTCGGTAAGACAAACACATTAGGGCAGTCTGTGATAACTAACCTTCCTATCGAGTCAAAGATCAAGTTCTTTTGGTACATTACTATGCACTTGTCTGATTAGTCTTGAAGGAAGCTTTTAGGACTTGCTCTTACAATCTTGTGAATGCTAATGATGATTTTCCCTAGATCTGATCTCAATCATACTATGGCATTCGTCCCTTTAAAGCTCGAATTGAGAAATGATTGGAATGTCATCTGACCAACAAAGCTGCTTGACGTAGAGCTCTAACTTTGATTACATCTCACGAGCAAAAGATTTGTTTGGTCTTTCCTTTGAGGATCAATGATTACATAAGTCTCTCGTTTGAGAGACTTTATCGCGTGATGTGCTGCTTGTGAAGTTCCTTGACTTGAACTAGCCTACAAACATACATCATCGTGAGAGAACGAAGCTGAGTGTCACATGTTGTTGTCGGCATCGAGACGGACAACTTGTTTTAGGATTTGAATTCATGAGACACGTGAATGGATCTTTGGCCTACAGGGAAAGGAAAATGATCATTGGATTCGCGTTGCTTCTTTCAACATGTAACACGATATAAGGTATCAATGCCCCACCTCTTGGAAATAACCTAGTACTCAAGATTCCAAGGCAAATTGACAAAAAAAAAATGTAAAAATACATGCTGCACCTCATCCAATTTGTCAATAAAGTGATTTAAGTAATTCTGCATGCATCTTCAGATATAGGACTTGAGATTAAGAAGCTTTCTTTAATAGCTGCAAAGTACATCAGTACAGACCAATGGATTGCCATGCTTAAAGCATCTCTTGCAAAATAAGCACGTATTCTTCAAAACAAATTTTTTTTTTTTTTTTGGTTTACTCATATTCATATATGAACAAGAGATTAAACATTTTGGACTATGATATGGGCCATTCTTGAACCGACCGGTTTCTTTGATTCGAGGAATCTGAAATTTGTTTTTACTGTCCTTAATCTTTTCTCTGCCTCAACTTTTTATTATCGACTTTTGATAGAAATCCCAACGATTTCTATCATAATCAAATCTTTGCATGTTCCCTTCATACCATCAAACTCCACTTTGTCCTTAATCACTACAGCAATTTTTGGAAGATAATGAATTTTCTGAAGTGGCATAGGACCATATTACAAGGGAAATAGGGTTGCAGAGTTTAGCCAATGATCTAAGGAAAAAGGACAACATTAGGATTTCGTGTACACAGCCCAACGAAGAAGAAAGTAGAAAAGGGAAAAAGACAAGTCATGCAACAATATATCTGACAACACCATTGAAATTTTGGAACCCTCGAAATTATTAGAAGTACGATGATAACTGATGCTGAAAAACTTAGGTCATCACAAATTTTAAAGGAAATCCTGAAAACATTTTCCATAAAATAAACACCCCTTAAAGGAAGAATAAATACACAAATTGCTTATGATGTATTATTGAATATAAAACTAGGATCCAAATTTCAACCAGTTTTAGGAATATCCCTAACATGGAAAGGGGTATCTACAATGTCATAAAGCCATAAATTTCTATGCTGAGAAGCCAAGCTCCATAACGACTTAGTACAACCTTATTCTTCAACATGACATGCTAGCTTAATTGCGTGAAAGGTGGCGATGACATCAATATTACCCACTTCATTTAAGATAATTTTATTAAATTTTTTTCTTTGACTGAGTACGTTTATCTTTTTCTTTTTCTTTTTTTATTTTTTTTGTCCTCAAACTCAATGAAAAATATAACATATGTAACAAATACCTAGTCAAACATGGTCCACTGAATTCCTCTTTTTTTATTTCTTTTCTCGTCATCAATAACTTTATCATAACAATATATATGAATGAGCCCTACACAAGAATTTCTCAATATTTATTAAAGTTGTTGAATTAAGCTAAAACTCAAGCTTAAGTTTTATAATGATTAGCTAAATTTGTTCAAAAGTCTAATTGAACTAGAGTCAAATATCATAAATCTAAGTTTTAAGTTTGAATATAAATATTATTTTGATTAGAAAAAAAAATAAATCAATCCTAAATTAATCTCATCAAATCGAACTCAATCTTATTGAACACCCCTTCAAGTCTAGCTCAATCTTGAATGAAACTTGAGCTTTAAAGTTTTGAGTCAAGTTTAAGCTTAATCTTAGTACTAATTTACCTCAATTTGTCTAAGCCTTAGCTATCAATCACTTTTCATTTATGAGTACTCCATCTTCAAATTACTCTTTTAAATATTGAAAAAAAATTATTGCAAAAACTAAAATGAAGGGAAAGGAAAAGGATATCAAGCAACCAATCAAAACACCATAAAACCTTCAATATGTAACTTGTCAAACTCGTGATTCTATTTAAAATTATTAAAGAATTTATGGAATTGAAATGTACAATCAAAACATAAAATTATAAGTTTCTATAACCTATATAAAATAGTTTCCAAAAACAATAGATGCATTTACTATAATCATAAAAAAAATATATAAGATGAAATAAAAAATTTAATATAAATTTTAATTACAATTTATAATAAAAATTATGTACTTACAAAACAAATAAATTAATATAAGTTATTAAACTAATATATAAAATTACAATATAAATAACAATACTAATATAAAATAAATTACAACATAAATTATAATAATAAAATACAATATTAAAAAAAATCACCAACTCTTTTATAATTAGTAAAAATCAAAATTATTGCTACATCTTTCTTTATCATCATCATCATTATTGTTATCTCCATCATCAATACCAACATTATTGATATTACTATCAATATTACCTTATATTATAATTCTAATTCTTTTAAAGAACTAATAATATTTATATCTTATAAAAATTAAGTTTATTTTTTAATTTTTAATACATTTGACTAAAATATGTAAAATCAATAAGCTCACTTAAAAATATAAGATTTTCTCTATTTTACATATAAACTCATGATTTTATCACGAATCTATATAAAAACAATTTTATACCGAATCAACCCGAAAAGATCTCTTAAAATTGTATTAGTAGATAAGCAATTTTAACAACTATGCATGTATGTATTCTCACAAAGTTTGGAAAGGTTCAGCTGGGTGTTTGTAATACAACACGACTCAATGTTTATATACAACATTCGTAGCTGTGACAATACTGCTGACGGCCGGGTGAAAAAAAATGAAACAATACCTAGGATGAACATACGTTGCAGCTCTTCCTACAGAAACCGGTGGCAACCTCGTCGCCCACCATGTAAAGCGGGTTCTTTTCACACTCACCAGCTTTTGCCCACAGTGGGCAATTGACATTCTCGTCTTTACAATCTCCAGCACCTGAGTCGTGGGTTGGCTTCTCAAATGACCTAACATGGATCCACTTGGTTGCTGACCATTTCTCACCCTCAGTGACGGGGCAGCTACCATGCAAGCTTCTTGTGTCCGTTGTGGCATTGAGAAAGAGACTGAAGAACAGTAGAGCATCACCCTTCTTGGGTTTCACTGCAAAGATGGTAATAGTATCTTTAGCCGCTTCCAACTTTCAACTACTAAACATATGTTGATCAACTTAAAAACTTGAAAACACCGTATATTGCAGAACAAGACAGCTGAGGCTGGGTGAGTAGTTAAAACCGAACACGAACACTGTTAACAATTTCTGCAATATTTGTTCAACCTCCACAACCGCATCAGAAAACACCGAGAATATAGTTTAATGGAGTAACCATACGGTTTATAATCCAGAGAAACCTATTCACCCTAGATATATCTTTCCATCTATTAGGCAATATTTGAACAGTTTGTTTCAACTATATTGGACATCAAGGTGCATAGTTAAGAGAAGCAAACTACACAAAAGAAGCCAGCACGCTCCAAATCACCTAGCTTACTAGACCCACAAAATATTTCCTGCATAACTTGAATCGACAGCCACCCCATCACTTCATATAGAATATAGAATAAGTTTAAAGAAAAACCAGGAAGAAAACTAAGTACAAGGATTACTGGATCCAATCATGCTAGAAATACCTGAATATCCATTTTTAGCACAGTCAGACACATCATCTCTGTGTTGCGACATTTTATCCTGCCACAGAGATAAACATGATAATGTAGGATATGGATAGTAATATCATTTCATGTACGGTTAAAGGATGAAAGAGCTGAACTCCAGAGCATTGGAAGAATAGTGTACCTCAGAATCAGGGAAAACCGTTTCCCCGCCCTTCTCAACATTAGATAAGTACATTAACACAGTGGCTACCCGATGGCCTCCCAGTTCTTGATTTGCCTTGTCATGAAAATAATCGAAATGAGGTTCATACTTTTGGCCATGCTCATAGTGTAGGATTTGCATTGCTTCCCCATTCTCTGCCACAAGGTTCAACATAGAACAGAAGAAAGCTCTAAATCTTTCGTCAAGGTATACCACAATAAATTAAGAAATTGCTGCAAGAATTACAGAGCATTACCAATTGGAAGGAAGGTCCATGCAGCAATCCTCTCCTCAATATTAGCAATAATTTCATCCTTCAAGAATGTCAAAGAAAACATAATGAGGTTTCCTGGCATCTAGACAATAGAGCTGAAAATGGACATCACTTTCATGATGGTCTCTCTTTTTTCTTTTTCTTTTTTTGGATAATTCAATAATTTGTGAAAATTTATAAGCCTCACTTTGAGCAAAAATACAAAATAGTATATTTTTAAGAGATAAGTCCCGGTTAAGGCCATGCCAAGAGTGTTGCGGATGCATTCGTGGGCAGAAAATACGCAAGATGCACAAGCAAAAGGGATAATGCAAAATAAGGAATCCTAGGTATATTTTTACTTTCCAGTTTTGTTCCTTTTTAGTTATATTTTCTCAATTTCCAGTTTTACTCTTTTCTTATTTATAGTAGGAGTTACTTTAGGAAACTAAGAACATTGAGGAATCCTAATCTTTATTAATTAGGAATCCTAATCTTTTTTTATCTTAAATATTATAAGGAAGCTTCCCTATATCTAGGGAGTTATTGAGCAATAAAAATCAGAAAATTATTTTAACAAAATTTCAAGAGATTTGGAAACTCTCTCTTAACAAGTTCCAAGGCGGTAGCTCCCTTCAAGAGCTGCATTTGATTATCAAGGATAGGTGCATCAAGAAGGAGGAACAAAGGTAAGAACCCTTTGTTGGAAGGAGAATTTTCGATCCTTCGTCCGATGACCCGATCTCAAACTGGGAATCACGGATTGAGCAGGGAACAGCTGGCTTGGGTTGGTTTTTGCGTGATGAGATGATATTCTTTAAAGATCGCATTTACCTATTACCAACATCTTCCTTGATCAACGCTATCTTATCAGGAATCCATGACAACACTCATGAAGGTGTGGAGAAAACCTTGCAGCTTATTCGCAAGGATTTTTATTGGTCTGGCATGAAGACCACCATCAAGGCCTATGACGCTGCATGTCTCGTTTGTCAAAGGAATAAAGCTAAACATTTAAGCCCAGTCGGGTTGTTACAACCGCTGCAATTACCGCACCAAGTTTGGTCGGATATATCCATAGACTTTATTAACAGATTACCTAAATCATTGGGTAAAAGTGTCTTATTCATGGTGATAAATCAGTTCTTAAAATATGCTCACTTTATTCCATTGGCACATCCTTACAATGCTTGCACCATTGCACGGGTATTCCTTGACAATATTGTTCGATTACATGGCATTCCTGAATCTATTGTTAGTGATCACGATCCGCTTTTTACTAGTACCTTTTGGAAAGAGTTGTTTCGTTTATGCAAAACTAATCTCCATTTCTCTTCCGCATATCATCCCCAATCTGATAGGCAAACTAAGGTGGTGAACCGCACCATTGAGATGTACTTGCGTTGCCTTGCTGGTGTTCACCCAAAAAAATGGGTAGAATGGCTTTCTTGGGCAGAATTTTGTTACAACACTTCCTTCCATACAGCCCTTAAAACATCTCCATTCCAAGTTGTTTATGGACGTGCGCCTCTGAGTTTAACATCTTACGTTGCTCGCACTTCTAAAGTCGATGCAGTGGATCAAGCATTTCTTGCTCAAGATGAATCTTTAGTGGACATTCACACTAAACTCCACCAAGCGCAGCAACGTATGAAAACCTTCTATGATAAAGGACATCATGATATGGAATTCTCTCCCGGTACTTATGTTTGGTTGCGCTTACAGCCTTATCGTCAAAAGACACTTGCTCGCCACCTTTCCCATAAGCTTGCTCCTAAGTTCTATAGGCCTTTTCTAGTGGCCAAACGCATTGGTACCGTAGCATACCAACTGGAGCTTCCATTGGACTGCAAGCTGCACAATGTCTTTCACGTGTCTTTGTTGAAGCCTTTCAAGGGCGAGCTGCCTAAGGAACCAACGAAGCTGCCTCCACTAGAAGATGGTCAGGTTGTAATCAGCCCTATGGCCATTTTGCGAACTCAATTGAACCGAGGTCGTTGGGAAATCCTAATACAATGGAATAGAGGGACGCTAGAGTATGCTACTTGGGAAGATGTATTGGAATTCAAACTAGCATTTCCTGACTTCCAGCTTGAGGACAAGCTGTTTGTGGAGGAGGGGAGTAATGTTGCGGATGCATTCGTGAGCAGAAAATACGCAAGACGCATAAGCAAAAGGAATAATGCAAAATAAGGAATCCTAGGCATATTTTTACTTTCCAGTTTTGTTCCTTTTTAATTATATTTTCTCAATTTCCAATTTTACTCTTTCCTTATTTATAGTAGGAGTTATTTTAGGAAACTAAGAATATTGAGGAATCCTACTCTTTATTAATTAGGAATCCTAGTCTTTTTTTATCTTGAATATTGTAAGAAAGCTTCCCTATATCTAGGGAGTTATGGAGCAATAAAAATCAGAGAATTATTTTAACAAAATTTCAAGAGATTTGGAAACTCTCTCTTAACGAGTTCTGAGGTGGTAGCTCCCTTCAAGAGCTACATTTGATTATCAAGGATAGGTGCATCAAGGAGGAAGAACAAGGGTAAAAACCCTTTGTTGGAAGGAGAATTTTCGATCCTTCGTCCGGTGACCCAATCTCAAACTGGGAATCATAACAAAGAGCAAGAGGAGGGCAGGGATGGGTAAAATGAACCTGCTGCCATACTTGCAAAGAAAACACAAGAAAAATATGTGAGAGTGGCCTTCATCCCTTGCACACAGAGGTAGGATATCAAATTCAGCATTATGCCCCAACCAACTAACTTATCCATAATATACAACTTCTTACTCCAAGCAAGACATAGGAGAGATGCATGCCTCAGAATCACCTTGTTACACCAAACATTTTTCTCTGAACCTGCTCATTAGAGTGGGGTTCTAAGCTTCTTATAAGCATTTTTAATGGTGAATACGTCATAAGGGGAGGGCAACCAAAGCAACCTATCAGGTTGTTGGGCACTGGCTTAAGGCTATTTGAAATAAGAAAGCCCTGGCAGATAGCCCCAGGAGGAATAGACCAGTTAACACTCTCAACAATAGAGCTCAGCTTCACAACTCTTGGTACTCCTGAGCTGTAATAGCCCTAGGTTAAAACCTGTGACTAAGAGGACCAGATGGCAGCCAAAATTCATACCAAAGAGGACCATCTAACCTTCCACATGAACCACCAAGGAACTTCTTGATGCAGACCTAACTTGCACCAATTCCAAGAGCAATCAGACAGGGGGTTTCTTCCCAGAAGCTCTTATACTTGAGAAAGAACAGCTCCAATCACCCTATATCACCCTATATGCTTGAACCAGCCTGCTGCTTCCACAACTCCAATTTAGGAACTCCAGGGCATGCTCCATCTTTTGATGTACACACTATATCCCACTTTATCTTAACTTTGATTAAAACATTTGGTCTTCCACTGCATAAGAAGTTCCTCCTCAATTTCTTGATTTGCTTCACCATTTTCTTGGGTAGGAGAAACATGCATGCCCAATAAACTTGCATGGAAAGCACAAAAGAGGTGACAAGTTGCAATCTTCCAGCATAAGATAAAAGCTTAGAAGTCCAAGACTCGATGTGCATCAGAATTTTTGCCTACCAAGCTTCGCACCCTTCCTTCACTTAACAGAGATCAAAGGAACACCCAGATACTGAATGGGCAGATTACATTCTTAAAAGCCCAAAGGAAAGAGGATAACAGCTATAATAGGTTGGGCCACATCACTTTCACAGTAGATGATAAAGAAAGAGTTGTTATGGCCCAACAGATGTATGTAAGGTCATTAGCCAACCCCACTTAGTAGAACGATAGATTCATAATTTAAAATATCGGTAAGCATAATTTGCCATCTCATTCTGGGAACACTGATGGAGGATTAACATGCTCACAAAACTCGTGCAGGAGCAGAATTTTCAATGGATGAGTTGCGATTGTATACTGATTGAAATGCTATCTTCTAATGTGCAACAAGGTCATCTCTTGGTATCAAGATATACACTAAACAAAGCAACCTTCCATCTCTATTATTAGTTGCATGACAAAAGCATACATCATAATAAGATTGTTCTCCACACCATTTTGCAGTAACACAACCTGTCCTCCAATGCACAACATGCCATCTAGAAAGTTCCCCTGTCACCACTACAATGGCTCAAGGACCCATAAATGATCCAAGTCTATGTTTTAAGTTAAAATAAAAAGTAAATGAAACCCTGAATTAGTAAGTGCACAGCATAAAGATCCATTATAACTTCTTATGCCGCTGCAAATTTGTCGCATACACATCAGTGGTTTATAGGTACAGTTAGTTTCATTCTCTGAGTTTTATTAGTTAAACCAACTGCCCTTTTATTAGTTAAACCAACTTCTCTGGTATGTAGATAACTTTTCACACAAAAATGGCATGCAACAGTACAGGTACAAATCACTATAGACACTCCTTGGAGCTACCCACATAGCACAAGCTATACTTAACAGGTGCATAGGTCTGGTAGGGGGTTTCAAGTGCCCTACGACCATGCCCCTCGATAGGAAAAAAAAAAGAATAAAGCTCTAAATTCATTCTGAACAAATTAATCAAAATATAGGCACTTGTTACTAAATACTGATAGCAGCAAAATGTTCAATTCATACTCACTTGAGCCTTCGAAAGAAACATGCCAGAGCTTGTACGAACTTCACTCTCAATGCTCTTACCCGACTCATTATCTGCAACCATTGACTTCTCTAATTTACCCTTTGCCTATTCCACAAAATTACTGGTATCAGATAACATATTCTCTTGCTATTTTAAAGAAATACATACTCTACACTTGAACAGATGCAATTGCACAGCAGAGAAATGTGCTCACCAGCTTGATCAAATGATCACATTCCTCATCAGATAAAAATCCCTTATAGAGGAAAGCCCTGAATTGTGTTTTTAAGCAATCCAAATTCACTAATCAGCAAACTGACCAATGAAGAAGTATGATCACAGCAGACAAAAATTAAAAAAGAAAAAAAAGAAAAGGGTAAGCAACCAGACTTATTTACCTACTATATACATCATAAATGTGCATGTGTAAAATGGGAAGAATTGCAATTTTATTCATAAAGCTTTCCATCTATATTCAGTTAGTCCAAGCCTTTTCAATATCTAGTAAGTGTTAAAACTTCTTAATAACTTGTGAATCATTAAAAAAGATTCATTAACATACCGCTTGGGGTGATGAGAGGTGGGCGTAAAAGAATGAAAATATGATACGTGCAAGTTATATTGAAAAAACAGCATGACTTAGTTTCATCGGTTTTTGCTCACCACTAATAACACTGGGTGGCATGTTACTCACATTGCTGTGATTCAGAGCATTTTGCATCTATAGCAAGCCCGCATAGAAAAATCCACATCGCAGCCACAAAATGGACTGAAAGATATAGTATTCTTGAACATTTAAAAATATTTTGAGCTAAACTACAAATAATAGTTGACAAACTTCTTCAGGATTTATTTATCCAAGAAAATTCTTCAGGTTTAAGATTTCACTTCTTCCTTAATTAAATCATCACATTCCTCATCAAACAAAAACCCTTATTATGAAGAAAAACCCTCAACTTGATTTTCGTTTATGTAAAGTACTAATCAAGAACTCCTCAATAAAGCAACAAACTTCACTAGTCAAGATTATAAAAACTAAAAATAAAATTATTATTGACTAATCTCTAGGTACCTATAAAATATTTATATACTTAATTCACAGATCAAAATACAACAACCAAGATCATAAAAAGAAACAGAAAATAAATGAAACCTGGGTTTCCAAGAAAGTTGTGTAACTCTAGTTGGGTCAATGGTAGCTGAAAATCCAGATTTCTTCATCCTAAGAACAGATCCACGCCTGCAAATAAACAGTAAAAAGTGAATTGAAATCATGATCACGCTAATATAGATTTTTTTTTTTTTTTGGTAAGTACTAATATAGATTATTTGTTGAAAGAGGGTATTAAAGTTCAAGAAGAAAGATACGTTTTTTTCTCGGTAAGCCATCTGGGGAAGGGTTTAGCAGAATGAGAGAAATCCGGGAAAATGAGAAGGAAAATGAGGGAAAATGCGAGAAAAAAATTGAAACCCATTTCAGGATTGTTGTTAAAACAGGCGAGTTCGCTTTGGGGTGTTTTGCTGTTTGGTAAGAAGGAAAACGTGGGAAAATCGAGATGGTGGGTTTCGAAGAAAATTAAACGAGGCTGATGGGACTCAACAAGTGTAGAGAAGACGAGGAAGACTCAAAGGTGTCAATTTTTTTTTCTTTTCTTCTTTTCTTTTCTTTTTTTTCTCTCTCCTTTCGCGTCTTTCTTTTCACATGAAAGAAATAAAAAACGACTGAATATGAAGCCAACGCGGCTTTGAAGAGCAACCGTTTATTATTATTATTATTTTAAGATAAAAAAATATTATGATTTGTCGATATTTATTAAGATGAATATTCAATTTTTCTTATAATGTCCAAGCGTTCTTCAAAAATTTAAAATATTTATTTGTTTAAAGCAAGAAAAGTATAAATATATAGAAATTATTTAAATAAAAAAACTACATATTTGAAATAAATTAATAGCCTTGAGCTCAAAAGTTATACCACTTTGTATGATAACAATTTTTATTGTTATTGTTGATAAATATATTCTGAATTTGGCTTCCTATATATATATATCCAATTTGTCTAGTTTTCTATTTTATCCGTTTTATACTTATATTTATATATATGGTGTGTTTTAGTATCTAGATCCAATTTGTCTAATTTCCTATTTTATTCATTTCACACTTATATCTATATATATGGGATGTTTTAGGGTTTTAAAATACAATGTTATACAATATTGTACTCTAACTTCAAATTAGTGGGTTTCTCCTCTCCTTTGCCCGTGGTTTTTTACCCGATTTGGGTTTTCTACTAAATCTTATGTCTTTTATTTTTCTTACTATTATTATTTACTCTTGTCGTTGTTTTTTGTCTTTAACAAAATCATAACAAGCGGTATCAGAGCAAAAGTTCTTTGATTTTGTTCTAAACAATGGTATCGGTCAAGTATGATATTCTGCTGCTAAATTGTAACACAAGATTTTTCCTATGGTAGGTTAAGATACGTGTGGTTCTCGCACAGATAGATTTGAATGATGCTTTATTAGGGTTTGATAAGATGTCTATATCATGGACTCTTGAAGAAAAACAATGTAAGGATCGTAAAGCCCTTTCTCAAATTCATCTTCATCTTTCAAATCAAATTTTGCAATATGTGTTAAAGGAGAAGACTATTGCTACACTGTGGTTGAAATTGGAGCAGTTATGCATGACGAAGAGTTTGACTAGTAAATTACATCTAAAGCAAAAACTATACTCACACTGTTTGGCGGAAGGAGGGTTTGTAGATGATCACTTGACCATTTTTAAGGAGATTGTATCAAATCTAGAATCCATAAAGGTAAAGTATGATGAAGAAGATTTGGCTTTGATTTTGTTATGTTCGTTACCTCATTTGTATTCCAATTTTTAGAGATACAATCTTGTATAGTCATGATACAATTACTATGGAAGATGTTATGATGCTTTAGCCTCTTATGAAAAGATGAAAACTTAGTTATTGGAACTAAGCCTAAGGCTGAGAGTCTTATTACTTGAGGAAGGAGTCAGCATAGAAATTCTAACAGGAATTTAAGGGCCAAATCGAAGTCTGCAAATAGGAATAAAACTTGTAATTATTGTAAGAAGAAGGGACATATAAAATCGAAATATTATAAATTGCAAAACAAGAACAAAAGAGATAATAATAACCAAAAGAAGAAACAGCTAAAAAAATCTAGTGAAGCTGATGTTGCTGAAGAAATTAGCTATGGTGAGCTTCTTATTATTTCCAATGATTCATAAACTAGTTAAGAATGGATCTTAGATTCTAGCTGTACTTTTCATATGTGTCCCAATCGGGACTGGTTTTCAACATATGAAAAGGTTTCCAAATGTGTTGTTTTGTTGGGCAATAATGCTTCTTGCAGGATTGCAGGTATTGGAATGATTAAAATCAAAATGTATTATGGTGTCGTCAGGACACTTGGTGATGTAAGACATGTTCCTGACTTGAAGAGAAATTTGATTTCTCTTAATACTCTTGATTCTAAAAGGTACAAGTACACCGGTGAAGGTGGAGTTTTAAATATCAGTAGGGGATCGTTAGTGGTGATGAAAGGGCAAAAATAAGTTGCTAACTTATATGTTTTGCAGGGTTCAGTCATTATAGGTGATGCTACTGTTACTTCCTCATCCTTATCAGATGAAGATTCTACAAAAATCTGGCATATGCGTTTAGGGCATATGAGTGAAGTTGGCATGACTAAGTTGAGTAGAAGAGGTCTACTTGAGGGGCAAAACATTAGTAAGTTAAAATTTTGTGAACATTGTGTGTTTGGAAAATAGAAAAGAGTCAGATTCACCCTAGGTACACATAATACAAAGGGTATTTTGGATTATGTCCACTCCGATCTTTGAGGGCCATCGAGAGTGCCATCTAGTGGAGGTGATGCTTACATAATAACTATTACAGATGACTTTTCTAGACATGTTTAAGTATTCTTCTTAAGCAGAAGAATGATGTTCTACCCACATTCAAAGAATGGAAAACAATGATTGAGAAGCAAACCGGGAAAGAGGTAAAGCGTTTATGCACTGATAATGGATTAAAGTTCTGTTCTAAAGATTTTAGTAATCTATGCAAAGTAAAGGGAATTGTGAGACACTTAACAGTCCCTGGCACACCTCAACAAAATGGAGTAATAGAGCACATGAATAGAACTATTATGGAGAAAGTCTGGTATATGCTTTCAAATGTAAGATTACCAAAGTCATTATGAGCGAAAGCTGCTTCTATAGCATGTTACATGATAAATAGATCTCCATCAATGGCTATAGAAAAAGAAGACTTGAAGTATGGTCTGGCACTCCTAGTAATTACTCTAAACTGAAAATTTTTTATTATCCTACATATTCACATGTTGATAATGGAAAGCTTGAACCACGGTCATTGATGTGTATATTCCTTGGTTTTAAACTTGGTGTCAAGGGATATAAATTGTGGTGTCCTGAGTTGAAGAAAGTTATAATAAGCAGATATGTTATTTTTGATGAGGTGTTTATGTTATCTGATTTGTCATATAACCATTCATTTGATGAAGTCAAGCAGAAATCATCCATGCAGGTAGAGGTTGGAATTGGTTCAGGTTTTAAATCAGAGACTTCTTCTCAGCCTTTATCACAAACTAAGGATAGTTCTGTCTCTATACCTTTACGGCCACAATACTCTATTGCTAGAAATAGGCCTAGGAGAGAAGTTAGACCACCTCAAAGATTTGTAAAGGTAGATCTTGTAGCTTATGCTCTCAATGTTTCAGAGGATGTGATGTGCCTTAAAACTAAATCCAAATGTATAAGCACACAAAAACTAATTGAAGAACTAATTAACAATTCTCGAAAGGGGCGTGAAGAACAATTGCCAAATGATGATCACGCAAATAACAAATGAGAATTACAATTCACAATTGCAATTTTCAAATCCAATTACACTAAACACAATCAAAAGGATATGAAATCAAAATTGAATTATAACCTTAAAATTGCGTAAATGAGATAACAAAAGGATAAACTAATTTCTCACCAAATATGACTCACTAGTTAAGAATTATGATAGATTTAACGTTGTTGATATTATACACAACAAAGATTAAATCCCACTCACCACACTTCACTCAAGAAATGATAAGAGTTCGTGAAAAAGGAGGTGTCCCTCACGTTTTCCAAATCTGAAAAAATATGGTTCAAAAAGCTCCCATAAACCCTATTTTAGTAAGTATTTATACTTGCTTCAATTAGGGTTAAAATGTCCAAAAATTTATGTCTATACCACTAATGTGGCCGGTCCTAATTCAAAAAATTACAACAAATCAAAATGTCCCAAAAATGATTACAAAGTAACCGATTCAAACATAAAATAACAAATACAAAGATAGTCTTCAAAGAGCTCGTTCTTCAAGTCAATTGAGATCATCATGGGCCATTGGATATGAGTCCAATGATGTTCCCAGTTTGATCAATAGTGGAGGTCATTTGGCATTCCGTAAAGGCTAATCACTATACCTGCTATAAGATAATTCAAACACTATTAGATAAGGAAATAGATACATATGAGCAATTTGGATCATACATCCAAATCAGGTTCCCTAACTATCGGGATCGCAGGGTAGATTCCCATCACCTCCTCAAGCCTCTGAAAGATTTGCCCTCAAATCTAGAGAGTCATTTCTTGAACTGAACTCAGATGCCTTTGTCACCATGTTTGCCCGACTGTTAGACAAAACAGAAATAGTCATGTTCTGCTCTTGGAAACTATGCACCTTTGATGGAGACATAGGTGTCTATACTATTCGAAACCCTCCCTTCCGAAACATGTAAGTGTTTCTAAATTCATCATATAACACCCTCTTATCAAACATCAAGGGTCTACCCAAAAGCAAATGAAATGCATACATAGGAATCACATCACATAGGATCTCATCATGATATTTCTTTCCTACACTCACTGGCACCTTTGCCCTTTGTGTAACACGCATACTATCCTAATTGTCCAACCAATGCAAATTATAAAGACTAGGATGTAGACTAGTTGATAGTTGTAATTTGTCTACTAATATAACAAATATGACATTAGTGTAACTACCATTATTAATGATTAGTACACAAAGGTTACCTTTGATCCTGCAAGAAGTGAGAAATATGTTTTCCCTCTATTTGTCCCTAGCATCAAGAGATATAGTCAGAACTCTATGCAATACACTAATAGATAAATACTGTTCACATGTTCCCTCCTAATGTGCCTCAGCATTCTGATCGTCATAGTATTTCTGCAATGCTATAGATAGGTTTGTAGGCTCGATAGGTTCTTTTTCATCCTCATCTTCTTTTCCAGTACCCTCCATAACTATCATGACTCTCTTATTAGGACACTGTGCAGCCATATGCCCAAATCCCATGCATTTAAAGCATTTAATTTGGTGCATTTTCCCATTAGTTGTTCCTGGTACAGTTTACCTTACATCTGGTCCTATTACCTCTTTACCCTTTCTAGAAGTCATTTTCTCCTTGTCTGTGCTAGGGGTAACTCTGTTCACTGCCCTGACTGGTTCACCTACTCCCTTTGGTCTACCTATAGTTGTCAAAATCGCGAATTAACTCGCACGTTTTTGCAATTTTACAAGTTGGTGAGCACATTCCTAGTCAACTCGCATGTAAAAACGTTTTTGAGATAAGATCGTAGTAAAATCATGATTTTGAACAGTAAAATTTTGACGATTTTACAATATTGCAAAACTAAGTAAAATTTCAACCATCTGAATCCAAATAAACAAATATGTAATAATAGCTATTCATAGCTCAAGCCCAACATGTTCGTTGGTCATCACTCATCTCTTATTAGTGTGTTACGTTGCATTGAAGTCTTTGTATTTGTGTTCATCAATTGTTAGTCTTCTTGTTCCTATTTGTGATTATGTTTGTATTAAAGCACTTGTGTTTGATTGCTGTAACTTTCCTTATTTTAACTAATATTTTTGTAATAGTAAATAAAATAAAGGGTAGATAACTTTAACTTTATAAGAATTTTTTATATTTTTAATTTTATAGAAAAGGTATAAATATATTTATATTTCTATCTTTTCAATATATTATTCTCATAGTTAAGTAAATGTGAAATATTGTTAAGTAAATATATTTTGAATTAATAATCATGAATAGTGCAAAAATTTACCTAGTAATATATAATTTTGAAGGTTTTTTTCTTGTTATAGTATCTTCTTTATTATGTACTTTTGATTAGTAGTTATTTGTCATTTTTTAATATTACTCATTTCTAATGGTATATCTTCGTTATCAATTTTTATTTATTAGTAATTTCTTAAAGTCACAATTGATTTTTAAATTTCATCTATTGTCTTTTAGCTTTTGTATATATAACTAGGTGAAACTTATTTTATACATAATTTATCATTTTAGAAATAAAATATCTATATTATACAATTTATGCTCGATTATCTATATTATGACTTTTATTGTAAATTTGCAATTTATGGCTAAAATAAATACTTAATTTCCTTATTTCTATTATTCATTATATTTTTTAATAACTATTGTAAGTAAATTTATAATATTTGGAAGTTATTTTATATAGATTGTAAAAACTTACGTTTCTACGTTCCGTTTCTACGTTCCGATTCTGCAGACCCCTTAGCAATTCTACGTCAAATCGCGATTTTGACAACCTTGGGTCCACCCGACTAACCATTAGCTCCCACAGGCCTAGTAGTAGTATTGGGCCTACTACTAGTAACCTTGAATGGATTGCATCGTCTCTGCCTTTCCACTTTCAAGGCTAACTGTATAGCCTCATCAAGTGTACTGTATCTTCATAGCTCAACTACACATGCAATCTCATATTTTAACATAGATACAAAGCGTGCTAGGGTTTGCTTTAGAGGCTCTACTGACCTACATCTAATCATCAGGATTTCAAATTCCTACACATAATCATCTACTGTTTTGCCTTTTTGACTCAAGGTCTGAAGACACATAAACAGCTCCTGCCTGTAATGTTTAGGAATGAATCTCTTCCTCAAAACCCTTTTCATATCTTTCCAGCTATGAATTTCAGCCTCTCCATCTCTTTGCCTGCTAATCACCAAATTTTTCCACCATAAGGTGGCATAACTTATGAATTCAATAGCAACAAGTCGAACTCAAATGTTATCATCTATCTCATAGCACTCGAAGAGGCCTTCAACCTTATCCTTCCAGTTTAGATAATCATCTGCTAAACCCCTACCATCAAAGGAAGGCATCTACAGCTTCACATACTCTAAAACCCTTGGATAGTCTGAAATCCCTGTTTGGGTAAGGATTGACCCCAAAGTTATCATCCCTCTCTTCCCTATAGGGATGATGATCTCTCTCCTTTCTTCTTCCCAAGTTTCCTTCTCCTATTACTCCCTCTCTCTAGATGTTTTGTGGAGCTACTCTTGGTGGTGCCTGAGGATTCGCCACTGGTGGTTGTGACATTGCCATCCTGTCAATCCTTGTTGCTAGTGTAGCAACAACAGTAGTAAAGTCCTAAAGTTGATCTACCTATAGTATGATGATCCTGTCCTCCACCAACCTGGCTATTGGCCTCATTGCCAATCCCCTCATTTACACTATCATTTGACATGCTTGTGATTTGTTGAAGTACAATCTCACAATTTGCAGCACACTCCTTTAACAACACCACGTCACAATAGCTTGTTTAAACAATCAACACACATACACAATTATACACCCACGGTACAACAAGTCACTAAACACAATTAAATGGTTCTTGATACTTCAAGTATAGTCAAATAAATGATGCACAAATAATCACTTCCAAGTAGTAAAGATATTAAATTCAACTAGCAAGTGTTTAAGTAATGAGTTTCAATAACTTTCACACTTAAATGCTTGTTTTTGAATTCAAACTTCACTACTCAACTTTCCCTTGTTGCCATGGTTTCACACTCACAATTAGTCTTAATGTGCAGCACCTTACACCACACACAACTTCTTCAATTCCACACCGCCACTTACACTACATACACATACGATGCAACCACTACAATCACCACTACACACACCACCACTTACATTATATACACATACGGTGAAACCCTTCAATCAACAACACAACACGTTAAAATATAACCCTTCCTTACCACAACACTTTACGTTACAATACCCCTTCACAACACAACTCCAATTCGCCACTCACAACAATACAATTCACACTGCCACTCACAACAAAGGCAGCAAGCACAATTCAAATAACTCCACTAAATGCAACCCTTACACAAATGGTAAGAAGCAATTTCAAATTCAAATAACCATTCAATTAACTAATACACAAAACTTCTTCAACTTAAAGATGGTGTTTGAATTTCAAATAGTTTCCTATTCTTCACACAATTTCAAATCTGGAATTTACAAACAACAATACTCAATTTCCAAAATCACCAACACACCATTCACTCTTCTTTGTTTCAAATGATCACTTTCCTTAAATGATCCAATGATCACTTCTCCTAAATCACTCACGGCCAACTCAAGGAGACAAAGAAATTACAAATGCTCTACGTCTACAACAACAAGTAGCAATTACAACTCCTCAACAACACAATCAAACAATTCAATTTCCACTTTACAATTTTGGATCAAAATGCTAACTCAAAAACCTTAAATTTTCCGAAATCACAATTACAAAAATTCATTCGCTCAACTAATGCTCTAATACCAAAAAAGATGATATGCCTTAAAACCAAATCCAAATGTATAAGCACATAAAAACTAATTGAAGAACCAATTAACAATTTTCGAAAGGGGCGTGAAGAACAATTGCCAAATGATGATCACGTAAATAACAAATGAGAATTATAATTCACAATTACAATTTCCGAATTCAATTACACTAAACACAATCAAAAGGGTATGAAATCAAAATTGAATTATAACCCTAAAATTGCATAAATGAGATAACAAAAGTATAAACTAATTCCTTACCAGATATGACTCACTAGTTGGGAATTATGATGGATTTGACGTTATTGATATTACACACAAGAAGGATCAAATCCCACTTGCCACACTTTACTCAAGAAATGATAAGAGTTCATGAAAAAGGAGGTGTCCCTTACATTTTCCAAATTTGAAAAAATATGGTTTAAAAAGCTCCCGCAAACCCTACTTTAGCAAGTATTTATATTTACTCCAATTAGGGTTAAAATGTCTAAAAAATGATTACAAAGTAACCGGTTCAAAGATAAAATAACAAATACAAAGATGATCTTCAAAGAGCCGGTTCTTCAAGTCAATTGAGATCATCGTGGGCTGTTGGATGTGAGTCCGATGATGTTCCCAATTTAATCAATAGTGGAAGTTATTTGGCATTTTGTAAAGACTGATCATTGTACCTACTATAAGACATTTCAAACATCATTAGATAAGGAAATGGATACATGTAAGCAATTTGGATCATACATCCAAATCAGGTTTCCTGACTATCGGGATCGTAGGGTAGATTTACATTAGGATGTTGATTCTAATCAGGAGCCATCTACTTACATAGAGGCTGTTAATTGTGAAGACTCTAGTAAATGGATGATTGCAATGTAGGAAGAGATGGAATCCCTTTAGAAAAATAGTACGTAGTATTTGGTGAAGCTTCCTAAAGGGAAGAAAACAGTTAAGTGCAAATGGGTTTATAAGAAGAAAGAAAGTACACAAGATATTGAAGAACCCAGATATAAGGCCGGACTAGTCGCAAAAGGTTACAATCAGATACCAGGTATTGATTCCACTTATGTGTTTTCTCCTATTGTAAAACATAGTTTAATTATAGTACATTTGGGTATTGTAGCCTTGCAAGATCTTGAATTAGAACAGCTAGATGTGAATACTGCTTTCCTACAAGGAGAGCTTGAGGAAGACATTTACATGCAACAGCCAGAAGGCTTTGTGGCCTCAAGAAAGGAGGACCATGTTTGCATGTTGAAGAAATCCCTTTATGGGTTAAAACAGTCACCTAGGCAATGGTATAAAAGATTCGATTCTTTTATGACTTCTCATCAGTTCAGAAGAAGTAGTTATGATAGTTGTGTCTATTTTAAGAAATGTGACGATGAGTCTTTTGTTTGTTTATTATTATATGTTGATGATATGCTAATTGCAGCTAAAGATAGAAAAGAGATTAAAAGGGTTAAAACCCAGTTTAGTAAACAGTTTGATATGAAGGATTTAGTAGTAGCAAAGAAGATACTAGGAATGGAAATTCTAAGAAACAGAAAATCGGGAATGTTACATCTCAGCCAAAAGGGGTACTTTGAAAAGATACTTCGCAGGTTCAATATGACGAATGATAAACCTATTAGTACTCCCTTAGCATCTCACTTGAAGCTTTCGTTTACTCAATCTCCTAAATCAGATAAAGAAATAAATTATATGTCAAAGGTTCCATATTCTAGCACTGTAGGATCTCGTATGTATGGTATGGTATGTACTCACCCAGACCTATTACATGTTGTGAGTGTTGTTAGTAGGTATATGGCAAATCCTGGTAAAGAACATTAGAGAGCAGTTCTTCAAATACTTAAAAGGTACTATTAATATTTATTTATAGTTTGGTAAAGCTAAAGATGGTCTTATTGGTTTTGTGGACTCTGATTTTGCTGGAGATTTAGATAAGAGGAGATCTCTCATAGGGTATATCTTTACACTTGGAGGCTGTGCCATCAGTTAAAAAGCTACATTGCAAGCTACAGTAGCTTTATCTACTACTGAAGCTAAATATATGGCCATCACAAAAGCTTTTAAAGAAGCTATTTGGTTGCAAGGATTATTTGGAGAGCTTAGTGATGATGTGAAGACCATTACTGTTAATTGTGACAGTCAAAGTACAATTTGCCTCACAAAGATTAGATGTTTCATGAGAGGTCAAAACACATCGATGTTAGATATCACTTTATTCGTGATATTATTGCTCGTGGTGAAATTGTAGTGAGCAAAGTTAGCACCCATGATAATCCTGCTGATATGTTGACAAAAACACTTTCTATAGCCAAGTTTGAGCATTGGTTGTTGATTATTACCCTTTGGGGTTTGTGGAAGAAGAGGAGAATATTTCCTATTACATGTTGAAGTTTTGGAGATAACCGAGAATGATCGAATTCGTGTCAAGGTGGAGATTGTTGATGAATATGCCTCGAATTTGTGGAAGGACAGTAGCTTCCTATATATATAGATCCAATTTGTCTAGTTTCTTAGTTTATTTGTTTCACACTTGTATCTATATATATGGGGTGTTTTAGGACCTAGACCTAATTTGTCTAGTTTCCTATTTTATTTATTTCATATTTGTATCATATATATGGAGTGTCGTAGGGTTTTAAAATACAATGTGATACAATCTTGTACTTCAAGTTCAAATTAGTGGATTTTTCCTCTTCTCTACCCATGGTTTTTTACTCGATTTCGGTTTTCTACATAAATCTTATGTGTATTTTATTTTTCTTGTGATTATTATTTACTCTCGTCATTATTTTTTGTCCTTAACAAAATTATAAAAGTTATTTTTTTTTAGATAGAAAAATACTAAAGAATGTCCAATGTTTATTAAGATATTTATTTTCTTTTTGTTATATAAAATTTGAAAGATTTATTTGTTTGAAACACTTTTGAATGTACTTATGAAGAGGAGCATGGATATGTACAAAATTATCTAAATAAAAAATCAATTAATCAAAATAAACAATACAATCACTAAAAAAAAAAAAGAAAAATGTTATTCCGTTTGAACTTTTATTTCCAAGTAATGATATCTATTTTATTTGTCATTTTTCTATATAAAATCAAGGGAAAAAAATAAAACAATTTCCTTTGCTTGTGTATATTAAACTATGACCATAGATCTGCAATTAATTCACAGTACAAAGAATGATTTTGACAAAAATGTTGCACGATTATATTAATTTCATTATTTTGTTTATTTTAATTTAAAAAAAAAAAATCCTATTCGAAGGGTTGCATTGAGCACTCGAGCCCGTTACGAGGGAGGAAAAGACATTAATAATTTCATTTCATTGAGATTCTTCTTCTTCATCATCATCTCTCATAGGTTAAATGAAAAAAAAAAAAAAATTAAAACTCCAATTACAGCTGTAGTTGTTAAGGCCATGTTGAACTGCAGGAGAATATTTAAACGGGGCTCGGTGGAATAAAAAATTGGGAAGGTTCCAGAATCCATTGACTAACTCCACCGTGGGATATACGTGAGAATTTGGGACATAGTCCGTCCACTTTGAATGTCAAAAGAAACTTTTAGGGTCCCGTTATTATTTTAATAGAATTGGTATAATTTTTAATTTTATTATTTAATTATATATATTAAATTTTTATTATTAATTATCATTAAATCTCTATTATTAATATATAAATTAACAATAAAATTAAAGATTAAGTCAATCCTATAAAAAATATAAATAAGACAAAAAAAAAAAAAAAAACTCACAATGCAACAACATAATTATTATAGACATAAATTTTACCTAACTTCAAACCCATTTATGAATGAATGTGGTTAGTTTGAGATCTAACATAAATACCTATGCATAGACTTTGTTAATTTGTCTATAGTGATGTATAACCTTTTATTTAGTTTAAACTAAGGGTTGTTAATGTATTTTTTTTAGATTGAATTTATAAAATTAAACTTTATATTCCCGTTAAATAACCTTTTATTTAGTTTTAAAGTAAGGGTTGTCATTGTAAATTTGGTCACTAAAACCTTAGGGCCAATTTGTTGATTTAACCAAATTTCCTAAATTTAAGGATAAGATAACTTAATAAAAAACCTACCTACAACCTTCATGTTTACCAATAACATGTGATATGTATTCATAAGCTTATTGATGATAAAACAATAAGGAACAGTCTTCATAACTCATACTATTTGTATAATAAAATCATTTTGAAAGAACAATTGAGTCAAAACATTTTATTTGATTCAGCACTTAGTTTAAAATTCGACCAACCTAAAGGATTAATTATGGAAAATGTAGCTACAGATTTAGTGACAGTTTCATGTTTTGTAAATAACTTTTTCATACAACACATATTGTATATTAACAAATTCTAAGCTGTTTCGATTTTGAGCATGGGCATTGGAGTGCATGTTCGTGAGTAAATAGATGCTTATAAATGTTATATTTACCTTTTAACTTTGGCCCCAAGCACTTCCTCAACACACGATGCCTACTAAGATAACAAGTAACCCCCCACAGCAACATTCCTTGATAAATACCAAACCTCACTTTCAGTGTAAGTACTTCAAAATATCTAGTTTGGTAGAAGATTCCCCTTTACATGTCACAAATTAATGATTGACTCTACCTATAAAGGCACATGAGGCCTTTTTGGTGAAAGATACAAAACTTTTTGTTCTCTTTGATATTGTTAGTCGAAGCTATCACTTCACTATTTATTATCCTTGTTTTTTATTAACTTCAGAATTGGAGTGTAAACTCTAGAGCAACCTCCAACGCCCTTTTAGCTCATATTCGAACCTTTCCAAGCTCACTATGAGAAATTTCAATCAACAATAATAAACCTAGAGCTGTCCAGGCAAAGTGAGTCATGTGGATCGGTCCATTTTAACCTGCAAAAAAAAAAATAAATGAGTTAGGCTAAAATTTTCAACCTATATTGACTTGTGAAACAACACGAATTGACATCATATTAGCCCATTTAGCTTTGAAAATGTGTAAAAAGATGCAAGTTGTCCCGTTAGCTCATGAGTTAATGTGGGCTAACCTGCTTAATTCGCAAAAAAATATGGGTTGAAACAAAATTTTCAACTTGCTTGTTAAGTGGGCTTAAGTGAGTCGGCTCGCATTAACCAGTGGGTCAATGGGAATGGACTCGATTAGCCCATTTGCATAGTTTTAAATAAACCTATCAAAAGACATAATGATTAGATAATATTTTAACATTAATATCTAATTAAATGTTATATAGATATAATAAAAGATATTTCTATGAAGAAATATTGATATAATACCCTAAACTAAGATATAATCTTAAGAACGATACAGTGAGGGGATAGTATGGGAGGTTATATAATAAATATTTATTATGTCTATAGATACTGAGATTCGGTTGATGTTATTATGTGTATGTGTCTTGAGCCTCACACTTCCATAAACTTAGGGGAGTGACATGGAGATGACCTATAAAAGAATGACTTAGCAAGAATAGTTAGGAGGAGAAACAAATAGTCTCAATATCCGCACATGCATAGCAATAGGTGAGAGAGCTTGGAACATCAATCTCACTATTTTTAAGCAAAAGTGATTTCTTTTTCATTTGAGCCTTACCTAATCTTTAAGAGAAGAGGCTTTAAAACACTATTGTTTCTATGATCTTTAAATTTCTAAATGAAGAGGTATTATGATATTTATAAACTATCAAACTTGATGACATTTGTCAAATTGTCTTGATAATCAACAAACAAGATAAAGCTACTTATTCATGAATTCTCTAAAGGACTTATCATTAGACCAAATTCTATTTTAGTCATCTTTGCTTAGTGCACGAGTTTGTTGAAAAGGGTTAAAAATGAACTAACTTGTCTCAATGATCTCTATTTCAAGTTTGCCATATTAAATCTCTTTAAGTTATTCCAAGACATTGACCTAACTCCTTAAACCATGTCACTAATCTAAGAAATCAAACCCAAATTGTTACTTGCCTAACTTAATATTTTGAGGAAGCTGGATTTATCCCTCTACAGTGTTATGAATAGGTAAATGGGGGAAGCATCAGCATTTTCTTAATCAACTACTATGAACAGGAGCACTTAAGCCCATGTGAGTTGGTGTAGAGAGGATTTATGTTGCATGAGGTTATAGGATGGATTGAAGTGCATGTGTTATGAATGATCATAAGTGGATGAAGTTGAAAAGTAATAATAAATGTAAGTTTATATATGGTGATATTATAATGGAATTGAAGTGCAAGTTATCACACTTATAACCAAACATAACTTATATTTATAATATTTAAATGGGATGGCCTACATTTAGTGTCCACACCCACTTAATAAAAGCGACCATATATAAATTACTAATAAGTCCTCCAATTAAGCTAACCCTGATATTTTTGTACAATCATCATACAACATGTTATCATTATCAAAAAGTACGTTTATTCCCTCTCTCTTCAACCGCTAAAACTATATGATAGGCTATGTTTCCACAATTTTCGACCATACAAGACAAATTGGCAGCAATTGCCAATTTACAAATTGTCAATGGCCTTGCAATTATTTCAATTTAAGGATTTATTCTAATACATGTTGCTCTTTTTTTTTTAATCTCAAAATCTTACTTTTGTATTTTCTCCTTTATGGAAAAACCATTGTTCATTCTATACAAATCTTCACGCTTAAATTCCCATGAAAACCTTCTAATCAATTTACACATATCTTGATGCATTTGGATATCATAGCATGGCTAAGGAAAGTAGAGTAGACAAAAGAAAGAAGTTTATAGAAAGTGTAAGAAATATCACAACACAAGTATCTTATGGTATGCCTAGATGAATATAAAAACAAGAAGAATAAGAAGAAGTAGCTTTATATCGAAGGAGGAAAAGAATATGACAAAAGCTTTGGATTTATTATTAGAAGGTTATGAAAGTTACACATGTTAGTACAAGATTTCTTTTTTGATACTTAGTTTTCTTCAATAACTCACTTTGCAAAGTTTAAATCTTTTGTTTGTTTATGTTATTTTAATAAGAATATGACCCTCTCACATGTGCCAAGCTCCAAGGACTTTAGAACTTGACGTGTTGAATCTTGAGTAGTCAACCAATCAAGGACAAGGTAACTTTTATTCATTGCTACGACTTATATCATCTACCAAGTTGCTATGACCTCTTTGCTGTCACTCAAGTTGAAGAAGCACTAGGCAGTTCAACTTGGAATGGCGTGATGACTCATTTGCAAAACTCAAATAATTTAGTCTAACTTGCCTTAATGTCCTCCAACTTGTTTGAATGCTTGTCGTATTGTTCTTTGACTTGTTCACCTTCATGCCTCTACCCACCAACTTAGCAAGGACCCTAATGACTAACCCCCATACAATCTGTCTTCTTTTGCTAGAGACAACACTAGTGTCTAGACAACACATGTCCTAGATTCTTCATAATGGCATGCGTTTCCAAAATCTTTCCTTTTTTGCTTCCTTACATTTTTACTTTTTTTGTAACAACCTAGAATGTCTATTTGAAATATACTATTTGAACTTTCTCTTTATCGTTTTAGCCTTAAGGGACATACTATGTATATAGCTCCTCATTTCATAAGTGAAAATCAAATAACTCTTATTGTTATTGAATATACTACTCAGGTTCTTGTGAGCCCATCACTTTAAGTTCAAACCATACTTCTATCAATCCCTTTAGCAAAAATATCAAGTAGTAGTTAGATTGTGTAGTGTTTCGGTGGTAAGTTATATCCATCAAAATAGCTCACACTTGTTAGAACCTAGTTGCATTTTAATCTCTAGTCGATATCCTAGTGATACTTAACCCCTAGGTGCATCATATTTTCTATACTCAGTTTGCTTCAATAACCAACTTGATAAAGTTACAATCTTTTTGTTTTTTTTTTTTTTTTTTTTTTTGTATTAGTTTCCTTGAACAATTTCTCTTTCTATACTTGAGCTACTTTAATAATGCACTTGGTAAAGTCTTTTCATTTCTCCCTTTTTTTATGTTTTTAAAAATTTATTTCTTACTAGTTAGAAATTGTATTTTTATGTGAGTTTTTTTTTTAATTGTATCTTATATATTTGTTTTATGAGATCCAGTGAATAGAGCATGAAAAGAACATGAAAAAGTAGGAGATTGCTTTAATATTTTTATTAGATATTCATTTTTTATAAGTCATATTATAATGTCTTATTTTCGTTGGACTTTTTTTTTTTTTTTTTACAGTTTCTGTGAATCTATCAACCTTCTAAAATAAAAATGGATATATGCTTTTTTATTTTTTTCTTTTTTAATTATATTGTATAAAAACAATGGAATAATTATTGTAGTATTAGTCAATTCATAATCTTTGTCAAAGGCATGATAATTGTTTACACATATTTAACTCAACTGTACCTCTTTCTATGAAAGGGAAAAATATGGATATCTCAATTGGAAAGACCCATCTAATTAGTTAGGTCAGTTTAGTCTTTTATAGTTTTACTTTAATTTTTTGACATAACTTTTGTTGTGTAACAGAGCAATTTAATTACTATTGAATTTACTTTAATATAATTTCTATTAACTTTAAGTTTCTTTTATTTATCTTTTTAGGTGAAACTTCAAGATATGCCGTGATAGTTAAAAAAAAAAAAGAGAGTAGAAATATACTAAATTTAGAGGATAGTAAACTTAATTATTGAAATACAACACTAGAAATTACGAATTGGAAAGTTGTATTGATCTTTTTATTTATTTTATTTTCTTTTGAAAAATGAAGATAACTTTGTAAAATGATATTGGAAAATAGTATATCTAGGTAGGGATATTATGGTAGATTACTCTGAAAATTATTGTTAACACTTTTGCCTAATGCTACTTTTTTAGTTAGCCTATTCATCTAGCTCACTCCCCACGTTTTGAGTAAATCGTGCATGACCACTCCTTATTACCTGCTTTTTATTATATATATATGTATATATATTTATGAATAGATTTTCTTTGATTACCCTGAGAAAAAAAAAAAAAAGAATTCCCATGAATTATATAATGTGTTGAAGTTGGATTATCTGTTTTTCACAAATAAAAAAAAATAAAAAAGGTTAAAATTTCAACACGTTTTTTCAAATTCAATTGTATTATATATATAGTTTTTAAATAATTAAATACAATTAAAATACTCAAGTTATTTTTACATCTGCAGTACACACGAATGTGTTATTGACAGGTATGAATTAAAGCTAAATGATACTATATAGCAAATATAGCACAACATAACAATCGTACTACATATCGAGCAAGAGAGCAATAGAAAAGGGCCTTATTATTAAGAGATTCTATTTGGCATGTCTCAAAATTTTTATATCACCAAATAAAAGGGATAAAAATAAATAAATAAAGAAAAAGAGATTTATTGGGTGCTACAACAGGAGTTTTGCTTTGTATTAAAATAATTTTGTAATCCAAGCATGCTACGATAAGTTTTGTCTATTCCAGTACTTAAAAAAGCTGTAAACCCAACGCTGTTTAATTCTATCACTCTTCAAACTTTTTATGACTTGTCAAAGCTCGAAACAACTTTTTCCAGAAAGCGTTAACGAATCAGCAGATAAAGTACTAAAAGATTCCAAGATTTCCGACAGAATGTTTTCATGCGAAGGATAGCAGAGACGATAGCAAATTGAGGCAGGCAAAAGAACTCTGAAACTGCATTATGGAAGCCCCACCAAAGGTTTACAATAAAAAGAAATGGAAAATGTTGCTTGTTTTTCCTTCACCTTTAGCCGTTCAGAAGTGCTTGAAAGTTGAAAGAAATGGGGTTCATTTAGATTGTGAAGTTAGTGCTCTTGCTCATGCTGCTTATCCACACTAGTACTCATACTCATGGAAGCCATTTGATCAGTAGAGCGTGAATTCCGATACATGAAGGTCTCCTTGATCTAATAATTCTTAAACGCGTAGAGCATTCATCTTCCATAATCCCGCGATTAGACAACTATTTATAATCTTAGAGTTTCCAAAAGATTTAAATAGTTGTGAAACTAGATTTCATTGAGAGCATGAATACATAACAAGCGTCACAGAAGTCAATACTCGCTAAGTATTAACTTAAAACTCTTTCCTGACAAAAATTAGTTAGAAAAACTCGAAATCTAAGTAAGGACCTGAAGATCTGTCTGAATCTGAAGCTACCTTCTCATTCTGCCTCACTGATGACTTGAATGGATGGCTTATAAAGGAAAGGTCCATTGGTTTTGGGATTTCAGGGGGATTTGTGGTTCGAATAAGAGCCCAATTAACATTTTCGAAGAATGGATGCTGTTTGATGTCTGAAGCACCTCGCTTGAATCCTAGTCTCTTCTGAGGGTCCTTTGTAAGCAGGCCCCGGATCAGGTCCTTCGCAGCAAAACTAATGGAAGAACCTTCAGGAAATTTTAGAGACTGTCCTACTACATTGAACAAAGTCTCTCGATTTCCATTGCCTTTAAATGGTGTCCTACCATGCAACAACTCGTACAAAAATATACCAAAGGTCCACCAGTCCACCGAGCTGCCATGGCCATCCCCTCTAATAATTTCAGGAGCCAAGTATTCATGTGTCCCTACAAATGACATTGAGCGTGCAGTAGTTGGCTCAGCAATTAGCTGAGGAAGCGAATCTGAACTTGTGAAATTTATTTTCTCGTTCTTCACCTTTGCTGTCTTGGCATTGAAGAAACGGGGTTTAAAGCAAGAAGGTTGTAAGCAAGAAGGCTCAACACATGCAGGCAATTTGCAAGCCGGGTCAATGCAGGAAGGTTCAATGCAATATGCAGAAATCCTACAGGTCATCTCGGAACTGGACTGGACTAGCGTAGGACTGACAGAACATCTCAATGACAAATCAAAATCGGAGAGCATTATATGTCCATCATCCCTCACCAATACATTCTCCGGCTTCAAGTCCCTGTAGACCACACCCATCATGTGCAGGTATTCAAGAGCAAGAAGTACTTCAGAAGCATAGAACCTGCAAGAGCAGAAACATTTTTATGATTAATCAACATAGTTGCCACGGGAGCAAGTCTATGGACTACGGTGATGTCAACAGATGTAACAAAATATAGCTCAATCTCCATGGCAGGAGAGGGAAACAAAGAACTATTGCAGGGGGTAACATAGATTTGACTCCAAGAGTCTTCAATCTGGTACAAACCAGTAGAGAAAGGAACTTCGCTTATAATGTATGAAGAGAAAAACAAATTGCAACCAAATTTGACGCATGATAAATATACCATTTAGTCTCACAATCGTCTGAAAATAGCTACAATACAATTAAATGAATTAGACTGCTCAAGAAACAAGAAAGAACTACAACTAAAGCTCTATAATACCGACCTTGCTGCAGGCTCTGTGAAATGTTTCCCTGGTCGGCGTTGCCTTAGGGTATGGAGATCCCCACCACTACAAAACTCCATCAACAAGCATGAGAACTTCTCGGTCTCGAAATGCGAATACAAAGTTGGCAAAAATGGATGATCCAATAACCCTAAAATATCTTTCTCAGTCTGAGCTCTCATTAACTTCTTCCTTCCTGCCAACATTCCCTTATCCATCACTTTCATTGCAAATAAACATTCCATACCTCGAAGCTCAGCTAAATACACACTCCCTATATCTCCACAACCCAACTTCTTCAACAGTCTAAAATGCCCCAAACCCAAGTCCCCGTCTTTAGCCTTAACACATTGAATTGCATCCCATCTGATGTCATTCCCCTTATGTGGTTTCGACGGGCAAAAGCTCCGGAAACTCGACAAATCACTAGCATTAAAACTATTTGATTGGCTAACATAACTTAAGCTACTACTACTCTTGTCACTGTCCTCACAATCTACCACTACAAATTCACTACTCTTATTAACATCACTGGTACCATTACTTATTTTGCTAGTGACACTATGATCTGACCCAGATACAGTACTACTACATAAACTGAGACTGACACTACGGTTTAGACTAACATCCTGAAGGGTGTTTGAAACTGAATCGACTTCGGTGTTTTCACAACCATGTGAAGGTTTATTCATGGTGTAAAGAGATGTTTACAGAGCGTTCGGTGAAATGTCTGGGGAGAGGATTTGTTTTGTTACAAGGGGTTAAATGCGGTCAAGATTCAATATGGGGTCTGTACGAGGTGGTCAAAGGGAGAAGAGCGAGACAGACGCGGGCGCGAAGTGAGTATATTAAGAATTTATCTGTAGCCTGTAGGGAATCAAAAACAGTGCATGAAGAGAGAGAGAGAGAGTAAAACGGCATTCAAATTTGAAATGTGACTTATGGTTAGAGACCCAATGAGCTATTTTCTTACTATATCCCAGAAATGTTACAGCTTGGAGACAAAAACCCAGAGAGAGAGAGAGATTGGAGTTACGAGGAGGACAGGGCTATTTAGATTTACCAAACAAATGGATATAAAAATATGACAGTAGCCAATACCGTTTACTTTGGTCATGAAATATGATTGTACGTACTATGGAATTAAATTTGTCCATACTCTATCGGAGGAAGAGAGAGATTTTTGGGAATTGGAGGCAAATTTTATATAAAAAACCAGTACCCGTTTATATGGATTTAGCAATATGTGCTAAATGGAGTAGATAAAGAGACTCCTTTTTTTTTTTTTTTTTGGAATGGAGGCCCATGATAATCCTACATTAGAGTAGAGAAGAGAGCGAACGAGTGTGCCGTGGTTTTTTCTTTTTCTTTTTTTAATCTTACATTGTGAGGTACAGATAATGGAGAAGAAGGGATTCCTGATTCCATTGGATATTCTCATGTAATTAAAGGGTCTTGTGTAATATAGGCTATCATGAGGAGTTGCATAGGGTCCCATTGGAAAAGAGCGGCAGGCCGTCCAAACAAAGTGAGAAAAGGGTGACTTCGGCCTGGGCTCCTGGGTTGCACAAGTCAGCCTGCATCAACGGTCCATCATTGGTTAAATGGGTCAATCCATTAACCCAGTGTTTAAGGGTTCATGGCCTAGATTTGATGGATTAGTGAGTTAGGTTAATGTAATAGGTTAACTGGGTTGGTCCGTCCGCACATCAGTTTACTCTAATCCATTAAGAAGAAGAAAAAAAAAAAGGGGATTGGGAGGCCGAGTGAGCAAATTCCACCCGCTTTTCGTTACAATTTATACAAATTAGTTAGACTAATGAATCTTTTTATTAATAAGTTTCAAAACTTGACCTATTATTTTTGATGGATTAAACAAACTGTCCCACTAGGTTCGACCTTTTGTACAAGGGTTCGAGTGAAAATGTTGAAAAGTTTGGAATTTAGAAATTACATTATCTTCTTTTATTTTCGTGCTAAAAATATTTGTAATGTTATAAAGCAGAACAGAGAATTAGATTTCCATAAGTTACATTCTTTCAATAGATATTCATATTTTTACCTTTTTTTTTAATTATGTTTTTGGTATACAAGCATGTAAGTGATTTTTTTTTTTTGCTAGAGACAATGAATTTTATTCATGAAAATACATGCACACAAATTATCAAGCATTCCACAGTCAACAATCTAGAACAGACCACAATTTTATAGAAATAAGACATACTGTTTTTACTAATTAAAAAAACTCCAACAAGAGATACAAAAAGACACTGATGCGAGATCGTCCAAAATCATATATGACACATCTTCACCACCTGCCCCACATGACTGGGCCATATTGGACCGACCACCTACATTCGACCAAACCAAGCCCCATCCGACGAAATTCAGACCGACTTGCCCAAACATAGCCCAATTTTGAGCAAACCTCTATGGCAGTCGACAGTGCAGCTCGCAAGGAAGATGTTTCAGCCCCATTACCCTTACCGTCTCTTGTTCCTCTAAAGGCTGTTTAAAAAGGTGTAAATTCTTTATATGGAGTTATATAAGTACTTAACATAATCTAGGGTGAGTTAGGGTGAGCTTGTAACTGTGTCGGAACGTATAACGTATAACTTATTTTATTCTAGGAGTAGATTTTGGATGAATATTAAAAATTATAAAATAAATTTTAATTTTAATATAAGTTTCAAATTATTATATATGATTCTTTAGAAATTCTTAATTAATAATATTCGATATAACAAATTTAATACTTTTTACTTGACAAACACTCACGGCTCAAGATCATTCGGTCATTGCAAAAGGTAAAACCCTTAAAGTATATTTTATCATTCTTTCCTTTGTTCCTTTTCATTTTTCTTTTAAGGTACTATTAATTATATTATTAGGTTCATGATATATGCATTAAAAATATATATATATATATAACTAAAAAATATGTAATTAAATTGTTGGAGATTGCTACATTGGTTAATGTACTAGTTATACAATTATGTGAAAAAATTAGTAGGTTGTTAGGTTACTTACCTAAAATATTTTATATTATAAAAATATAATAAAAATTTTCATAGATTCCACAAGAAATCTTGTATCCGGACTTCCCGAGATTTTATAGGGTATGGATTTCAAGATAATCCCTACTTATCACATACCAAATGCTAGTTTCAAATTTTCAAAATACATACCTATAATGTATACTAAGATATATATAAGCTACATGTCTTATCTTATACTTGCTCACTTTAATAAGATTTGGTTCTAGTGATATTTCGGTTAATTGAAAGCTAATGAAAATATGGAATGATATATGTGTGTGTATGTATGAGTGTCTATGAATATGTGAAAATTTTATTATTGAATGACCAAAATCTATCAAAATAATGTAACATGACTATTTAGATTTTACGATTACAAGACTTTTAAAAACCATAATATCTTAAAAATGGGAGAAAGATTAGCATTAAACAATTCAAAGGTTCCATGCTACGAGTACACAAAACATTTGTTAGGTGCGATCTACTAATGTGGGATCCTAATACTTGAACTATTACACAAGTTAGTTTAATAGTTAAGAAAATTATAGGAAAATAAGACTTAATTGCGTAAAACTGCTCTACTTCATGGCGAGAAAGGTTCGAATACGAGTGAATTATGTGGCGGAAAAAGTTGGCAACAAGGCTTAGGAGGTTTTGAAAACCAATGAACACGATTATTGAAGTGCAGGATAATATATTAAAATAATATTTTTTAAAATTAATGAAATAGCATATTAAAAAAAGACTTATTAAAAAAATAGACTGTAAATGTGTAGACTCAATAATTTGTATTGAGGTAGTAGACTCGATCAGCGTCTTTAGTATAATTGTATTGAAGGCACGAACTCTATCCGCGCTCTTAAGCAAATTATTTGAAGTTGCGGACCCATGTAATTTTTCTTTTAATTATTGAAAATTAAATTTTTTACACCTCTTTATCCTTTATGTTATAATATACGGAAAAAAGAAGAAAAAAAAACCCAAGTCTACTACATCATCTCTTTTTTTTTTTTTTTTAATAATCTGATAGCAAATAGCCAATGAAAACATAGTAATTTGACTTTTATAAAAATACTAGATGACAATGCTATTTAGTCCTAACTATAGTAGAATCTAATTAATCCTTTTTTATATATTATGAGATTCGTAAGTTCAAATGAGCTGAAAGTTATGATTTTTTAAAGTTGGAAAAGCAAATTCATCAATATTAGTTTTTTTTTATTTCAATTTTAAAGGGTCATAACTTTTTACTCATTTGAAGTTACAAAGCTCATAATATATATAAAAAAATTGATTTGAGTGTACTATAGTTAAGTCTAAATCGTGTTACCGTTTGATATTTTTATAAATTACTAGCTACTAGATTGATAAAAAAAAAAGAGACAAAGTAGTAGACTTTTTTTTTTTTTTTTTTTTTGTATTTTATAAGATAAAGGATAAAGGAGTGTGAAAAATTTAATTTGAGAAATTTTAATTTTTAATAATTAAAAAAAATTACACTAAAGGCGTAGACCGAGTCCACACCCTCAATACAAATTGTTGAAGGTGGGGACTAGGTCTGCGCTTTCGTAACTTATTTTTGGAATAAGTTTTTTGAGTACATTATTTCACAAATTTTTTTTTAAAAAATCATATTATTTTAATTGAAAGCCCTTTAAGTGCACCAATTATAAAGATGGCATAAACTAAGAGAAAAAAGGAGAGAGAAAGGGACGGCAAGATTGTCAAATAAATAAATAAATATATATATATATAGAGAGAGAGAGAGAGAGAGAAATTATTTTCAAAGGGTGTCCTCTATTCGTTTTTTCATTTTTACACCACTTTAGTAATTCATGTTTAGAAGTATATGCTTTCAAGTTATAAGATTGGGAAGTGAAGCGCAATGGTTCGAAATTTACTCGTGTAGAGTTGAATTCTTTCTCCTTAAATACCGGATTATCATGCACTGTAATCTTCAATGTAAGTCTATTGAGAAATTTCACATTATTAAATCTTTTGCATACATCTATTTACTTTCATTTGTAACTAGTAAGCGTGTTAAAATTATATATTTTATGATATGGTTTTCGAGCAAGGGTAAAAATTATGAAAAAAAAATAAAAATTGAAAACTATGAAAGGCTTGATCCCCGATGGAGTATATATGTAGGCATCTTTTTGTCAGCAACCTTAATTAATAAAAAGCATAAGATATAAATAAATAAATAAACTTTCTTTCGCATAGTGCGAGCCTTGATACATCTTTGGCAGATTAAGCCATCCGTATTCTTCTTTAGCCTTCATGTCTCATGTTGACATCCGCAATCGAAAATTGTGCTCAGCAACTAGCTGCCCCGCAACCAAAAGATGGGATCATGGTCCCATATCTTAGGGCCAATGTAGAAATACTTTTTATTATTTTGCTTAGAAAGATGGGCTTGGAGGCATGGAACTTTTAGGGAGAGAGATATTTACTTATCTTGAATTTCTTGTTTTGAGAGTTGTTCTATCAATACTCACTTGATTTGATTAAATAAGCTTTTATAATTATACGTTTAATTTTTTATCTAAATGTTTGAATATAACTCATAGGGAAGAGAGTTTAGGATATTATTCTTATTAAAAATTTATGACATTGTACTAAACAAAACATTTTGTTCTTTGATTGATTTGTATATTTTTTCAGTTACTAAAAGAAAATAATCTTAAGGTACTGAATAAAATACTTATATTTTGTATTATCTAAAATATAGTACAAAAACCAAATCATTGAACAAAAACACAAAAATCCTTGTTTAATACTTTAGATATCATGTTTAGTAAGTATTTTATTTATTTAAATAGTAAATGCCATAAAAAATTTTGTCCAATACAATATACACCAAATATGGTATAAAAAAAATTGTACTATTTTTTTTTGTTTTATACTATCTAGTACTTTAATCCAAACGCTACATAAGATAACATAAATATTTATTTCTTTTAAGGGTACCTTACAATTACTTCTTATTTGCCATGTGTAGAGGTTAGAATGAACCTAATCCAAGTTACATTTGCTAAGAATATCTTTAGGAGTAGATCACTAAGATTACTCATTCCGTATAATCCTCTAAATTTAAGGAGAAATCAAACCATAGACACAACCTTCAAGCTATCTCTCATTGAAGTTAAATGGATGCATGAATATGATGTTTAATAGTGTTGCTAAAACTGGACTAGCTTGGTTGTTTCAATATAGTTCAACTAGAACTGGCTAAGAGAGCGGGTTGGTCTAGGCTTTAGGCCTATTTTTGAATGAACCATACGAACCTATGCAACTTAGCTAGTTCGACCATGAACTGATCAATTAGGCCTGGTAAATTGGGTCCATATACAATAATTTTACAAAAAAAAAAAAAACTACTAAAATGATAACTCATTTTTTATCTTTAACTCATAAAGGGCTCAACAAGCATAAGCCCTAAGGCATTTAACGTAATGAATGCATATGGGGAGTCTTTTTATAAATGTTGTCTTCATCAACATTGTATTACCAAAAAATAAAAAATAAAAAGGGATGTAATACTTAAAAATAAAATAAAATAAAAAACAAGGGCAAATATAATATTAAGGACTAAAAGCAGGAGTACTTTGGTCTTTTGACTTGGAAGTTGTAAAAGCATGTGCTTTAAACTATAATCCTTTTCCTCCTCTTTACGTTTTTAGCCTTCTAAAATCCAAAAAGAATGCTAGTTTAAAGGGAGGCCTCACTAAACCCCAAACTCCAACAAGATCCCCATATGGTAAGTATACTCACTAATCTTCCTGCTCATTGTCTCTCTCATGTGAATGATGCGATTGTATTGGTGATTGTGGCATAGAAGAAACATCATGTGCTAAAGGGATGTGGATGCAAATTGTAATCGTTTGTGCAATTTGAGCAAGTAAGTCTTAGAATACTTGTAAAATTTACGTTTTGATGCTTTAATAAGAGTAGATTTAGCATAAAATGATTAATTGTGGGATTTGCAATGGTGAAGAATCAGAATTGGGATTTGGGAAGGAAAATAATTTTTTTGTCAAAGAGTGCATGGTCAAGTACACGAGTGTGTATCTACCTATGTTGGAGTGCACAACCAAAGACACAATTGTGCACTTGTGCGTATCAAATGTCCTTACATCGAGAGATACACAACCATATACATGTTTGTGTTCCTTCCTATGTGCTTTTACATGGCTGTGCTTCCTTAGTACTTTCATATAATGCGTTTCTTTTTCTTTTTCTTTTTCTTTTTTCTTATCTTTCAAAAATCCTAAACTACTTTATATCTAAAGTAACGCAATGTTGGTGGGGAAAATAATCAAATAGTCTTTAGTTAGTAAAAGCAATTAATTTTAGGCAATACTATAGAATAGTATTAAGGTTAATCTACTCTATTACATTGATAAGTTTTAATAGAATTGTTAGTTACGGACAAGTTGAGATTGAAATCGCTCTTTTAGGTTAGAAATATAAATGAAATTAATAAAATTTTTTTTTCGTAGCTTAGCTTGGCTTAAAACCCCATAGTAGTAAAACTTAAGGGGTACTTATTAATCAATATGTAGCGATGTCCCTAATGAAATTTTATATCAAAATGATTTAGTAGATTTAGGTGGCTCATGAGTGTTGGGGTCCAAAGTGACAGTTCCTAGTATCGTAGTATATATGTATATATCATATATATATATTATAATGAGTGTGGCGAGGTCATGAGTACTCTTGTGTTACTTGAGAAACTTAAATGAGATAATAATTGGATGTTTGGTTATTTGTTTACATTGATGTATGCGACTTATGAAATGCTTGTTCATGCAGATGTGATTTTGGTTTACATGGCTAGGTATTAGCTCACTCTTTAGAGACTTTTCTTTTTCAACTATAAGTATGGATGATTATGTGGTGTATATGAGGATGTAGTGAATTATGTGCAAGATGGGGATAATGTAGAGTATTTTTACTATTATGATGACTAGTGGATGAAAGGAGCTTCTTGAAGTTCTAAAACAGTTGGGAGATCATTATTATTTGTAAGAGATGAGATTTGTGTTACTTGTTTTAAGATATTTAGTGTTGATGTTGATGACCCTAGTTTTTTTAGGTATTGAAAGTATTAAACAATCTTAGTTGTTGCACTAAAAGATGTAAAGTGAGACTTTAGGTATTTGATGGATTATGTGATAGTATGTTTGGCAATTTTCTAGAAGTACGATGTGGAGTTGCAAGATTAAGAGTTTTGACATTTTAGGCATAAATCGAAGCTTCTAATGAGTAAATTTAACAAGATAATTTTGGATTTACTCATTGTAATCTTTAATTTCCATCAATATGCTCAAATTCGAAGCATATTCCGAGGATCTTTGATTGTCCATGTCCACCATTATTGAGCTTGCTAATCTTGAAATGAGTATCGCAAGCATAAATAGGACCCCCCATTCATTGCTCTGACATCAATTTTCACTCAATCATCTTCTTATGAGCTTTTTCATGCACTTTCTCTCTCTACCCACCTTTCCTTCTCTCTAAGATATTTCTCACTCTAGTGGTTTTCAAACAAAATCACCACCACCAAACACTTTCATATGATTAAAATAGTCATAAGCTACTTTTTGTTTGCCTCAAAACACTCTTGCTAACCCCCAAAACCAACCGCCTACAACTCAGTTATCGACTACCATTGACCAAAACCTCCTTTTCCACTGCGCTTAGTATCGAACAAGCACTACGACACGATGTGCCACCCTTTGAAATCCAAGTGCCGACATACCTATTGCCTCCAACAACCATTGAAAACCACCAAGCCCTCAAACTCTTCTTTTGTTCAATTCGTTGAAGCCAAACTCGGACCAATCGATCCGATCTAGACTCATCGTTGACCTATGTCTACATTGGTATCTAATTCTAGGTTCGTATCCCTTGTCTTTTTTTTTTTTGTGTTCTTCTTTCTTATTTTTATTTAAAAAAAAAATTAAAGACATTTTAGCTTATATATATTTTTAATTATTTTTTTAAAGACATTTAGCTTCTTTTTTTTTAAGTTTCTTTTGTAGATAGAACAATTTTTTCTACTTTTAAATATTTTGGAAAATAAATTTAAATTTGAAAGGTTAAAGTGGTAACGGTAGTATTTAAAAAAAAAATAGTTCCCAAACATAGAATCTTTGGTTTTCTCTCTCTCTCTCTATATATATTTAAGATTAATGGTCAAGTTAGAATTAATACCACTCTATTAATTTTAACTTGATTTTTTTCTTGATCATAATTAGGTGGCAACTCCTATTTTTAAAGGTATTTTTTTTCTAATTTTAATTAAGGTTTTACATTAAATGAGCATAGGTTTAATGTAAATCAGATTAGGAAAAATCTAGACTCGATAGTCTATGCTCCATTATTTTTCTTTTCTTTTTTAATACATTTATTGGTAGAAAAATATAATAATATTATTTATTATTTATTTAGAAATATTATTTAATAAATTTTTATGATATGGGTATATAGTATCTTAAAACCCGTACTCTATATATTTTAGTATATAGATTTCAATGTGAGTATAATAGAAAGGCTTTATATTTATACCCAATTATATAAAAACAAGTTTTAAAAAATCCATATCTAAAACCTTAACAATGGTCGTCAATACCTATCAGAAATCAATCCGGTCTGTAGAACCTGATAACACTCTTGTCTCTAGTAAAGGACCCATTTTGCATTTAATGAAAAAAGAAAAAAGAAAAAGAAAAAGAAACGTGTAGATGGATCTACCAATAATTTTGATGTGAATGCGGCGTGTGAATAGTTGACTAATTGCGGTCCTTGACGACTTTCCAGCTCACTTCTTGCTGTTTAATCTGTTGATACGAAAAGAGACAAAATGTAAGCAGGCCGACTTCCTCTTTTCTTCATATTTTATGCTCTTCTTCTCGTCTTTATCTTATTTGCATTATTACGAAGGAAAGCAGTTATAGCTTTATTTAAAAAGATTTGATGGTCAAGATTTAAATAAAAAATAATTCATAAATTATCTACTAGTTTAGATTTAAAACTTATTTTTAAATCAAGGATTGATGATGTAATCCAGTACCTTCTCATATACAAAATATAGTTTACTCGGATCCATCGAAAAAGTTCGTTTATATCCATCTATGACATCAAACATGTGACATCAACGGATCCCAAAAAAGTTGACGTATTGTATCCAATTGGGTTCAGTTAGACGGTAGGCTTAATAAAAATGCCCTTATATATATATATATATATGTATAAATTTTATTCTAGTAGAATTTATAAATGTTAGTTTCATATAAGAATTTTCTGAAACAAAATAGCTCATCAGGGTTTCTTTTTATTTTTATTTTTTGCACTTCTATTTAATTCTGGAAATTTAGTGGTTAGATTATCCGAATTTAAATTATTAGGTTAAGAAAAAAGTTATTGAATTTTAACTTTTGTTATTCATTTTGGAATAAAGCTACCAAGTTAGTTAAGTTGGTATAACTTTGTTATATATATATATATATATATTTTTTTTTAAGAGAAAAAGATGACTTTTATGTAATAGAAAAAATAATACCAATCAAATTGATTGATATGAAAAGATTGATAGATAAAAAGAGAGGTATACAAAAACACAATTGAATAGATGGATATGTCTCTTTATGCATCAAAATGCTTACGTTAGGGACAATATCCTTTTTTTTTTTTTAAATGTGAAAACCCACTTAAACTGATGAGTGCAATAAATACAAAAGAAAAAGAAGAAGAATTCAAAATTCAAAAGGCGATTATTACCATAAATGATTGAGATTCGGTGAGACACTCAGGAAATGAGAATACAAATTTCCCGTCCTTTGTATATGTCAATAAAATTGCTTTGTTATTCAACAAGAGGTTTTTACAAATAATGAACATTATATATCGGAGTGAACGGTGACAAATACGACATACGACTGTCGCGTGTGCACATGAGAACATGTCCGAGTCAGATATTGCTTTGTTACTCGGAATGAATTTAATGACTGAGATCAACGAGGCCACTCCTTATTGGCTATTAGCTTTCACACATGACATTTTCAAACCGGATGTGCTCATCAAGTGGTGTCATTTTTCAAATGAGGCCAGGTGAAAGCGATTGGAGGACACAATGTCGACGAAAGATCCTCTCTCTGTCTCTGTCTTTGTTTATTAAGTTTCAACTGCTGCACCAGCAAGAGCAAGGAAGTTTCGAAGTCCATTAAGACAAATTACGTTTTCACATATAGACGTATATAAACACTCACCCGTGTAGCAACAATTGCAAACCACAAATTCATCACCTACCCTAAAACAAGAAAAAAAGAAACGATGAGTGCGTTTGAGATATGGAGTCATTTAGGATCAGCAATGGCTGGTCTTATGTTTTTATGGGCCATGTTTTGCCAGTACTGTCCACCAGAGATCAAAATGCTCGTAGAAAAATTCCCAAACAAAATCTTTGCCTTTTTCAATCCTTACATGATAATTACCTTCTCTGAATTCACCGGAGAACGCCTTAAACGGAGTGAGATCTATACTGCTATCCAGAATTACTTGAGTGCCAAGGCCGCCACCAAAGCGCTGCGGCTGAGGGCAGACACCATGAAGGATGGTGGATCTCTTGTGCTCAGTATGGATGAGAATGAGGAAATATTTGATGTGTATCAAGGAATTAAGCTTTGGTGGTCATCAGTGAGATCAACTCCTAAATCAAACTCAATTTCATTTTATCCTAGTACCTCTGAAGGTACTCGGTATTTTAAGCTGAAAGTCCACAAGAGACACAGAGATTTGATTGCAGACATTTATATTAAACATGTCCTGTCACAAGGAAAGGCAATTGTATCTGAAAATCGCCAGAGAAAGTTATTCACAAACAATCCAAGCAATAGCTGGTATGGTTGGAAGTCATCAAAGTGGAGCCATGTAGTGTTTGAGCATCCCGCAACTTTTGATACTTTAGCAATGGATCCTAGTAAGAAGCAGGAGATTTTGAATGATTTAGAGAAGTTCAGGAAAGGAAAAGAGTATTACACGAGAATCGGGAAAGCTTGGAAGCGAGGTTATCTTCTTTATGGTCCTCCTGGAACAGGGAAATCAACTATGATCGCTGCAATTGCAAATTTTATGAACTATGATGTCTATGATCTTGAACTGACAACAGTTAAGGACAACACTGAGTTAAGGAAATTATTGATTGAGACGACAAGTAAGTCAATAATAGTGATTGAAGACATCGATTGTTCACTTGATCTTACGGGGCAGAGGAAGAAGAAGAAGGAGAAATCAAAGGATGATGAAGAAGGGAAGGATGAAAATCCTGCTAAAAAGATGGAAAAAGAGGAAGAAGGTAAAGATAGTAAAGTTACTCTATCCGGGTTACTGAATTTCATCGATGGGTTGTGGTCAGCTTGTGGTGGGGAGAGAATCATTGTGTTTACTACAAATTTTGTGGAAAAACTTGATCCAGCATTGATAAGGAGGGGAAGAATGGATAAACGAATAGAGATGTCTTATTGTAGTTTTGATGCATTCAAAGTGCTCGCAAAGAATTATTTAGACATCGATTCGCACCAGCTTTTTTCGAGGATTGAGGAGCTGTTGAGGGAGGTAGATATGACTCCAGCGGATGTTGCGGAGAATTTGATGCCTAAATCGGATGATGAAGATGAAGAAGTTTGCTTGAAGAATTTAATTCAAGCTCTTGAGGAAGCTAAGGATGAAGCAAGAAAAAAAGTTGAGGAAGAGGTTGTAGCCAAGAAAGTTGAAGAGGAAGAAGCAAAGAAAAAGGCTGAGGAAGAAGAAGCAAGGAAGAAAGCTGAAATGGAAGAAACAAAGCTCAAGGATGAAAAGGGGGAGAAATCATCAGCTAAAGAAGTAAAAGAAAATGGTTTCCACTAGTTCAAAGGCTATTATGTCATACTTATTTTACTGTTTCTTTCTTTTCTATGTAATGCTAGAATAACTAGTGTGTTTTCTTGGTTTGTCTTTTTTTTTTTCACCCATATAACATAAATAAGAATAAAGATTTTCTAAGGAGAGAATTTTAATTATGTTGAAGTCACATGATATATCTTTGTTTTCTTGATTTGTGTTGGATTAGGATTTTCTATTGTTGCAAACTAAAAACACTTGAAGGTAAGTTAGTTTAATTTATGGTTAGAAATGTTAATGGTTTGCTTTGATTCAATTCAAGATCGAAACTAATCAAATATAGAGATTATTTCGCTTCCTCCCTTTTCACTTTTATTCCTTCACACCACTTGTTTCCTTTGCTCAATCTGAAATGGATCATCTCTATTTCTATTATTTGAATTTTCATCAATTTTCTCTTTTAGAAAATGTCATGTATTATTAGTTGAGATTATAAAGAAAAAGACAATATTACAATAATGTCACTAGTAATTTAGAAATTGAAGGAAATCAAAGTGGTAGAAAATTGAGAGGTTTCAAATTCCAACCGGTGTCTTTCTAAGTGAAGTATTATTGTTTGGAGGCATGTGTGACTTGTGTGATGTGGTCCCATGTAACTTAAATGATATCTCAAACTCTACTTCCTAGATCCATTTTCGTCTTTATAAAACACGTGTTTGGAGAAAGGAGAAACAATCATAAATCACATGGGAAATTTTTTATTATTGTCATAGCACTCCTCAATAATGATAAACCTAAAAAAAAAAAATGCAAAAATAAGACCTATTTAGGGAAATTACCCCTTAAAGTACTTTTAAAATTTTAGGGTACATATATATGTTAGATCTTTTATCATAATTTAAAAAGGTTTTATATAATTAAGAAGTGATGGTATAATAATGTGACAACATAACATAAATCGCATACATTGACCTTTTGTCCTCTTGCATTGGAAGGGAACACATTACATAATTATTTAAGAATAAATGTTATGGATTAGGCCATTGCCTAGGTTTTACATTTGTTGGTCCCAATTAGATTAATGAAGAGGGGGAAAGGTGAATTGATTAATTACTTAAAATTTCAATTTTTGCAAATCATTCAAAGTCTCTTGACTAACGAAATGACGTGAGCAACAAAAAATAATAATGTTTAATAAATAAAATGAATAGAGAAGAATAGAATGCTTAGAGATTTATAGAGGTTCCACCTCAAGCATCAGTCCTCTCTTCTAGCTCCACGCCGAGATCCCGATTGTCTTTATCGATTGTGTTTCACTATATCAATCAAATTGAAAGTATACAAAGTAAGCCTCTTCAACGCGAAGTCTAACTGCTGAGTCTTTTTAGCTTCTTCACTAAGCTAATCACTCAAATTACAGTGATGAAACAACTATTAATTCCTTATACAAGAAAGGAATTACAATAACATTGAGGAATGTCAAATTTCCTCTATAAATTGGATCACATGTATATGTAAAAAAAAATTTGCGCTTGAAGATGTATGAGCTTTTTCTTTTTTGTGTGCTTTTTCAGAAGAACGTTCTCTCTTTTTTATTTAAACTGAACACTCCTTTTATGAAGAGAATCATAACTGTTACTTTGTTGGAGGATGTAACGTTCATGGAGTTCCACATGACAAGCTTGAATTTATTTTTGAAAATTTGTATTTCAAAAATAAGTTGAACTTGTTGGAGAGGATCTGCATTCCGTGATATTTTTTATGAGGATAAGCTTGGATAAATCAGTTTGACCGAGATTGTAGCGACCCACCTACTAGGTCTGATTCTTGAACCTGTTCCAAAATTCCTGTAACTATCCTTGGTACCTGTAGATAGGTTGCTATGCCGTCTCTGAATTAGAGATAAGGCAAATTCTGCTAATATTGAACCTGTAACTCCAACCTGTATGAAATTTTATAAACGTCTTGTAAAATGGCGCTAACAGCGCTATCATTTCATATCCACATCATATCTAAACACATGTACTTAAAATCTCCTGTCACATCATACATCATATATATATATATATCATCGGGATCTGCATTCCCGGTAAGTAGGCATAGCCTAGATTGATCCTGTAGCCTTAAGTGGCTCAAAAGATTTCAAATCCAACCTTATACACACAAATATTTACATTACAATCTGAAGATTAACACCTATAGATCTTATTACAAATAACAGAGGTTCCAAAATGAAACTAAGGGCTTCTTTGTCTCTATTGACGCTCTCTAAAAACCCGAGTCTCCAACAACTTATTCTTCAGTACCTGTACCTGAGGTTAGCAAAAACACTAACCCCTCAGCTTCTTAAGAAGCAAAGTGAGTATAAAATCAAGCAACCCAATAAAAACAAATAACAAAATCACATAATAGTAATCAACAATATTATCAAATACCTCGAAGTGATTACTCAAGCAAGCAAGTTTTCAACTCAAGTTATACTCACAACCTTTTCATTGGAGACCATTTCAATCACTCCTGTTTACTCACAGGTCACAAATATTTTTCAATTAATCCAGGCAAAGCCTGTCAACTGGTAGATAAACTACCCTCATGTACTTTTCAAAACTTAATGTTTTCTCAACCAATTAAGACATCCTTATATACTCTTTTTAGTTAGAAATATTCAGCTCGCCTTTCACCTGCCTCAAACAAAAGGGGTGACCAGATCCCCATAGGTCACTAAACCGGGCCGGTCCGTCGACCATGCCTCAAACCCATCCGGGTCGACTCAAAGGTCGTACCACAAACTTACTAGGCAGGGAACAAGACTTTTCTTACATTAAGTGTTTTAGGTTAGTAGGTACTTGTAGCCTAACTCCCATTTTATTATCCATTTAGATATTTCATCGTTACCAAGACAACAATAGTATGAACTCAACCAGTCATATAAACCCCATTTAATAAGCTAAAAATAACCCAGCATTACATCACAATCATTAAGCATTCGATAGTTTAAGTTCATTACATCACATACAATCAGGAATAGTATAATCAAATCCCGCACCCAACTCTCATTCTAGGATTTTCTAGAATGTTCCCTTTTTTCTCATAATCCAATCATATCATGACATATAACCAGCCATCAATAAACCAATATAATTCAACAATCCTCCTGCATTGATCACAGTAAGTGATCGTACAGGGTAATTTCAGCCAACAACAAGTAGTCTACATTATCAACCACTTGTACCCAAGAGAAAAGTTAAGGGAGTACTCACCTGAAACAATATATGCCAATCCAAACAGTCGCACCAGCCAAGTTCCTTTGTCCTCCTTACTCAATAGAAATACCTGAATCATCAGTATACCAATCAATGTTACCTCATTCGCTCTATTGAACCCTAAATTGCTAATTCAGTATTCGAAACCCTTAAATTCCATCCTAACCTCGTATAATCCACCATTTTCCAACAATTTCTAATTCATATACATATGGGTATATTACGCTCTATTATATATTAATGTAATTAAATTTCGACATGATTCTATATTGAATCGTATGGTTCTAAATTATCATAATCTTGCACCGAACACTCCCGTTTTTGTTTAGTAACTAACCCAAGCTTCTCAAAATCATATTATGCTTCAATGAACCTCAACTGAACATTGAATTCAACTAATCAAATCAAATTCTCTAATTTTGCTAAGGATTTAATTCGGCCAGAACAGGGTAATTAGCTTGAAAAATTCACTAAAAATAGAAAACGACTCCAATCTGAACAATTATTGATTTGGTGATCTAATAAATCATATAAGGATCTTTCATACTAAAAATTAAATCCAAACTACATCATTTGACCTATTTAGTTTCCAATTTAATTTACGACCAGAACAGAGCATTTCTTAAGGATCACGTATTTTCGAATCAAATTTCAGAAACATAAAATTACCACATTAATATTCATACAAAATTATGCCAGAATACCAAAATCATAATTTTTCATCAACATTTGATATTTTTAAAAAAATAGGAAGTTTCGGGCGTTACCGGGGCTGCTCCGTTCACCGGCCTCCGGCCACCAACTCCGGCAACCACTATGTCGGCCGGAATCCTATCCTACCCAAAACCTTAACCCTAGCTTGGCCTAGCAGCAGATTTACCCTACCCCCTTCGAACGAACAAACAAAATTCTCCCTACTTAATTTGATTTTTTGTTCTTCAATTTCTTCAAATTCTTGTTGTATCCTACTTCAATCTTGTTCTTCTTCCTATCCTGATGATTGCATGTTGGAAATTCCAACTTCAAATTGCCCAGAAAATTCGGATGAAATGGAGAGGGTTTTGGTTTCTTTTTTTCCTATTTTTTTTTATGATTTGATTTTTCTCTCTCCCTATTCTAATTTCTATATATGTATATATAATATTACTTACTTTTTCTGACATTGAGGGTATTGTTCTGCATTTGTTTTTTGTTTTTTTTTTTCCTTCCTCTTTTATTTATTTTCTTTTTAGTTATAATATAATATAATATAATATAATATAATATAATATAATATATTATGTACATTTTTTTTTTACATATATATATATGTCCATATAATTTATATTATTATTATTATATTTATTTATTTTATTTTATTTTATTTTTAGCATATAACATATATATACATAATATATATATATATTATTTCAATTTTAACATTATTGTTTAAGTTTTGGTCCTCACATTTTCCCCCCCTTAAAATAGTTTCGTCCTCGAAACTACTACGCGGGTACAACTCATTGTATTTTAATATCCTACACTTAAATTACAAAACACTTAGAATTTAAGTAAGGCCATACATATTTATATCCTAAGGGTGAAACAGAAGTTACCTGTTTAGAACAAGTCTGGATATTTAGTCCTCATATGATCTTCTCTATCCCATGTGGCCTCTGCCTCGGTATGACTATTCCAAAGGACTTTTATAAACGTAATATCCCGGTTTCTGAGTTGCCTAGTGGACCTGTCCAAAATGGCAATGGGATACTCCTCATATGTCATGTTCTCCTGGAGTCCTTTTGGTAGATGTTCTAAGACAACTTTCGGATCGCTAACACATTTCTTCAATGAAGACACATGGAATACATTATGGATATTGGCTAACTCAGCAGGTAACTCAAGTTCATATGCCACAGCTCCAATCCTCCTCTGAATCTGGTATGGACCAATATAACGAGGACTCAACTTCCCTTTTACTCCAAATCTCCTGACCCCCTTCATAGGTGATACTTTCAAGAACACAAAGTCTCCAACTTGAAACTCTAATGGTTTTCTACGTTTATCAGCATAACTTTTCTGTCTACTTTGTGCTGTTTGCATTCTGGCCTTTATCACCTGAACTTTATCCTTCAGCTGCTGGAGCATTTTTGGTCCCACTACTTGTTTCTCTCCAATCTCATCCCAATATAATGGGGATCTACATTTTCTTCCATATAGGGCTTCATATGGGGCCATCTGTATAGTACTATGATAGCTGTTATTATATGCAAACTCGATTAGTGGCAAATGTTCATCCCAATTACCACCAAACTCCAAAACACATGCTCTCAACATATCCTCAAGTGTCTGTATGGTTCTCTCTTTTGACCATCTGTCTGAGGATGATAAGCTGTACTGAACTTCAATTTGGTGCCCATAGCTTCCTGTAGGGTTTGCCAAAATCTAGAAATAAACTGGGATCTCTGTCAGAAACAATAGAAGCGGGTACTCCATGTAATCGCACTATTTCCTTAATATATAACGCTGCTAAGCGAGATAGTGGCATGCTCTGTTGAATTGGAAGGAAATGGGCTGATTTAGTCAGCCTATCAACGATTACCCAAATAGCATTATGCTGTTTCCTGGTCCCGGGTAATCCTATAACAAAATCCATGGAAATCTGCTCCCACTTCCATTCAGAATGGAGAGGGGTTGTAATAACCCTCCAGGTTTTTTATGCTCTGCTTTAACTTGTTGGCAAGTGCTACACTTTGCCACATATTCTGCAATGTCTTTCTTCATCCTTAGCCACCAATACACTGATTTCACATCCCTGTACATCTTATTGCTTCCTGGGTGGTTTGTATAAATGGTATGATGAGCCTCATCTAGAATTGCTTTTTTGATCTTCTCTATTGCTGGTACGCATAATCTACCTTTGAATCTTAATACTCCTGTCTCATCACATATAAAGTCGGGATATCTAATCATATTATTCCTGACTTTTTGCAGTTCCTCATCAGTTAGCTGTGCTTCCCGAATCTGATCTTTCAATGTAGGTTGAATACTCAAACTATTTAATCTAGATTCCACTCCTGGCCATATAATTTCTAACTGTAACTGCTCTAAATCCCTCCACATTTCCACTCTATCAGTGATTAAAGTTGCCAGATTGCTACACTGTTTCCTACTTAATGCATCAGCAACTACATTAGCTTTACCAGGATGATAGTGAATGGCTAGATCATAGTCTTTCATCAATTCCAACCATCTCCTTTGTCGCATGTTCAACTCTTTTTGAGTAAGGATGTATTTCAAACTCTTATGATCAGTATATACATCGCATTTATCACCATACAAATAATGTCTCCAAATTTTTAAAGCAAATATTATAGCAGCCAACTCCAAATCATGAGTAGGATAATTTTGCTCATATGGTTTCAACTGACGGGAAGCATATGCTATAACTTTGTCATCCTGCATCAATACACACCCTAATCCAATCTGAGAGGCATCACAATATATAGCATACCCACCTGTTCCACTAGGAATGGCCAAAATAGGAGCTGAAACTAACCTCCTCTTTAATTCCTGAAAGCTTTGCTCACATTGGTCTGTCCATTCAAATTTGACTCCTTTCCTCATCAATCGAGTTAGGGGTACAGCTATCTTTGAAAAGTCTTTCACAAATTTCCTGTAATATCCTGCCATACCAAGAAAACTTCTTACCTCCTTGACTGTGGTAGGAGGATTCCACTCTGTGATGCCTGAACCTTTGCAGGATCTACAGATATTCCAGAACCTGACACAATATGGCCTAAGAATGCAATCTGGTCTAGCCAAAAATCACATTTCTTCAACTTAGCATACAACTGTTTTTCCTGTAGAGTTTGCAACACCTTTCTTAAATGCTTAGCGTGCTCCTCGTTATCTTTAGAATAGATCAAGATATCATCAATGAATATAACCACAAAGTCATCCAAATATTCTTTAAATACCCTATTCATCATATCCATAAAGGCAGCTGGGGCATTAGTTAAACCAAAAGGCATCACCAAAAATTCATAGTGACCATACCTGGTTCGAAATGCAGTCATTGGTATGTCAACCTCCTTCACCTTCAATTGATGATATCCAGATTGCAGATCAATCTTCGAGAATACAGCTGCTCCTTTCAACTGATCAAATAAGTCATCAATTCGGGGTAAAGGATATTTATTCTTGATGGTTACCTTATTCAACTCACGGTAATCTATACACAAACGTAGACTACCATTCTTCTTTTTCACAAATAACACCGGTGCACCCCAAGGTGACATACTAGGCCTTATGAAACCCTTATCCAATAATTCCTGCAACTGCTTTTTCAACTCCATCAATTCTACAGGAGCCATACGATAAGGAGCTTTGGATACAGGTTTCGTACCTGGCATTACCTCAATGCCGAATTCAACTTCTCTATCTGGGGGTAAGCCTGGCAATTCCTCAGTAAATATTTTTGGGAATTCACATACAACTGGGATATCCTCCAGTCTCTTCTCTTTCAATTGTGCATCTACCACTGAAGCCAAATATCCCATACATCCTTTCTTCAATAATTTCTTGGCTTTGTTAGCTGCTATGATCTTAGGTATTGATCGCCTTATACTCCCTCTGAAACTGAATGCTTCCTCATCTGGTAGACAAAACTCTGCTACTTTATCCCGACAATTTAGATGCACCTTATACTTGGCCAGCCAATCCATGCCAAGGATAACATCATACCCTTTCATATTAAGAATAACCAAATCAGCTGGCAATTGCCGCCTTTCAATCACCACAATACCATTCTCCAATTGATAACTTGCTATCCTTTCCCCTCCAGAAGGAGTACTTACCACATATTCACATTTCAAACTCTTCACTGGAGCCATGTTCCGTCTCACCCAATCTTCAGCGACATAAGAATGGGTTGCTCCAGTGTCAAACAAGGCATAAGCGGGATTATCATCTAATCGAATCACACTTTAAATCATCAAACACATCACATTCCACTTCTAGCAATTATTGTTAACATCCTACTCAATGAAAAGTTAAGCATAGTCACATCTACATATTAATTACTTCATGTATATACCCATAAACACATCTATATATTCACATTTGCATATATGCACTTACACGTACTTATAGGCATATATTCACTAATACAATTTGTTTAACCCCTAAGCAGATACAATTATTTTACATATGTACACATGTAAATTCATGTCTACACACACATTTATATTTACACATATAGATTCATTCATTAATTCAATTCCTCAATTCATAACAAGCATCAGCATCCCATACACATCAAATTCACACACATATACATATTTACACTTATACATTTACATATTTATATAGATATATAGGTTCATTTACATTACAACTATTTACCCATCAAACTATCAGATAAGTTTAGTAGTCTTACCTGCTACTACATCATCCACATTAGCTGGCTCTGTCTGTTGTATAGCAAAGACTCGTGCCTGAGTTGAGGTCGCGGTCTACCCCTCCTAGGATTTAGATCATGCCTAGGTGCTGGGGCCTGAGTCTGAGCTTGAGTCTGCTGACCTCCCTCACTCCTACCCCGACAATTATGGGAAGTATGACCAAACTGTCCACAGGTGTAACATTGGAGGTCCTTAGGATTCTGACATTGCCTAGCAATGTGTCCATCTACCCCACATCTATAACATTTTCCTCTCACTGAGGACATTCATTAGCCTTGTGATTGCCCTTACACTTCCAGCACACTATAGTATAAGTTTGATTCCTTGAGGTCGGACTGGTGGCTGATACTGCTTCTTTGCTTTTCCTTTATCCTTACTCCATTTTTGCCCAAAACTACCTCCATCCTTTCTTTTGTGTGAAGGACCCTCCATACCCTTCATATCCCTCACCTGTTCCAGTATACGAGCTTCATTCACAATCTCCACATAAGTCACAACTTTACTTCTTTTCAGCTCTGCCTGAAAATAGATATCCAGCCCCGCACGAAATTTATCAGCTTTTACCTCTTCATCATTCTGATAGGCCAATGGAGCGAATTTCAACAATCTGCTAAACTCTCGCTCATACTCCATTATGCTTCTACCTTTCTGCTTTAATTCATAAAACTTTTCCCTCATTTTATCTTGTACACATGAGGGAAAATGTTGACTCAAAAAACATCCTTAAATGCTGGCCAAGTAATTGGAGCTTCCATCAGCTCCTTCTGTGATACCCACCAATCATGTGCAGTATCTTCTAATAGCACTGCAGCATAGTCTACCTTTTTATCCTCGGGAACATCATGTACCTGGAAAGCTCTTTCTATGGAGTTTATCCAATTCACAGCTGTAGTGGGGTCTAGACTCTTACCATCAAAGGGCTTTACAATTCTTTGTACCCTGGCTAGTTTATCCCCACCTGATCCCGCGGCCATAACTTCAGCCCAAGCTTGCATTGCAGCAACCATCTGCTCCATTGGATTCTGTGGAGCTGGCGGTGGAGGTGGTGGGGGTGGTGGAGGTGGTGGAGGTAAATCCTCTTGCTGATCATGAGGGACCATATTCCTGGTCCTCCTACCTCTACCTCTGCCTCGACCTCTTCCACATTCCATTTACTGCAATCAAATCTACATAAATAAGTACACTTGAATCAGAAATCAAACACTTAAACTTCTTAAACAAGAATATGTATTCCACAATACACAAATACAACACAATTTGGTAAGTTAAATCAATTAACACAACTTAAAGTCTTCATTCATCCTAACTACCCCACACAAGCTCACACGGGTTTAATCATAATGCTTAAACCTAAGCTCTGATACCACCCTGTAGCGACCCACCTACTAGGTCTGATTCTTGAACCTGTTCCAAAATTCCTGTAACTATCCTTGGTACCTGTAGATAGGTTGCTATGCCGTCTCTGAATTAGAGATAAGGCAAATTCTGCTAATATTGAACCTGTAACTCCAACCTGTATGAAATTTTATAAACGTCTTGTAAAATGGCGCTAACAGCGCTATCATTTCATATCCACATCATATCTAAACACATGTACTTAAAATCTCCTGTCACATCATACATCATATATATATATATATCATCGGGATCTGCATTCCCGGTAAGTAGGCATAGCCTAGATTGATCCTGTAGCCTTAAGTGGCTCAAAAGATTTCAAATCCAACCTTATACACACAAATATTTACATTACAATCTGAAGATTAACACCTATAGATCTTATTACAAATAACAGAGGTTCCAAAATGAAACTAAGGGCTTCTTTGTCTCTATTGACGCTCTCTAAAAACCCGAGTCTCCAACAACTTATTCTTCAGTACCTGTACCTGAGGTTAGCAAAAACACTAACCCCTCAGCTTCTTAAGAAGCAAAGTGAGTATAAAATCAAGCAACCCAATAAAAACAAATAACAAAATCACATAATAGTAATCAACAATATTATCAAATACCTCGAAGTGATTACTCAAGCAAGCAAGTTTTCAACTCAAGTTATACTCACAACCTTTTCATTGGAGACCATTTCAATCACTCCTGTTTACTCACAGGTCACAAATATTTTTCAATTAATCCAGGCAAAGCCTGTCAACTGGTAGATAAACTACCCTCATGTACTTTTCAAAACTTAATGTTTTCTCAACCAATTAAGACATCCTTATATACTCTTTTTAGTTAGAAATATTCAGCTCGCCTTTCACCTGCCTCAAACAAAAGGGGTGACCAGATCCCCATAGGTCACTAAACCGGGCCGGTCCGTCGACCATGCCTCAAACCCATCCGGGTCGACTCAAAGGTCGTACCACAAACTTACTAGGCAGGGAACAGGACTTTTCTTACATTAAGTGTTTTAGGTTAGTAGGTACTTGTAGCCTAACTCCCATTTTATTATCCATTTAGATATTTCATCGTTACCAAGACAACAATAGTATGAACTCAACCAGTCATATAAACCCCATTTAATAAGCTAAAAATAACCCAGCATTACATCACAATCATTAAGCATTCGATAGTTTAAGTTCATTACATCACATACAATCAGGAATAGTATAATCAAATCCCGCACCCAACTCTCATTCTAGGATTTTCTAGAATGTTCCCTTTTTTCTCATAATCCAATCATATCATGACATATAACCAGCCATCAATAAACCAATATAATTCAACAATCCTCCTGCATTGATCACAGTAAGTGATCGTACAGGGTAATTTCAGCCAACAACAAGTAGTCTACATTATCAACCACTTGTACCCAAGAGAAAAGTTAAGGGAGTACTCACCTGAAACAATATATGCCAATCCAAACAGTCGCACCAGCCAAGTCCCTTTGTCCTCCCTACTCAATAGAAATACCTGAATCATCAGTATACCAATCAATGTTACCTCATTCGCTCTATTGAACCCTAAATTGCTAATTCAGTATTCAAAACCCTTAAATTCCATCCTAACCTCGTATAATCCACCATTTTCCAACAACTTCTAATTCATATACATATGGGTATATTACGCTCTATTATATATTAATGTAATTAAATTTCGACATGATTCTATATTGAATCGTATGGTTCTAAATTATCATAATCTTGCACCGAACACTCCCGTTTTTGTTTCGTAACTAACCCAAGCTTCTCAAAATCATATCATGCTTCAATGAACCTCAACTGAACATTGCATTCAACTAATCAAATCAAATTCTCTAATTTTGCTAAGGATTTAATTCGGCCAGAACAGGGTAATTAGCTTGAAAAATTCACTAAAAATAGAAAACGACTCCAATCTGAACCATTATTGATTTGGTGATCTAATAAATCATATAAGGATCTTTCATACTAAAAATTAAATCCAAACTACATCATTTGACCTATTTAGTTTCCAATTTAATTTACGACCAGAACAGAGCATTTCTTAAGGATCACATATTTTCGAATCAAATTTCAGAAAAATAAAATTACCACATTAATATTCATACAAAATTATGCTAGAATACCGAAAATAATAATTTTTCATCAATATTTGATATTTTTAACAAAAATAGGAAGTTTCGGGCGTTACCGGGGGCTGCTCCGTTCACCGGCCTCCGGCCACCAAATCCGGCAACCACTATGTCGGCCGGAATCCTATCATACCCAAAACCTTAACCCTAGCTTGGCCTAGCAGCAGATTTACCCTACCCCCTTCGAACGAACAAACAAAATTCTCCCTACTTAATTTGATTTTTTGTTCTTCAATTTCTTCAAATTCTTGTTGTATCCTACTTCAATCTTGTTCTTCTTCCTATCCTGATGATTGCATGTTGGAAATTCCAACTTCAAATTGCCCAGAAAATTCGGATGAAATGGAGAGGGTTTTGGTTTCTTTTTTTCCTATTTTTTTTTGATGATTTGATTTTTCTCTCTCTATTCTAATTTCTATATATATATATATATAATATTACTTACTTTTTCTGACATTGAGGGTATTGTTCTGCATTTTTTTTTTGTTTTTTTTTCCTTCCTCTTTTATTTATTTTCTTTTTAGTTATAATATAATATAATATAATATAATATATTATGTACATTTTTTTTTACATATATATATATGTCTATATAATTTATATTATTATTATTATATATATTTATTTTATTTTATTTTATTTTTAGCATATAACATATATATACATATATATATATATATATTATTTCAATTTTAACATTATTGTTTAAGTTTTGGTCCTCACAGAGATCTTCTTTGGAGATATTCCTTGGATCAAGTTTGTTGAAGATATCCCTCTTATTATGTAACCTTATCTTGATATCCCATATATTGTGGAACCATATCTTCATGTAACAACCATATTTCTTATCCTTATCTTTATAACTGCTGGATCACCCAAAATATAGCACAAATATCTAGATTTAAATCTTGATAAAACCTATAAATCTTATATGATTTCACTTTATCATAAAATAAAATCTTTGAATAAAATTTTGTAAAAACTTTATGTAAATTAAAAACCCCATGATATAAAATTCAACTTTAGTAAAACACATCAAGTATATTACCTAAATATACTTGACATGTGGAGCTAGGCCTTGAAATTTATTAAAAACCATCGATACAAAAATTAGAGAGAAATTTGGAAAAAAATTCGTGACAGGCATGGAAGGTTCTGAAAGTACTTCTGAAACAAACCTGTCAACTGTTCTCCTATTATGAAGGTTCTGAAAGTGCTTCTGAAAGGTTAACACGAGAACTACGGATACACTACACAACTTCTGAAATACCTTCTGTTAGAACAAAAATAGTCTGTATAACGCTTTTGAAGGTTCTGAACAAGCTTCTGTCTCTTTGTTCAATTTAGAAAAATTTACGTACTATCTTCTGACAAGCTTAACCATACGTTACACATTATTCCTCTTTTGTTAACATCAAAACTAATTTAGAGAACTTAACATTCTCCCCCTTTTTGATGATAACAAAACACTATTAGATAAACAAAATAGAAATAACTTGAATGTTCAAGCAAACATATATTCATAACATCAGAATCCATAACAGAAAAGCATCATAAACACAATAGAACCATTAATAAAGCATTGAGTTCTCTATGGTACCATTCTCCCCCTTTTTGTTAACAGCAAAAGGGATAACTCCCCCTTAATCTATGCATAAAAGATAAAAGAAGTCTTTTACAACTTGTTTTCAAAATAGGAAATTAACATAAGAACTAAGACTTTCTGGATCTTGTAACTCATTTTCTGTTTTTTTATTTAAAAATATTATATATATATAAAGATTTTCAAAGATTGAAAATTTCGGGGAAAAAAATTCAAAAAGGGTTACAAATTCCCAATTCATTTCTAATAAATTCAAATTTTACCTTTTCAAGAGGTTTAGTAAAAATGTCTGCAAATTGATTTTCGGTTGGCACAAATTCAACATTTATATCTCCATTATGCACATGATCTCTAATAAAATGATGTCTAATTTTTATGTACTTTGACCTAGAATGATGTACTAGATTTTTTGTCAAATTTATTGCATTCGTGTTGTCACATTTAATTGGCACAGTTTAAAAATTTATTCCATAATCATTCAATTGTTGTTTTATCCATAAAACTTGTGCACAACAATTACCAATAGAAACATATTCAGCTTTTGCTGTGGATAGAGCAATAGAATTTTGTTTTTTAGAAGACTAGGAAATTAATTTATCACCTAGGAATTGACAAGTACCAGATGTGCTTTTTCTATCAATTTTACAACTAGCATAATCTGCATCAGAATATCCTATTAAATCAAAATTTTGATTTTTAGGATACCAGATGCCTAAATTTGAAGTATTAACTAGGTATTTAAAAATTCGCTTTACAACTGATAAATGAATTTCTGTTGGTGCAACTTGAAATCTAGTACACAAACACACACTGAACAAAATATCAGGTCTTGATACAGTTAAGTATAATAAAGAATCTATAAGGCTCCTATAAAGTTTCTCATTTACCTTCTGTCCATTTGAGTCAGAGTCTAACCTTGTTGAAGTACTCATAGGTGTTGTAACATTTTTGCAGCCATCATATCCAAATTTCTTCAATATTTGTTTTGTATATTTTTCTTGATGAACAAATATTCCTTCTTTTGTTTGTTTTATTTGAAGCCCAAAAAAAAAATGTCAATTCTCCTATCATTGACACTTCAAATTATGCCTACATGGTCTCAGCAAATTCTTGACACAACAATTCTTTAGTAGATCCGAAGATAATATCATCCACATATATTTGTACAACTAAAATATCATTATAAAAAATTTTCAAGAATAAAGTAGTGTCAACTTTTCCTCTATGAAAACCTTTAGAGATAAAAAACATACTCAATCTTTCATACCAAGCTCTTGGAGCTTGTTTCAAACCATATAGTGCTTTATTTAATTTAAAAACATAATCTGATTTGAAAGGATCTTCAAAACCAGGTGATTGTTCTACATAAACTTCTTCCTTTATAAAACCATTTAAAAATGCACTTTTTACATCCATTTGAAAAATTTTAAAATCCTTATAAGATGCATATGCAAGCATCAATCGTATTGCTTCTAGTCTAGCAACAGGTGCATATGTTTCATCAAAATATATTCCTTCTTCTTGTGAATAACCTTTAGCTACTAATCTTGCTTTATTGCTTATAATTTTACCGTCTTCATCTAATTTATTTTTAAACACCAATTTAGTTCCAATTATAGACTTTCCTCTAGGTCTAGGAACTAAGTTCCATACATTGTTTCTTTGCAATTTATTTAATTTTTCTTGCATAGAGATAATCCAATTATCATCATTTAAAGCTTCTTCCATATTACTAGGTTCAATTTCGGATAACAACACAAAATGATTTTCAAGATTTTGTAAATTAGCTTTTGTTTTAACACCAGATTGAACATTACCTATTATTTGATTAGAAGGATGTGCAGACTTATACCTCTAAGCTCTAGAAGCTTCTTGTTCAGATCTTACAACTTCTGAAGTACCTTCTGTGTTGATACGAGATCGGTTTGATCGGATTCCTAACTGATATGAACCACGCCAACGTGTGACGAAACCCAATACCAATACGTTCGAAATTCGTTACCTAAGATGCCAAACACCTTTAAGTGGAAACCGCGACCCATTGTCTATAACTAAGACAAGAACCTTGGTATAATATGAAGACGCCACAATCGGGATGAAATACCGATTGATAAGTCGGGATGAATGCCGCGGAAGAAAAATCCGATAAGTTCTAGATTAGTTCTTTAAAGAACCAAGAGAGGAATTCCCTCAAAAGTGTTTTCAAACTTTTAATGTTGTATGTTCTAAACCTTAGGAGCTTTATATTATGGTTTACAATTCGTAACAATAAAGGCCCAAAATGACATCATTTCAATAAGTGCGTAAAAATAACAAAACAAGACATGAAGGCTGGCGTCGGGGAGATACACGGCCGTGTACTTTGGCCGTGTATAATTCTGTGGAAATCTTGACAATGTACACGACCGTGTACTTCTAGTCGTGTATCTTTCTGTGGAAATCTTGACAACACACACGGCCGTGCCTTTGAACCGTGTATACGACCGTGTATGATTTTGTGTAACCTCCAGCTCCTACACGGCCGTGCCTTGTAAAGACACGCCTTCTTCACCCCGTATCTGGTATGACTTGTACAAGAGCAAGGGCCTTCCCATGGTTGTTCCAATCCTTTCTAACTTCATGATTGCTTCAATCCTTTTCGACTTCATGGACATCTTTTATCAACCCGTTAAGTGCTTCCTTGAATCGTTTCGCTCGATTTTTTGTGATTGGTCCAAGTGGCACTTCAAGAGGATCCACATTCCCTCTTCTGGCTTGGCTCCCATCATGGCTCTCATCATTCCCCTCCTCTTGAAAAGGATTTGTCCTCAAATCATCGCCTGCATCAAAAGGACTCAAATCAGTAACATTAAATGTAGCACTTACTTGATACTCATAGGGTAAATCTATCTTGTATGCATTATCATTGATGCGCTCAAGGATTTGAAATGGTCCATCGCCTCTAGGAAGTAGTTTAGATCGACGCTGCACAAGAAACCGCTCTTTACGCATGTGAACCCAAACCCAGTCTCCAAGTTTAAAGACAGCTTGTCGACGACCTTTGTTGGCTTGTTTCACATACTGCTTTATTCTTCGCTCAATGTTTAGTCTTGCCTTCTCATGGATCTGTTTAACAAATTCTGCTTTCTTCTTGCCATCTAGATTAACATACTCAAAAATAGGCAAAGGTGATAAATCCAAAGGAGTTAGTGGATTAAAACCATACACAATTTCAAAAGGAGTAAACTTAGTAGCAGAATGCATTGTACGATTATAGGCAAATTCAACATGTGGCAAACAATCCTCCCAACTTTTAATATTCTTTTTAATTACAGCCCTCAGCAAAGTAGATAAAGTTCAATTTACTACCTCAGTTTGACCATCGGTCTGTGGATGACAAGTAGTAGAAAACAATAACTTAGTTCCTAACTTAGCCCACAAGGTCTTCCAGAAGTAGCTTAAGAACTTAGCATCTCTATCCGATACAATTGTTCTAGGCATACCATGTAATCTCACAACTTCCCTAAAGAACAAATTAGCAATATTGCAAGCATCATCTGTTTTGTGATAAGGAATGAAATGTGCCATCTTGGAGAATCTATCCACAACTACAAAAATAGAATCCCGACCATGTCTAGACCTGAGTAATCCTAACACAAAATCCATGGAAATATCTACCCAAGGCTCATGAGGAATGGGAAGTGGGGTATAAAGCCCTTGAGGTTGGACTCTAGATTTTACTTGCTTACACGTAACACATCGCTCACAAATCCTCTCAACATTTCGTTTCATGTGAGGCCAATAAAAGTGTTCCTGCAATACCCCTAAGGTTTTAGCTACTCCAAAATGCCCCATTAAACCTCTTCCATGAGACTTCCTCACTAATAATTCTCTTAAAGAACAAATTGGAATACATAGTTTACTCTCCCTAAATCCTTCATGTTTATAAAATTTACCATGCTCACTCTTCTCATAATGCACATACTCCTCACAAAAATCTCGATCAGCAGCCTATAATTCCTTAATGTGCTCAAAACCAAGCAATCTAGAACTAAGAGTAGAGATAAGAGTATACCTTCTAGAAAGTGCATCAGCAACGACATTCTCTTTACCTTGCTTGTAGTTGATGACATATGGAAATGTTTCGATGAACTTCACCCAACGAGCATGCCTTTTGTTCAGCTTGTGTTGCCCCTTCAAGTACTTCAAGGATTCGTGATCAGTGTGGATCACAAACTCTTTTGGCCAAATATAGTGTTGCTAAGTCTCCAGAGCTCGAACCAATGCATATAACTCCTTGTCATAAGTAGGGTAATTCAAGGTTGCCCCACTTAGCTTCTCGCTAAAGAATGCAATTGGTCTTCTCTCCTGCATAAGCACTGCTCTAGTACCTAATCTTGAAGCATCACACTCAATTTCAAACGTTTTAGCAAAGTTAGGTAAAGCAAGTAATGGCGCCTGAGTTAGCTTATTTTTAAGCGTCTGAAAGGCCTTCTCTTATTGCTCTCCCCATCTAAACCCCACGTTTTTCTTAATTACCTTAGTAAGTGGTGCTGCAATGGTGCTGAAATCCTTCACAAATCTCCTGTAAAAACTCGCTAGTCCATGGAAACTCCGTACATTACTTACAGTAGTTGGACTAGGCCATTCTTGGATCGCGCGAATCTTTTCTTCATCAACCTATATTCCCTGTGCACTAACAACAAAACCAAGAAACACAAGTTTGTCTGTGTAAAAAGTGCACTTCTTGAGGTTAGCATATAATTGCTCCTTTCGAAGTACTCCTAAAACATCCCTCAAGTGAGATATATGGTCTTCCAAACTCTTGCTGTAAATGAGAATATCATCAAAATAGAAAACCACAAATTTGCCAATAAAAGTCCTCAAAACATGGTTCATAAGTATCATAAAAGTACTAGGTGCATTAGTTAAACCGAAAGGCATTACTAACCACTCATACAATCCATATTTCGTTTTGAATGCGGTTTTTCATTCATCACCTTCTTTCATTCTAATTTGGTGATATCCACTTTTCAGATCAATTTTAGAAAAGACACTAGACCCATGTAACTTATCTAACATGTCATCTAAGCGAGGAATGGGATGACGATACTTTACCGTGATGTTGTTGATGGCGCGGCAGTCAACACACATTTTCCATGACCCATCCTTCTTAGGCACCAAAATCACAGGCACTACGCATGAACTCATGCTTTCTCTCACGTACCCCTTCTCCATTAATTCATCGACCTGCCTTTGGAGTTCCTTTGTCTCCTCCGGTTTGCTCCTATAAGCTGGCTTGTTTGGAATCGATGCTCCGGGTATAAGGTCAATCTGATGCTCAATACCACGAATAGGTGGTAATCCCTTTGGAATCTCCTCAGGGAAGACATCTTCAAAGTCTTGCACAATAGACACAACCACACTAGGCAAAGAGTTAGATAGTTCGTTAGTATTCAGACATGTTTCCTTAAAAACCAGAAACAACATAGGTTGCTTCATCACTAATGCTCTCCTCACTATGCTCGCTCTTGCCACACAACTCTCCTTTTGCAAGGCTGCACTCTCCTTTTCACTCACCACCAAAGTTGATCTCCCTTCAACTTGGTCTCTCACACTCTTTCCAGCCTTCCTCTCTTTTTCCTTTTGAGTTCGACTTTTGTATTCCTTTTCTTTCTCATTGTCTTTTGCTCTCTCACTCTCTCTCTGTTTTTCACTCACCTTATGTTTTGCAAAAGATTGCTGTAGCTGCAACTGATCCTCATACACCTGTTTAGGTGTTAAAGGTTTAAGATTAAAGTTTTTCCCCTTGTGAACAAGCGTATACTTGTTAGAAAAGCCATCATGAACAACCTTCCTATCAAATTGCCATGGTCTCCCCAACAACACATGACACGCTTACATTGGCACTACATCACATAACACCTCATCCTCATACCTACCAATGCGAAAACCAATCAAGGCTTGCTTACTCACCTTAGTCTCACCACTATCATTCAATCACTGCAATTTATATGGACTAGGGTGTCTAATAGTTTTGAGTCCTAGCCTCTCAACAATAAAATTACTCACCACATTGGTGCAACTTCCTCCATCAATGATCAAACTGCAAATATGATCTCCTAGATAACATCTAGTATGAAATATATTCTCTCTTTGCACCTCCTCTTTTTCCTTCACCTGCACATTCAAAGCTCGCTTCACTACTGCCACTAACCTCCCTATTGCAGGCTCCTCATCATCACTAGCGTCCTCTAATGGAGGCATATCATCTTCCTCACTATCCCCCTCAGTCTCATACTCACCATCATCACACAAAATCATAACACGCCTATTCGGACATTGACTAGCAATATGGCCTTTACCTTGGCATTTAAAACATCTAATGTCACGATTTCTAGAAGTAGAAGAATCAGGGTTACCTTGGTTACTAGGAGTAGAACCCGCTTGTCTCAGCTCTCCTTTTGGTTTGTTAGGTAAAGGCTTTTCTTCCTTCTTCCATTGGTTAGTCTTCCAAGTGGATGAACCAGTACCTTGTTGAAACCGTGCATTACCACTAGCTTTCCGCCTGTGTTGGTTCTCAACCTTTATAGCCATATGAACCATATCCTCTAATTCTACATAATGCTACAATTCAACAACATTTTGAATTTCTCTATTCAATCCAGCAAAAAATCTAGCCATGGTAGCCTCTCTATCCTCCTCTACATTCACCCGGATCATCGTAACTTCCATCTCCTTGAAATACTCATCCACACTTCGGCTTCCCTACTTAAGAGTTTGCAATTTGTTGTGCAATTCACGATAGTAATACGTAGGTACAAACCGCTTCTTCATCACCCTTTTCATCTCTTCTCACGACTTAATAGGTGGTTCGCCATTCCTTCTTCGATTCAACATTAGTTGATCCCACCACACTATGGCATAATCCGAAAATTCAATGGCAGCAAGTTTCACTTTCTTTCTCCCACTATAGTTATGACAATCAAATACCATCTCTACCTTCTTCTCCCACTCTAAGTATGCCTCGGGGTCATTCTTCCCTTGGAAAGGAGGAATCTTCATCTTTATACTACTCAGTTGATTATCCTCTCTATTCCTATCTCCTCTATCTCAATAACTCCCGATAGAAGGCTCATCAAATTCATCATCCGACATTTCATCTCCACCCCTTTGTACTCTCATAGAACGACTCTCCCTCTTACGCCTTTGGAAGACGTTTGTAGATTGCTCTAGTCTTTGCTCTACCGTCTCATGAATTTGTTCCATTCCCTCCTGAAACATTCTCTTCATCTCACCCCTCAACGCCTCAATCACTAACCTAGCATCAAACCTTCCCCTCTCACTTTCAGGAGAATGTTGCCTCGACATAGTTCCTGCAGAAAAGATTAGTACTAACACAAATATATATATGATTAAACCTCACGATACACTCCTTTACGTGTTTCGCTCAAATGATGATATCACACAGTCACTCGTGTATTCTCACAAACAATGATGATATCAACTCGCCAATTCCTCTTCTCAATTCTCTTGGAACTAACCTAAACTACACCAATTCCCTTCTGTAGAATTCAAAACAACTCTAGGGTTTGTAAATTTCCTCTTTTTCTTTCCGAATTTTTTTTTGGCTCTTGATCACGCTCCTTTTTTTTGTGTCGTGATTCTTCTTGTTTTTTTTTTTTTTGGTAACAAAATTGAATAGTAGGTACTACACTTTCAATAGACAATTAATATTATGAAATTGAATACTAACAATTGATATGAACGATTGGAGTTAGGGTTTTGATGTTACCTTCCTCAAACCAAACTGATGTGTTAACAAACCTAGGCTCTAATACCAAACTGATACGTGATCGGTTTGATCGGATTCCTAAATGATACGAACCATGCCAACGTGTGATGAAACCCAATACCAATACGTTCGGAATTCGTTACCTAAGATGCCAAACACCCTCAAGTGGAAACCGCGACCCGTTGTCTATAAGTGAGACAAGAACCTTGGTATAATATGAAGACGCCACAATCGAGATGAAAGACCGATTGATAAGTCGGGATGAACGCCACAGAAGAAAAATCCGATAAGTTCTAGATTAGTTCTTTAAAGAACCAAGAGAGTAATTCTCTCAAAAGTGTTTTCAAACTTTCAATGTTGTATGTTCTATATTCTAAATGTTCTAAACCCTAGGAGCTTTATATTAGGGTTTACAATTTGTAAAAATAAAGGCCCAAAACGACATCACTTCAATAAGTGCGTAAAAATAACAAAACAAGACATGAAGGCCGGCGTCGGGGAGATACACGACCGTGTATAATTATGTGGAAATCTAGACAATGTACACGACCGTATACTTCTAGTCGTGTATCTTTCTGTGGAAATCTTGACAACACGCACGGCCGTGCCTTTGAACCGTGTATACGACCGTGTATGATTCTGTGTAACCTCCAGACTCCTACACGGCCATGCCTTGTAAAGACATGCCCTCTTCACCTCGTATCCGGTATGACTTGTACAAGAGCAAGGGCCTTCCCATGGTTGTTCCAATCCTTTCCAACTTCATGATTGCTCTAATCCTTTTCAACTTCATGGACATCCTTTATCAACCCGTTAAGTGCTTCATTGAATCGTTTCGCTCGATTTCTTGTGATTGGTCCAGGTGGCACTTCAAGAGGATCCACATTCCCTCTTCTAGCTTGGCTCCCATCATGGCTCTCATCATGTGTTTGCCTCTGAAATAGGTTCTGGACAACCAGATCCTCAAGTGTTAACAGTAGGTGATTCTGACTTAGGTTCTGAACTAACTTCTGCTTTAGAATTGGAGTCCTTTTCTTCGTCAAAATCAACATCGTCGAAACATCTCATAAGCAGTCTTTGATGTCATGGGTTGAATGAAAACTCTATTGATGATATAGCAAGCTGTAGAAACTGCTTCTGCCCAAAAATACTTAGTAATGCCACTTTCATTTAACATAGATCTAGTCATCTCTTGTAAAGTTCTATTTTTGCGTTCCACTACTCCATTTTGTTGAGGAGTGTATGGAGCTGAGAAATTGTGAGATATACCATGTTCTTCACAAAAATTAAAAAAAACTTGTATTTTGAAATTCTGTTCCATGATCAGTTCGAAGACTAATTATGGAAACTCCCTTTTCATTTTGTATTTGTTTTGCAAATTTTTGAAAAGAATCAAAGGTATCTCTTTTGTGTCGCAAGAATATAACCCAAGTGTATCTTGAAAAACCATCGACAATAACAAGTCCATATTTGCTTCCACCCATGCTTAAGACTCTAGTAGGTCCAAAAAGATCAAGATGCAATAATTTAAGTGGTCTCTTAATTGAGATTACATTTTTACTTTTATGAGAGACAGAAACCATTTTATTCTTTAAGCAAGTATCACATTTCACATCTTGTTTAATATTTATCTTAGGTAATCCTTTAATAATATCCTTTTTAGATAATTTTTCTAAATGATTAAAATTAACGTGTCCTAGTCGTTTATGCCAAGCAAAAACATGATCATTCAAAGAAATTAAACAACAATCATTATTGATTTCAGCTGGTTTTATGAGATAGATATTTCTTTTCCTAATTCCTTCAAATAATCTTTCATCATTTTCATTAAAAGCATAGCACTTGTCTTGATAAAAAATCATTTTATATCCTTTATCACATAACTGACTAATACTAAGTAGATTATGTTTCAAGCCTTGCACAAGATATACATTTTCAATGAGAAAAGTAGGCATACAAATTGTTCAAGTGGCAATTATTTTACCTCTACTATCATCTCCAAACTTTACATATCCTTTTTCTTCCCAAGTTATGCTATTGAACAATGAAGCATCTCCAGTCATATGTCTAGAACATCCACTATCCAAATACCATATACCTCTTATTTTAGCTTCATGTTCCTGTACAAATAAAAAGAATTAAGTCCTTTTAGGAACCTAAGCGAATTTGGGCCCTTTAAAAGATAAGCTCATTCGATTTCTTTGATTTACTTGTTGACTACTGAGCTTATTTCTCTTATAATAGCAAAATTTCTCAATATGACCAAATTTATTACAGAAGAAACATGCATAAGAATTAACATTCTTATACCTGTCATTTACCTATTTCTTGAAATTTTGGTTTGTATAACTTCTGTTATACCTTCTGGTATTGCTTCTGTAGTACCCATTGTGTGGATATATCTTGTCAGAATAACTTCTGTAAAAATCTCTGGTATTCCTTCTTTTAACATTATTTGTATTTGAAATGTACTTTTTGCTATTGGATTCATCACTTAAGACTTGTTTAGCCTTAACAAAAACTGTATTTTGATTTGATTTTGAACTTGAACCATGCTCATATCCTAATCCATGTTTTTCATTTGAAATTCTTTGTGAAGAAATTAACATGGTCAATTTCTTGTCACTTTCATCAAATTTCTTAAAGGTGGTTTTCAACGACTTGGATAGATCATCAATCTTTACCTTCATGTCACTTGTTTCTTCTTCAAGTAGATGATTTTCTATTCTTAATTTTTCAATACTCACATGCATGGATTCATTTTCTTGTTTCAAGATATCATTTTCACCAGCAAGTAAAGTATTTGTTTGCTTTACTACTTCCTTTTCATTCTTAAGAGCTTTTATTTTGTTTTCATACTTAGCTAATCTTGTATTAGCCCTTTTTAGTGCCTTTAATAGCTTACTCATTTCTACTAGCATGTCAGTATTAGTTACATCTTCATCAGATTCAGAGTGTACCTCAGAACTAGCCATTAGACAAAGATTTGCCTCATCCTCTTCTTCTTCTGAATCTTCTGAATTTGTTTCTATGTCCTCTAAATCACTTTACGTTGCTAGCATTGCACAACTTTTCTTTTTATAATTTTCCATTTTCTTGATCAGCGTTGGACATTCATATTTGATGTGTCCTGGCTTTTTGCATTCATAACATTGAATCTCCCTTTTCTCTTTCTTCTTTTCTTTCTCCTTATAAGCTTTTCCTACATCATTATGCTTATATTCAATACTTTTCTTGAAAACACTAAATTTCTTACCTCTTTGCTTCTTGAGCAGTCTATTGAGTTTACGTGCTAGAAGACTGATGTCCTCTTCTTTCTCATCATCGCTATCATCTGTTTCAGTTTCATTTTGCTTTATTTCCTTGACTTTAAACGCAATTCCTTTGGTGCCGTCTTCTCCTCTTTGTGTGGTTTTTATGTGAGACTCATATGCCATGAGCTTTTCTCTCAATTGACTGAGAGTTAGCTTGTTAGGTCTTGAGCTTCTTCTATAGCAGTTTTCTTTGCATCCCAAGATGGTGGCAATATCCTCAGCATTTTCCTCACAGGATCAAGATTTGGAAGTTTCTTTCCAAGTGATGCAAGCTCATTTGTAATAGCTGTAAACCTGTTAAAAGCATCTTTGACATCTTCATTAGACTTAAACTTAAATAATTCATACTGTTGAATTAAAGCATTTATCTTGGTTTCCTTGATGGTATCAGTCCCTTCATATGTATCGAATAGGATATCCCAAATCTCCTTTGCACTTGCACACGATGATATCAAATAGAACTCTGATGGAGCAATAGTAGTCAGTAACAAATTTTTTGCTTTGTTGTTCTTCTCGATAATCTTCTTCTCGGAATCTGACAAGGTCGAATTTCCGTTCAAGGTGATCACATTGTCCCAAGTGAAATGACCTGCCATGAATCATAATCATTAGCTTTAATATAAGTTTCCATACGCATCTTCCAATATGAGAAGTTTGAGCCATCGAAGTAAGGAGCTCGATTAATTGCAACATTATTTTCAACCATTTTGGATCACTCAAAATAGATGAGTCCTGCTCTGATACTAATTGTTGGTCCCAATTAGATTAATCAAGAGGGGGGTAAATTGATTAATAACTTAAAATTTCAATTTTTGCAAATCATTCAAAGTCTCTTGACTAATGAAATGACGTGAGCAACAAAAAATAATAATGTGCAATAAATAAAATGAGTAAAGAATAATAGAACGCTCAGAGATTTATAAAAGTTCCGCCTGGAGCGTCAGTCCTCTCTTCCAGCTCCACGCCGGGGTCCCGATTGTCTTTACTGGTTGTGTTTCACTATATCAATCAAATTGAAAGTATACAAAATAAGCCTTATCAAGGCGAAGTATAACTGCTGAGTCTTTCTAGCTTCTTCACTAAGCTAATCACTCAAACTACAGTGATGAAACAACTATTAATTCCTTATACAAGAAAGGAATTACAATAACATTGAGGAATGTCAAATTTTCTCTATAAATTGGATAACATGTATATGTAAAATAAAAATTGCGCTTAAAGATATATGAGCTTTTTCTTTTTCGTGTGCTTTTTCAGAAGAACGTTCTCTCTTTTTTATTTGAATTGAACACTCCTTTTATGAAGAGAATCATAACAATTACTTTGTTGGAGGATGTAACGTTCATGGAGTTCCACGTGACAAGCTTGAATTTATTTTTGAAATTTTGGTATTTCAAAAATAAGTTGAACTTGTTGGAGAGGATCTGCATTCCGTGATATTTTTGATGAGGATAAGCTTGGATAAATCAGTTTGACCGAGATCTTCTTTGGAGATATTCCTTGCATCAAGTTTGTTGAAGATATCCCTCACATTATGGAACTTTATCTTGATATCCCATATATTGTGGAACCATATCTTTATGTAACAACTATATTTCTTATCCTTATCTTTGTAACTGATGGATCTCCCAAAATATAGCATAAATATCTAGATTTAAATCTTGATGAAACCTGTAAATCTTATATGATCTCACTTTATCATAAAATAAAATCTTTGAATAAAATCTTGTAAAAACTTTATGTAAATTAAAAACCCATGATATAAAATTCAACTTTAGTAAAACACATCAAGTATATTACTCAAATATACTTGACACGTGGAGCTAGGCCTTAAAATTTATTAAAAACCATTGATACAAAAATTAGAGAGAAATTTGGAAAAAAATTCGTGATAGGCATGGAAGGTTCTAAAAGTACTTTTGAAACAAACCTGTCAACTGTTCTCCTGTTATGAAGGTTCTGAAAGTGCTTCTAAAAGGTTAACACGAGAACTACGGATACACTATACAACTTCTGAAATACCTTCTGTTAGAACAAAAATAGTTTGTATAACGCTTTTGAAGGTTCTGAACAAGCTTCTGTCTCTTTGTTCAATTTAGAAAAATTTACGTACTATCTTCTGAAAAAACTTCTGACAAGCTTAACCATATGTTACACATTATTCCTTTTTTGTTAACATCAAAACTAATTTAGAGAACTTAACAACATTTTCTTTTGTTTCATGGTCATCATTCCTTGTGTCAAGGTCAACATAAGTAGTAACGTCAGAGACCATATCATATAGGAATATATAGTGTTCTGTACTTCATGTTTGGAACTATAAATTAAAAAAAAAAACAAAAAAGTTTTTGTTTTCTTATCAAAGTTGTGGATTGATTGGAGATTCACACACATTATAAAATTAATTAATTAATCTTGATTTAATTAAAAAAGAAGAAAAATAACATAATTATATAAAACTCATCATATATAACTTTACTACAAATTGGATAACAAAATTCAAAAATCAATTATTGCCATAACTAATTGAGATTAGGTGACATTCTCATGAAATGAGAATGAAATTCTCACTTCCTTTGCATATGTCGTTAAAATTTCTTTGTTATTCAACAAGTGGGTGCTACAAGGAAGTAGTAGTACAAATAAAGTAACACCAAATTCTTTTGAAAATTCACCAATCAAGAAACCTTGGAAGAAGTTAGTCAAGAAAAGATTCATTAATAATATATACATACACATGTCGTGTATAAATACCACACATGACCGTGATAATAGATAGTGTCTAGAAAAATTGCCACATGTCTAAACATAATTGATACATACACACACTTTTACATATATGTAACATATATTACCTAATGAAAGTTAATTAATTGATTCTTCTCATTTTCATTGTCTTCACCATCAGCTTGACACCAAGTACTATAACCAAGACTTTCAATTTTAGGAATTTCTTTGATCTCATTGGGCTCGATAAGAAGGCGAGGTTCGCAGCAACAGCTGCACTTACACAGATGTCACAAGGTCAATTTTTCACGTTTGGAGTTTGGTTATACACTTGGAAAAAAAAAAAATCAAGTGTATGGAAATGTGAAAATCCTTTTCTTTTACCGTTGACATGTACCATTGTGCAATTGTCAATACACAAACTTTTTTTTTTTTCTAATTTTTTAAAATAGGTTTGGGTACTTGTGTTAAGAATAATTAAAACAATGATGACAAAACTTTTTTTTTTTTAGATTGATTACATAATAAATGGAAAAGAAAAGTGTGTGGAGAACTTTAGACGAAGTGAACTAGTACGCTATGGTATTTATTAAGGACCTTCACAATTTCCGAAATTAATTATATAATTTATGAAAAAATAAATGTATAAAAAAGTAAATTCTATTGTATGTGCTTGAGTTTTCACACTTTTACACATTGTGTATCTATATTTTTGTTTTTAACATTTAGTACACCTAATGTGAACTTTAGCATTAAGATCAAAAGAAAAAAGTAATGATGAAAAAATTGTCAAAACTACCGGTGAACAAAAAAAAAAAAAACCCAACCGACAGAAACCTAACCCAATGAGCAATCTCTCCTACATCAAAAGATGAAGCCTATCTATCTACGGTACTAGAGAAGCCTTAGAGAGGTAGATATATGGAATAGTATGGTTCTCTTTTTTACTTTCAAAAGGTATACTAAAGAGAAAAATATCAAATTTGACAAAAACCTCTCTTCTTTGTCTAAATTGTTATGAACGCCTGACAGGCCACTGAAATTAACTATCATTCGGACTGTATTATGTGCTGATGATATGCCACATCAAAGGCATAACTATTAACTATATAGTTATCGGTCTAGTATTTTTCTTATACCTTTCTTCTTTTCATGTTTTTAGCTCTTTCTATAAGTGACCATACGAGAATTATAAAAAGAACGACTTTAGGGTTTTCATGGGTGTATGAACAAAGTATGGGTTGATTTTAATAGATACGACTTAGGAGAATAATTATGAAGAATGTTCCCTAATTTTATATGAAACATGAATTAAGACATGATATCTCTTCCAAGATTGATAAGAACAAGATTGAAAGAAAACTATTTCTCAATTAAAAAAAAAAAGTGTTAAAAGTAGTCTAAACCGCTTTATTTATTTTTGTATGTGACTATAATAGAAAAGAGGAGGGTTAAATTCAATCCATTCCATTAGGAGATCAACGTCTATATCACTAGTTTACAAAAATTTTAATAGTCTAATATAATATTAAATGAATAATAATTTTTATAATAATCTTTGGATTGATTAAGGGAGAAACTGTCATAAAAAGGTAAGAAAGTAAGAGCACCTATCCAATTTAGTGAATGCTGTCCTGGTGCCAAGAATGGCTATTCTTGATTTGTAGATTTTTAATCATTACAAAATCCTCGTCCTTTAGCTCTAACATTTTCTTTAAGGTTCTAGGAATTTCATCACTAATTCATTATCAACTGACTTTCGTCTCTCATCAACTTCCACTTCAATAACATTAATAATTTTTTTTTCTTTTTTCATTTACAATCTCCACCTCTATTGTAGCACTCTCAATCTCCCGATCAGGCCTTGTTGGTTCTATTATCACTACCTCCTGTATTTCCTTTCGTTTCTTTTCAACAATCAATCTCTCCATTTTTTTTTTTCCACATCAAATGACCATGTGTTTACTCAAACTGCAAATACTTTGTTAAGTATATATATATATAATTACCTTTTATTTAAAATCCGAGCTAAGGTTAAAGAGGTAATTAATCTGAAAAGGTTGGGGGCAAAGTGGCCAATTCATGGCCTAAATATATAAACCCTCTTTTGACCTAAGTTAACTCTTTCCCGCACTTGTTACAAAACCCTAATGACATTCTAGAGAAAAATACTCTCAAGAACCCTAGAGCAATCCGAAAGGAAAATTGGTAGGGAATGGATCCATTCAACTAGGTAAGGATTTCAATCATTAGATACATGTATATGATTGTGATTTCGTAACACTAAGATGAGTTGGCGATATCTGAATAGGATTAAGGACAAAGAATGAGGCGAAACAAGCATAGGAATGAACGGTCCGAGGATATAAGTTGCAATCTAATCAAGTAAGTACAAAATCCTTTGTAATATGATATAGATAGCATAAATTGGAGTCAATTCGACAAATTTATTTAGAAAACTAAGTTAGGGTTAGAAAGAATTTAGAAATTTGAATTGGAAAAAGAGAGTTTGCGAGGAATAGAAAGATACATAGTGTAGCGACCCACCTACTAGGTCTGATTCTTGAACCTGTTCCAAAAATTCCTGTAACTATCCTTGGTACCTGTAAGTGGGTTGCTATGCCGTCTCTGAATTAGAGATAAGGCAAATTTTGCTAATATTGAACCTGTAACTCCAACCTGTATGTAATTTTATAAACGTCCTGTAAAATGACGCTAACAACGCTATCATTTCATATCCACATCATATCTAAACACATGTATTTAAAATCTCCTGTCATATCATACATCATATATATACCATTAGGATCTACATTCTCGGTAAGTAGGCATAGCCCATGATTAATCCTATAGCCTTAAGTGGCCCAAAAAATTACAAATCCAACCTTATACACACAAATATTTACATTACAATATGAAGATTAACACCTATAGATCTTATTACAAATAACAGAGGTTCCAAAATGGAACTAAGGGCTTCTTTGCCTCTATTGATGCTCTCCAAAAACCCGAGTCTCCAACAACTTATTCTTCAGTACCTGTACCTGAGGTTAGCAAAAACACTAACCCCTCAGCTTCTTAAGAAGCAAAGTGAGTATAAAATCAAGCAACCCAGCAAAAACAAACAACAAAATCACATAATAGTAATCAATAATATTATCAAATACCTCGAAGTGATTACTCAAGCAAGCAAATTTTCAACTCAAGTTATACTCGTAAGAAACCCAATTCAATTTATTACATTTTAACATCACCATGATCTTACTTAATGATATTTTCCATATAATTCCATTTTGCTAAACTCATAACCTTTTCATTGGAGACCATTTCAATCACTCATGTTTACTCACGGGTCATAAATATTTTTCAATTAACCCAGGCAAAGCCTGTCAACTGGTAGATAAACTACCCTCATGTACTTTTCAAAACTTAATGTTTTCTCAACCAGTTAAGACATCCTTACATACTCCTTTTAGTTAGAAACATTCAGCTCGCCTTTCACCTGCCTCGAACAAAAGGGGTGACCAGATCCCCATAGGTCACTAAACCGGGCCAATCCATTGACCGTACCTCAAACCCATCCTGGTCAACTCAAAGGTCGTACCACAAACTTACTAGGCAGGGAACATGACTTTTCTTACATTAAGTGTTTTAGGTTAGTAGGTACTTATAGCCTAAATCCCATTTTATTATCTATTTAGATATTTCATTGTTACTAAGACAACAATAGTATGAACTCAACCAGTCATATAAACCCCATCTAATAAGCTAAAAATAACCCAGCATTACATCACAATCATTAAGCATTCAATAATTTAAGTTCATTGCATCACATACAATCAGGAATAGTATAATCAAATCTCGCACCCAACTCTCATTCTAGGATTTTCTAGAATTTTCCCTTCTTTTTTTTTTCCTCATAATCCAACCATATCATGACACACAACCAGCTATCAGCAAACTAATGTAATTCAACAATCCTCCTGCATTGATCACAGTAAGTGATCATACAAGGTAATTTCAGCCAACAACAAGTAGTCTACATTATCAACCACTTGTACCCAAGAGAGGAGTTAAGGGGGTACTCACCTGAAACAATGTATGCCAATCCAAACAGTCGCACCGGGCAAATTCCTTTGCCCTCCTTACTCAACAGAAACACTTGAATCATCAGTATACCAATCAATATTACCTCATTCACTATATTGAACCCTACATTGCTAATTCAGTATTCCAAACCCCTAAATTCCATCTTAACCTTGTATAATCCACCATTTTCCTACAATTTCTAATTCATATACATATGGGTATACTATGCTCTATTATATATTAATGTAATTAAATTTTGATATGATTCTATATTGTATCGTATGGTTCTAAATTATCACGATCTTGCACCGAACACTTCCGTTTTTGTTTCGTAACTAACCCAAGCTTCTTAAAATCATATTATGCTACAATGAACCTCAAGTGAACATCAAATTCAACTAATCAAATCAAATTCTCTAATTTTGCTAAGGATTTAATTCGGCCAGAACAGGGTAATTAGCTTGAAAATTTCACTAAAAATATAAAACGACTCCAATCTGAACAATTGTTGATTTGGTGATCTAATAAATCATATAAGGATCTTATATACTAAAAATTACATAAAAAATACATCATTTGACCTATTTAGTTTCCAATTTGATTTACGACCAGAACAGAGCATTTCTTAAGGACCACATATTTTTCAATCAAATTTCAGAAAAATAAAATTATTAAATTAATATTCATGAAAAATTATGCCAGAATACCAAAAATCATAATTTTTAATCAACATTTGATAGTTTTAACAAAAATAGAAAGTTTCGGGCGTTACCGGGGGCTGCTCTGTTCACCGGCCTCCGGGCACCAAAGCCAGCAACCACTATGTCGGCCGGAATCCTCTCCCACCCAAAACCTTAACCCTAGCTTGGCCTAGCAGCAGATTTACCCTAACCCCTTCGAACGAACAGACAAAATCCTCCCTATTTAATTTGATTTTTTTTCTTCAATTTCTTCAAATTCTTGTTGCATCCTACTTCAATCTTGTTCTTCTTCCTATCCTGATGATTGCATGTTGAAAATTTCAATTTCAATTTGCCTAGAAAATTCGGATGAAATGGAGAGAGTTTTGGTTTCTTTTTTTTTTTTCTTTTTTTTTTCTAATTTTTGATGATTTGTTTTATCTTCTCTCTCTATTCTAATGTCAATATATATATATATATATATATTAATATTACTTAATTTTGCTGACATTGAATGAGAGTGTTGTTCTGCATTTTTTTTTCCTTCCTCTCTTTTTTTTTTTCTTTTTTTAGCTATAATATAATATAATGTGTACATTTTTTTTACATATTTATATATTCCATATATGTATATATATATATCATATAATTCATATTATTATTATTATTATTTTATATATTTTACTTTATTTTTAGCATATAACATATATATATATATATATATATATATATATATACACACACACATTCATTTTACCTTACACACATACATATATATATATATATATATATATATATATATATATATATATATACTATTTTAATTTTAACATTATTGCTTAAGTTTAGATCCTCACACACGACCTCCCAACATGGTCGTGTCTTGTCCGTGTTAAACTCAAACTATACAAAAAGATACACGGTCTCCCAGCACAGCCATGTTTCACCCCATGTCAAACTATAAAACAAACAGAAAGGTACACAGCCTCTGACACAACTGTGTACTATCCTATGTCAAGTTACACAGCCTCCAACATGGTCGTGTTGAGTTGAAATGCATCTATTTCATTTTAATGTGTTAAGATATGGTTATAAGATTATGTGATTGAGATTATGTATAGGTTTGGAGAATTTGTGAGATTGTAGAAGTGGGAAGAAATCAAACTTTTGCAATCCAAATACGTGTATACCATGTGTGTTGTTTTGTGCTTGTTAGTTTAGAAATGCATGTGGACTAATAATGTTGAATGATGAATATGATTGATTGCACTTGTGTTTGTGAATTGCTAGCTCCAAGAAACCGAGTGTAGGTTAGTGTTCTTAGGGTAGCACCCTGATGATCGATATGTGATGTTGTTCTTAGTGGAGTTGTGTACCGAGATGATTTAGGTAGTATGTAGAAGGATGTTGTGAAATGACTCATGAATTCATAGACAGTGGAGAATATCCATTGTCACATATATATATAATATTATGTATGGAATAGACTCATGGACAAAGGGGAATACCCTTTGTCATATATATATGTATATATATTGTTTGTGGAAGGATTGTGTGGGTATGTGGAAGGATGTATGATGAATGTAATAATGAGACTGTATATTGGTAAATTGATGTGAAAGATAAGTAGCATGTGTATGAATACTTTGTTGCATCATGTATGTGTTATTGTTTCCATCATGACATGTATGTGTGTGTGTAGGTATACATAGTGCTAAGCATTAGCTTACCCCTCTTGAGAACTTTTTTTAGTTGTAGGTGACATAGGAGAAATCGTAAGGTATGATGAAACCCTAATAGAGACCAATCAGGATACTAAGGAGAATGTGGAATATGTATACTATGATAAGTAGTATTCTAATGAGGAGAAAGGAGAGATATTGTATATTCTTGTGATTGTGATTTTAGACTGTTATGTTATTTAAGTTGTTGAAAGCTTCTACTATATTTAATTGAGGAGATTGAATATGAATTATGTATTAGAGACATATGTTTCCTTCAAAAGTTGTTAGAATATTTGAGTTCATAAATGCTTCTACAGTAATAATTTGAGGAGTTTAATTATCGTTAAGAATACTTGAAGGTTAATGTTTAGAGAATTGTAGTGTCTGAGCCTTTGCGTGTCTTCACATAATGAAGACATGTGGCGGACCATAATGTTCTTGGGTTTTAGGGCATTGCAGCTCAAGTGGTATCAAAGTCTAGGTTTGATGATCCTTAGAATTGGATGGGGATCAATAGGTATAAGTTTCAAACAATAGAAAGTAAGTCGTGATCCTTAGATGAATTAGGTGTTGGATTTGTAAGATGATAATATATGATGAAAGTGGGTAGTGAATGGGACTAACACTTGTGAGTTGGAACTAATGCTCCTGATAATTGGATGCCACCCATACCTCTTCAACATGGACAAAGAGAAAATAAGGTCAGTGTTACACAAATGCTAGAGTCCATTAATACTCGAGTAGGATTGGTGGCACAACAACAACAAAAAATACAAGAGTTGCAGTTGCTGAATGTGAGATTAGCATAGATGATGGGGGAAATTGGAGAGAGGCCTACTAGGCAAGTAAGTCTGGACCATTTTGTCCAAATGGCTAGAGAGTTTAGACTTAAGGTAGATGATCCACTAGATGTTGAGCAGTGGGTTGATGAGTTGGAAAAGATGTTTAAGGCACTGGGAATTCTTGATAATAAGAAGGTAAAATATACTATCTATCTATTGAGACTCGACTTTCGAATGGTGGTTAAGTGTTTTTAGACTTAACCCAAGAGTAATCATATGGGAAAGGCTCAAAGAACTATTGTATGAGCAATATCTCCCATGCATCATAAGGGGAACAATTTAGTTTCCAATTGGAGGTCATGTTAACAAAGCTGCCAACATATGAGCTGTGGGGGTAAGAATATGATGGCTTTAGTAGCAATTGAGGCCGAAGATGTGATGAAGATTGATCAAGTATGGGTACTAAAAGAGTTTATTGAAGTATTTTTGTATGTCTTTCCAAGTTTACCCCCAGCAAGGGAGATTAAATTTAGCATTAATGTAGTGCCTAGTATGACTCTCACATCAAAAGCCTTGTACCATATGATACCTAAAAACTGAAAGAATTGAAGAATCAAACACAAGAATTGTTGGATAATAAATTCATCAGACTGAGTGTCTCACCTTGGGGTGTACCTATACTATTTGTGAAGAAGAAGGACCATAGTATGCGGTTATGCATAGATTACCGAGAACTAAATAGGGTCACCATTAAAAATAAGTACCCTCTTCCTGAGAATTGATCATCTATTTGATCAACTGCATGGAGCTCAAGTTTTCTAAAAAATAGACTTGAGATTTAGATACCATCAATTGAGAATCAAGGAGGAAGACATCCAGAAGGTCGTGTTCAGAACTAGATACGGGCATTATGAGTTACAAATAATGCCATTTGGACTCACAAATACATCGACGGCTTTCATGGACCTAGCGGACCAAGTATTCAAGGAATATTTAGATAAGTTTGTCATTGTATTCATAGATGAAATTCTATTATACTCTAGGAGTGAGGAAGATCATGAGCAGCACTTAAGGGTGGTGTTAAGCAAACTGCAGGTAGAGAAACTATACGACAAATTTAAGAAGTGTGAATTTTGGCTAAAGCAAGTAACCTTTTTGGGACATGTGATTAGTAAGGATAGGTTGGCTGTAGATCTTAAGAAGATAAGGGCTATGAATGAATGGCCTAGACCGAAGATGGTAATAGAAATTAGAAACTTCTTGGGGTTAATAGGATACTATAATAGAATTGTAGAAGGATTCTCCAAGTTGGCAACCCCTTTAACCAAGTTAACTCAAAAAGAGGTAAAGTTTATATGGAATGACCAATGTAAAGCAAGCTTCATGGCACTGAAGGAGAGATTGACTTCTACTTCGATGCTTGCATTACTAATCAATGGTGAAGAATTTGTAGTGTGCAGTAATGCGTCCATTCAAGGGCTCAGGTGTGTATTAATGTAGAATGAGAGGTTGATAGCTTATGCATCCAAGCAGTTGAAGTCCTATCAGAAGAACTACTTGACACATGATGTAAAGTTAATAGCTATAATATTTGCACTCAAATTATGGAGACACTACTTGTGTATGGAGAAGTGTAGAGTATTTATAGATCACAAGAGCCTCAAGTACCTCTTTACCCATAAAGAGTTAAATATGAGGCAGAGACATTGGTTAGAATTAATAAAAGATTATGATTTAAACATTCAATATTATCCTGGGAAGGCAAACGTAGTTGTTGATGCGCTCAGTAGGAAGAAGCATGGTAATCTAACGACTTTGATCATAACTCAAAAGAAGATATTGGAGGACACGCAAAAATTAAATTTGAAGATTGTGGCCTAAGAGATCAGGGTTGAACTCGCCAGCTTAAGCATACAACTAGTGTTAATAGACAAAATAAAAGTGGCATAAGCTGATGATATGTAGATACAAAAAATAAAGAAAAGAATAAAGGATGGAAAAGCAATGGAAATGAACAAAGATGAAGAGGGAGTGTTGAGGTATGGTCACAGGTTATGTATGCCAAGTGTAGATGAACTAAAGAATGAAATACTGAAGGAGGCACATTATTCTGGGTACTCCATTTACCTTAGGAGTACTAAGATGTATAAGGAATGAAAGTGCCATTATTGGTGGAGGAACACGAAGAGGGAAATTACAGATTATATATCAAAGCGTTTGATGTGCCAATAGATAAAAATAGAACATTAGAAACCCGTTGACATGTTACAACCTCTACCAATACTAGAGTGAAAATGGAAGTATGTGACCATGGACTTTGTCATAGCATTGCCTAGATTTGTAACTAAGTTGGACACTGTATGGGTAATTGTGGACCAACTTACAATATTAGCTCACTTTATACCTATAGGCACTGGGTATAAACTTGAGAAGTTGGCATAAATTTATATTATAGAGATTGTGAGGTTACATGGTCTCCATAGTATTAGATAGAGATACTTGATTTGTAGGGAGATTTTGGAACAGTTTGCACAAGGCTTTGGGAACAAAGTTACAATTCAGTACGACTTTTCACCCATAGACAGATGTCTAGTCAAAGTGAACTATTCAAATATTAGAAGACATGTTGAGGGCATGTACATTGGATTTTTATGGAAACTGGGATGAACACTTGCCCTTAATAGAGTTCACCTACAACAAGAGTTTTCAAGCTACTATCCAAATGGCATCATATGAAGTACTATATGGAAGAAAGCAGGTATTAGGACCAGATTTGGTACAAGATGCAGTGGATAAAGTGAAGTTGACCAGGTAGATAATGTAGTCAACCTAAAGCCATTTAAAGTCCTATGCAGATAAAAGAAGATGCCCATTGGAATTCCAAGTGGGAGACCATGTTTTATTAAAGGTCTCACCTACAAAGGGAATAGTATGATGTAGATTAAGAGGGGAATTGAACCTTAGATATGTGGGACCCTTTGAAGTCTTGGAGAGAATTAGATTAGTGGCATATAGACTTACGTTGCCACCAAACTTGGCTAGGGTACATAATATATTCCACATTTCCATACTTAGGAAATATGTACCCAACTCAAACTAGATCACTGCATTGAAACCTCTACAAGTGCAGCCAAACCTTACTATAGTAGAGAAACCAATCAAAATTGTAGACACTAAAGAGTAGATTATGAGAAGATGGGTTATCAAGTATGTCAAAGTACAATGGAGCAACCAAACAAAAAGAGAGGTAACTTAAGAGTTGGAAGAAGAGATGAAAAGAAGATATCTAGAACGCTTCCACGATTCAAGTAATTTTTTAGGAAAAAAATTCTTGTAAGGGGAAGTGAATATAAATACTTGGTTAAGTATATAAAAATATATATACAATTACCTTTTTATTTAAAATCCGAGCTAAGGTTAAAGAGGTAATTAATCTAAAAAGGTTAGGAGCAAAGTGGTCAATTTACGGCCTAAGTATATAAACACTCTTTTGACCTAAGTTAACTCTTTTGAACCCTAACGACATTCTAGAGAAAAATACTCTCAAGGACCCCAAAGCAATCCGAAAGGAAAATTAGTAGGGAATGGATTCATTCAACAAGGTAAGGATTTCTATCACTAGATACTTGTATATGATTGTGATTTCATAACACTAACATGGGTTGCCTATATCTAAATAGTATATGGGATAAAGAATGAGGTGAAACAAGCATAAAAACGAACGATTCAAAGGTTTAAGTTGTAATCTAATCAAGTAAGTACAAAATCCTTTGTAATATGATAGGGATAGCATAAATTGGAGTCAATTCGACATATTTATATAGAAAACTAAGCTAGGGTTAGAAAGAATTGAGAAATTCGAATTGGAAAAAGAGAGTTCGTGAGGAATAGAAAGATACATAGCCTTCTAACACAACTATGTCTTGTCCCATGTTAAACTCAGACTATACAAAAAGATATACGGCCTCCCAACACTACCGTGTCTCACCCCATATCAAACTATAAAACAAATAGAAAGGTACACAGCCTCTGGCATGGCCGTGTATTGTCTCTTGTTGAGTTATACGGCCTTTAACATAACTGTGTTGAGTTGAAACGCATCCATTTTGTTTTAATGTGTCAAGATACAATTATAAGATTATATAATTGAGATTATGTATAGATTTAGAGGATTTGTGAGATTGTGGAAGTGGGAAGAAATAATTTTTTTTTGCAATCCAGGTACGTATATACCATGTGTGTTGTTTTGTGCTTGTTATTTTAGAAATGCATGTAGACTAATAATGCTGAATGATGAATATGATTGATTGCACTTGTGTTTGTGAATTGCTGGGTTTGAGAAACCAAATGTGGGTCGGTATTATCAAGGTAACATCTCGATGATTGATATGTAATGTTATCCCTAGTGAAGTCGTGTATTGAGATGATCTAAATAGTATGTGGAAGGATGCATGTAGAAAGATGTTGTAAAAGAACTCATGGATTCATAGATAATAAGGAGTACCCACTGTCACATATATATATATATATATATATATATATATATATATATATAATATATATATAATATTATGTATGGAATAAACTCATGACAAAAGATAACACCCTCTGTCATATATATATATATATGTATATATTATTTGTGGAAAGATTGTGTGGGTATATGTAAGGATGTATGATGATTGTGTTGATGAGACTGTATTGTCTAATTGATGTGAAAGATAAGTAACTTGTGTATGAATACTGTGTCATGTATGTGTTATTGTTTCTATCATGACATGCATATGCATTCCCGGGTTCTATAGCATTACACAAACTTTTAGATTGTTTAGATACTCTTGCACTTCATCTTCAGATATAGGCGTACAAGCAATTCCTTTTCCTCCCTTTCTAATCCAGTATGCATTTCCTAAGCTATTCTTTTTTCTTTCTTTATAATCCCATATTCATTCTCTAAGTCTATACATATAACTTTATGATGTGACTGTAAATATCTTCCTAAATTAATTTGAAAATCATCCATATGATTGACATGATATAAAACCTCCTCTTTATAATTTTTACCTTTAGAATAAGTAATCCACATCTGCTTTGTTACTTGGAATAAATTTTTGTTATATATGGATTGGGAGCATCAAGCGTTACGGAACCCAATTTTTCCGCTGTACAGTTTGAACCAAAATTTTGGAAATTTGACGAGTGAGGTTTCTGGTATTGACTATTAGCTTTCACGTGCGACATTCTTTTATGATTGTATCTCGTCATTTTCTCTAAAATATGATTGTATTATTTATCTCCTTTTGTCTCTGATCACAAGCAGGAGCATTTCTGATGCCACACACAATAATGTAAATCAAATCTGGAAGATTCTTGCAAGTTTTCCAACCATGTGCTCATCAATTGGTGTTTCATTTTTCCAAATGAGAGCGACAGGAAAGGGATCGGACGATACGATGTAAACGAACGGTCTTTATCTTGTTCTTTGTTAATAATAAATGAGAAGAACTAAATTCTAAGTACTGCACCAGCAAGAGCTAGGAAGTTTCAAAGTCCATGCAGACAAATTATATATTCACATATAGACTCTTCAGCGCAGCAACGATTGCAACCCACAAATTCACCATCTACCCAAAAACAGGACAAAAGAAACGATGAGTGTATTTGAGATATGGAGTCATTTAGGATCAACAATGGCTGGTCTCATGTTTGCATGGGCCATGTTTCGCCGATACTGTCCACCAGAGATCAGAATGCTTGCAGAAAGATTCCCAAACAAAACCACTACAAGAATTTTTAGATTCGAGAAAGTTTGCAAATTTTGCAAATGTTACTAATTTGTATATAATTTAGTATCATTTCTTAAATATTATAAAAAATATAATATTAGCAATGTTTACGAATAAATTTAAAAGACATAGACATAGAATTTGATTTGTAAAATTTTCTAAAATTAAATATAGTTAATCCTATTAAATATTCTTTACTCACTTTATAAAAATCAAATAACCTTCAAAAATTTTTTTTTTTAAATTGCAATTGCTTCCAAATTAATTTATGCCCACCATATAGTAATTTTGGAAATTCAATATCTTGCGCGTAGTTTTCTTTTCTTTTCTTTTTTCTTCCCATCTAATGCACTCGATGATCAATGCTAAGCTGGGAAGCCCTCTTTTCTAATCTCTTTTCTCCCTCTTAGTCAAAGCTCTCTTAGGCTACTAAGGATATTTCCTTCCTTCTAAGAATTTCAAGAGATCTAACCTCTTTCCTTTCAACTATAGATGTGTTTCTTGTATTGATTAGCTTGTATCTCATCATCTTACTGGTATGAGAGACACTTGAGCTATTTGACATTGAAGTGCCATATCATTGTTAAATTTCATTATTGTAGTTGTGATTGGATACACCGTATAATCAAGTTGTATATGGATTGGTAGATAAGCAAAGTAAGTCATTGGTGGCACATCTTCAATGAGATACACATATCATCCTTCATGGATGAATTTTCACCAAAGTCTACATGTTTTGATGCCTAATGTTTTATGGGAATGTTAGGAGTTTACATCTTTTAGTTTAGTGCTTTATGAGCTTTTCTCTTTCTTATGTTCTAGGGAGCCTAGTGGTGAGGTTGGTATTTCTTCTTTTTGAAGAAAGTTCGTATGCAACCTTTGCAAAATCAACATCAGGTGCCCTCCTCTCTCTTCCTCACACACACACACATCCAGACATGTAATACCTTGTATGGGATGCTGAATTTTGCTCCTACATAAAATTCAATCAATTTAAGTTCTTTCAGAAGCATTTTCCTAGAAATTCTAAAACATCTTGTCCAAAAATCTAATATGGAAAGTGATTACTTTTAGAGGTAATTTTTAAAAGGATTGTTCCCTCATCATGTTGATACATCATTTCTTCTACTGATCAGAATATTAGTGTAATAGTCGATAGGTCAAGTAATTTAAGAAATGGCCATTTTCTTGCATATGATGGAAATCTAAGGGTGGTTTTGTTAGGCATTTGAGGAATGACTATCCTTTTCTTTTTGTCTTGTTCAAAGAGTTATGTTTTAGACTTAATGGAGGTTAATGAGTAGTGTGATGCCCTTTAAAGACATGTCTTGTTCAAAGAGTTATCTTTTCACCTGAGATTAATAGTTGCCTCATATATTGGTGAAATACCTTTTCCATTGTATTGATCAACAACAACTTTTGATTACTTCTGATTTTTTATTTCCTTCTTTGTTCTCTTAATCTCTCTCCCTCTCTCTCTATTATTCAGAAGTGTTAACGTTACTAAAGACTTGACCATCCCTTGAATTTTTGGGCAACTTTTTGTGAGATCATTTGATGGCATCTAATGTTTGATTAAGGACATAGAGGAAATCGTTTGTTGGAGATATGGGATACAACTTGGAGCTTGGAAAAAAATCCATAGTTGCTAAGTCACCAAAATAAAATGAAAGGGACTACACAAACAACAAGAGGTTGTAAAAGTATAAAATGTTTAGACAAATTAAGGACAAAAGATCATAAGCCTTTTCCACATCTCAATTGGCATTATCTAATAAAAAAAGATGTGTAGGAGTAGATGTTCTATTTAGTTTCCCTTTTCTATTGGCTTTTTCATTTTAGCTTTTGTATGAGGTAAAATTATTTGAAATTTCCCCCTTGATTTGGACCTTAAGGTTGTTCCGTGAAACATTGTCTCTAACTTACAACTGATGCATATGAAGTTCTCAAACATGAGCTTTTTGTAAAAGGAAAACCCACCTTAGAATGCAATATGCTTTCGCAACACATTACTTGGAGGAAGTTTTCATTCGGTTGTGGTGTAGATGCAGATAATCATGCTTAATGTGCTATGGTCTTACAAGAGCAAACTATTGGGAAGATCATTCATAGTAGAGGAGGTGTAATATTCCTTTTCTGAGGTATGAACTACAACTACAAAACTCATCCACGATTAAAAATCATCCTTCTAACACTTTGAAATAAACCAAAGTTAGGGTTGTTGAAGATCACATTTTTTTTTCCATATTCGAATTGTGATTTGTAATATCTTATCAGTTTTTATGTGGGTTTGTTTCATGAATGCATCTAACGATGTGGAAAACATGGTTTTATGACTAATTTAGCTTGGCATTTCAGTATTTGTTCTAGGTTAGAGGATGGAGCAATAATTGTTGTAGAAGTAAATGTAATAAATCTTGGCTGCAACATATTATGCCTCCCTATGGTACTCTGCCTCATCCTTATGTTGCAATGTATCCCCATGGTGGTATATATGCTCATCCAACAATTCCTTCGGTATGTTTCTAATCCTCCATCTTTACTTGTAATTTACCCTTCTATCTTTTCTTGAGATTTAATTAACAAGGAAACATGAATAGGGATCATATCCTTTTAGTCCATTTGCCATGCCTTCACCAAATGGGATTGCTGAGGTTGCCTTATGATCCTGCAGAATTTTCACTTTATTGGTTTTCTTTTCAGAACTATGTTTCTTACATAATGCTTGTTAGGCTCATATGTAGGAAAGCGCACTTGGTGGCATGGAAAATGATAGGAAACATACTAACGTGAAAGAGAAATTACCTATTAAAAGGTCAAAAGGAAGCTTGGGCGGTTTAAATTGTAATATTGGGAAGAATAACGTGAATAAAACATCAGGGGCATCTGCTAATGGAGGCTAATCCAAAAGGTAAGTTGTTACTTTGTCAAGATTTTGTAGCTTATATCTTAGTTGGAAATTCTTTTGTTTCAAAACTGGTGTGAGTAGTGTTTTACATATAGCTATGCATTTACAAAGGCATTCTCATGTTAACTGTTAGCTTTTAGTGTCATCTTTTCTTAATTCAGTTCTAAATCCTATGTCTTGTGTATCTTACGCACATGAATAAACTCATTAGCTATATAAATTATCTAGCACAAAGGTGAGAAAAGACTAAAATTTGTTCCAACTCATACTACAATTTTTTTATCAATGCTATGTTTTGATAAAATAGTCATATTGATTGGTCATACTTTAAAAAACCCTCTATGCAGTATTAATGATTTGAAAATTCTTTCTTATCTATTTGAAAGATGTGTTTTGAATGCAACGTGTCCGTGTGATAGGATGTTGGTTCCTGATAATGTAACCTCAGTCTCATGCTTTACTTAACCTTGATTTTAGTGTTCTATTAATAGTAATGTTTAGGAATCAAATTCCTCAAGTTTTTCAATCTGAGAATTTTCAAATGTTTGTGGAAATTTTAAGCCCTATAAACTCTACAGTACTTTTATTGTTACTAGTATTTCTAACTAAGAAAAGTAAGGGAAAGAATTTCCATCTGTAGCTCCTTTCATGATTTACCTACTTTGTTTTGTTACTTATTTGAGTATTCCGTTGTCACTGATGTAGGAAATCATTTCCCACATCAAGGAAGAAGAGTTGAATAGCATCAAACTAGGAACATGCAAGCAGTAGTCTTCTTGCTTGCCTAATATTGTTTCCAATGTAGGCACAAGAAAAGATAAACAAGCTAGCCAAGATACTTAAAGAGCAAGAATTAAGCTTTAATCTTTGCTCTTCTAGTGTTGGAGTAATTAGTTGCTTCATACACAGGTATGAACAAAAAGCGCCCATGAGACATTCATTTCATTCGTCAAGAGAAAAGTTGTACTACTTGGAGGAGCCTTTACTACATCATCTAGAGCCTTCTCTCTCCATCTATCTCAAGGTGCTCATGCTCTCTCTAACCTGTATTATCTCCTTCCATATTAATTTCCTTTTATGGCTACAATCTTAAGCTAATTGAAAACTATTTATTCCCAGGAAAAACTTTTAAATTTACAACAATATCCAGTATACTCCTTCATGGGACCGTTAATGGCATTTGTACACTATTGTGGAAAAGCCATTGTAAGTTCAACTGATGTTCCTGAGGACATTGGTGAGACAATCTACAACTGATGCTTTTATAGCATTTAAAGGCCTGGTTGGAGTGAACTTGGTGATCTAGCTTATATCTCAAGTCTTTTGGCCAAAATAGAAGGTGGATGTATGTTGCTAATATAACTCTGTTGTGTAAGAGTTTCTCCATGTATGAAGGATGGTTTATTTCGTTACTCACTTTTTTCGTAAATGATAATAAGACTAGAAAATAGAATAACTAGTTTATAAAATAGAGTTTATTATCTTGTTACTTTTTGAAAGTTGATTATGAATTTAGAAAAAAGTAGGTTATGAATATAGTTTATTTTGCTAGTAAATTCTATAAAGTTTAGATAATATTAATTGGGATATGTTAACGTCCCCATTTGTAACTTTTGTAAAGCTTGTAGTTGATGATGAAAGTAGACAATTATAAGCTTATATGCAAATGTCCACTTTTATGATCTTTATTATTTTTTAATTGTATACACTTTTGTTACAGGTTTAAATTGTTATATTTGTAAATGGATTTATTATATTATAACAATCATTTTTTGTAACGTTTAAACGTTACTAAATATTATCTTTTTGTTACATTTAAACATTATTAAATATTACTCATTTGTGATATTTAAACGTTACTTAACATTATTGTTTAATTACATTTAAACATTAACTTATTAGTGACGTTTACATGTATTTTAGTAACATTTAAACGTTACCAAATATTATATTTTTCATGACGTTTAAACGTTATTAAAAATATACATTTTATCAAAGATTTTAGTATCAAATTGTTAACGTTTAGTAATATTTAAACATTACAAAAATTACTTATTAGTGATGTTTAAATGTTACTATTATTGCATCATTAGTGACATTTATAATATCGGTAATGTTTATTTTTTAAACATCACAAAATCTTTTCGTAATGTTTATTAGTGATGTTTAATAAATATTATAAAAAATCTTTTGTAACGTTTATTTTAGTTTTTGTAACGTTTAATTGTAGTGATCTATGCCTTTTTCAATCCTTACATCATAATTACCTTCCATGAATTAACCAAGGAGCGCCTTAAACGAAGCGAGGTCTATACTGCTATCCAAAATTACTTAATTGCCAAGGCCACCACCGAAGCACGACGGCTGAGGGTAGACACTGTGAAGGACAGTGGATCTCTTGTGCTCAGTATGGATGAGAATGAGGGAATAATTGATGTGTATCAAGGAATTAAGCTTTGGTGGTCATCGAACACATTAACTCCTAAATCAAACTCGTTTTCATTTTTAGTTCATCCTGCTGCCTCGGAAGGTACTAGGCATTTTCAACTAAAAGTCCATAAGAGACATAGAGATTTGATAACAGACCCTTATATTAAACATGTCCTATCGCAAGGAAAAGCAATTGTATCTGAAAATTGCCGAGGAAGTTATTTACAGACAATTCAAGCAATAGCTAGTATCGTTGGCAATCATCAAAGTAGTGTTTGAGCATCCCGTAACTTTCGATACTTTAGCAATGGATCCTATTAAGAAGCAGGAGATCTTGAATGACTTGGAGAAGTTCAAGAAAAGAAAAGAGTATTACGTGAGGATTGAGAAAGCTTGGAAGAGGGGTTATCTTCTCGAACAGGGAAATAAACTATGATCGCTGCAATTGCAAATTTTATGAACTATGATGTCTATGATCTTGAACTGACAACAGTTAAGGACAACACTGAGTTAAGAAAATTATTAATTGAGACGATAAGTAAGTCAATAATAATGATTGAAGACATAGATTGTTCACTTGATCTTACGGGGCAGAGGAAGAAGGAGAAATCGGAGGACAATGACGAAAGGAAGGATGAAAATCCTACTAAAATGATGAAAAAGCAGGAAGAAGGCAAAGATAGTGAAGTTACTTTATCTGGGTTATTGAATTTCATTGGTGGGTTGTGGTCTGCTTGTGGTGGGGAGAGAATAAATGTGTTTATTACAAATTTTGTGGAAAAACTTGATCCGGCATTGATAAGGAGGGGAACAATGGATAAGCGAATAGAGATGTCTTATTGTGGTTTTGTTCAAAGTGCTTGCAAAGAATTATTTAGACATCGATTTGCACAGGCTTTTTTCGAGGATTGAGGAGCTATTGAGGGAGGCAGATATGACTCTAGCAAATGTTGCGAATAATTTGATGCCTAAATCGGACAATGAAGATGAAGAAGTTTGCTTGGAGAATTTAATTCAAGCTGTTGAGGAAGCTAAGGAAGAAGCTGTAGCAAAGAAAGCTGAAGAGGAAGAAGCAAAGAAGAAAGCAAAGGAAGAAGCTAAACTTAAGAATGAAATATAAGAGAAATCATCTAATGAAGAAGTTACAGAAAATGCTTTCCACTAGTTCTTAGGCTATTATGTTAGACTCATTTCCTCCTTCTTTTCTATGTAATGCTGGAACAACTAGTGTATTTTCTTGGTTTGTGGGTTGTTTTTCACCCATTTAATATGAAGAAGAATAAAGATTTTCTAAGGAGGCAATTTCAATACTGTTCAAGTCCCATGATATATGTCTTTTTTCTTGATTTATGTTGGATTAGGATTTTCTACTACACAAATTAAAGACACTTTAGGCAAGTTGATCGATTTACAATTGGAGGTGTTTAAAGACACTTAGGGAATGGACCATTCCCCCCAAGTGAACAAGATGTAAGTGTTATAGATTTGGCCATTGCCCTAGTCCTAAATTTTCATATATATTATAGTTGTTATTCCTTGTCATGGTCAGTATAAGCAGTCACATAAGAAACCTTGTCATATAAGTATATATAGTGTTCTATACTTCACCTTTGGTACTTAAAATAATAATAAAAAAGCTCTTTTTTTTTATTAAAACTATGAACTGATCGGAGATTCCTAAATATTGTAAAATTATTTATGGAAATAGATTCAAAGTCATAATAAGGAAGAGAAAAGAAATAGGCATCCATTATGTAAGCTATTATTTTTATGAATATATAAGGTGACTTATTGGCAAACCCATGTGAATATATATATATAAGTCCATATAAAGTGAGATATAATAAGATGTCATTTCAAAATTTTCAATTTATTTTAGAATTACAAGTTGAAAAATATAAAGGAAAGAAAGAACAAAAAAGATAAACTTTTTGCTTTTTACATTTTCAAAGAAAGATGGGGGTTATGGATTATAGCTATATTTATTTATATCATACAAGGACAAAATATATAAATAAAATCCTTCTAATTTCATAAAAACTTACAAATTCTCATTGAACCCATCAATATTCGATAGATCAACCAAAGAGGATCATGACTAGATAAATCCATAATAGTGTCTCTAAAACAATTTAAAGTACTAGGAGTCTCTTAAAATATATTATTTGCATTAATTCATGCTAGATACCTAAGGCAACATAGGATTATCATCACTTCCACCATCAATCTATATTTCATAATTAAAATTGTAATGAGAAATTTCAAAATCTAAATGGATGAATTATAATGTCTAGTAAGGAAATACACCACCATACATATGCTAAGTCATATGTACTCCTATCACACTGCACATGTATACCCACATGTAAGCATGCATACATGCACACACACATGTATTCACTTCAATATGTGCATACATACACAAGCTAGTTTACTTGTTTAAGAAAGGGACAACATTTATAAACTGGCAAATACATCCTAAGCATTCCAAGGCCAACAACATGATATTGATAGACATTCTCAATAAATTAAACCATATACTAATGGTTTCATACTTGGTTCATTGCTCATAATAGCAATTGGTCATGTGTTCGACTACCTCAATCTCTAGTTGTGTCTCATAACAAAACAATAATCCATTGATAACTTCTCTCCAAGTGTCTAAACCCTCATTAGCCATAGTTATACAATATTGATGACCTACTGATCTTCAATTGAAGTAAAATCAATATTTAGTTAAAAGTTAATTTATTTAACGTGTTTACCGTACAATAGCCCAATGGGTCAACTTTATGATCCACCTATTTGAAGTGATCACTAGTCTCGATATCAATCACATGTAATATATTAATTTAAGTCCAATGTGATTACGCCCATTACAATTATTGATTTACAACTTACAAACACATACAAAAGACAAATGTACATCCCACTTACTTGAATTAAGGCTATAAGACCTTGTAATCCGCTAAACAATACTTATTCAATGGTACGTAAAATTAATGTTTAATTTCTAAATGCACATAGAAACTACGTTCTTATGGTCTTTTGTCACAAGGGTGGTTAACTAAGGGATTCGACAATTGAGTACAAACCCCAAAAACAAGAAAAATCGGTTGACCCTATTTGATTGTCCGTTGTTGGGCTTTTCTTAAGTCATCCCCAACGTAAGGGATTCAAACAAAGACATCCAGATCAAATCCCTTACCCCAATTCTACTCTTAACATAAAAAAATCCGCCAATTAATCTTTTAAAATTGATCAAAATTGCCAAGACATGATAACTAAACACATAATTAATCCTTTCACCATTGTCATCCAAATCCATACAAGTTTTTTTTGAAAAAAAAAAAAAATCCCTTAGTTCCACGAATTGAAATCAACGAAAAATTTTCCAAATAGATGATTGTTAGTCCTTAAATTTATTCTGTAGAACTACGATTAGAAGAATATTGAAATAATTTCATATTGAAAACCTACTTTATAAAACATCCCAAGGCCACATTTAGGAATATAAAAGGAAAAGAGGAAGTGCAAGCTCGCGCAGACGTTATGCACCAAACACCCACATGATGCCCACATGCCAAACAACCACAAAACTTGTTGAACCTGCCTCGATCTGAAACCTTATACAACCATGGATTGGAACACAAAAGAGCAACTTTGGGGAAAAAGTTGAAACAAATATTTCTTTTAACTTTATTTTCCCTCAAAATCTACGGAGTTAATGCCACTAGAAGTATTTGTGCATTCTTTTTTTTTTCTTCTAATTTTACTACCTAATTTTTTAAATCTTTTCATTTCAGTATCTAAGTTTTTCAAGGGAAATAAATTAATATCTTCACTACAATGAATAATAGTATAAATGCCCCAACTTTCATTTTCTTTCCACTTTAGCACTTAAACTTTAACCTTTTTCTTTTTAGTACATTGACTTTTTAAAATGAGACAATCAAGTAATATCATAATTTTTGCAAAATTTTAGATCATTTTGTCCATTTTAACATTTTTTCTTAAATTTAGTGCAGCTTTTTCTTTAAAAAAAAAGAAAAAGAAAAAAGAGTTAGCTAGGGGAAGAGTTAAACGAGTATTGTGGTGTAAGTTTCAGGAGACAATATCAGTATTGATTTATTCTGCGATCATAATCTGAATATCCGCCTTGATTTATTCCGTTCCTATCCTTATAGGCTTCATTTCTTTATATATTCATGGGCTTGGCCTAAGTCTTTTTAACTTTATAAACCTAGAAATTGAAAGGTAAGATAAGTCTTTTTTAAAGTCTATTAATCCAAACAAGACCCAAATGAAATAAAAAAGACCTTTTACAAGTCTACCTTTCCCACGTGAGACAATGTGATAAAGCTAAGAGTTGGAAAAACTAGTTTATTCATCATTATTTTAAGCTTACCAAGCTAAATTTCTATGAGGCATTCTTAAAATGGACTTGATTCTCTAAACCTTATCATTAACTAAAGTTCATGATATTAAATTGGGTTAAGCTACTGCAATCTATTAATAAAAAATGTTTATAAGTACTTTAATTCACACGACTCAATTATGTCTCAATGTGCTAGCTTTCTTCTAGTCCGGTAGCTAACAACTCTCCATCATAAGTGGGTCACAACAATCACTTTGCAAATAGCGTAAGTCCACAATTGGTCGCAACTCCTAGTTCTTACCTAGCAATTGAAATAGCTCATGTGAGCCATCATTGGGATAGCATCATTTGTTACCACTATAAGGAAAATCATAAAAATTAGCATTTTAAAGTTTCATTGTTTTTTTTTTTTATATTAGTCCTTCAATGTCTTTTTTTATTTTTATTTTCTTATATAAGTACTTGAACTTAAAAAAAAGGAGTGAAAAAGGTCATTATGTTAATTCCATTAGTTAAGTGTTTTGTTAACAATTGATATGTATGTGTCTCTTTCACCTCCTCCTGATTTGATAATTGCTATTCAATAATAAACTCCCATTATTAAATATATTTAATTAAATTATATGATAAAAATAATAAAATTATCAAAAGTTAGAGAAAAAAAGAATATTAAAGAAAAAACTTTAGAGCAACTATAGTAGCTACCTATCCATGACCAATCGTCTTAAGACCATGGGCAATTAGTGCAGCACTTAAAAACTTGATGAATTGTATGATCCATCATGAGTAATGGGTGGGATGACCTATCATTATAACAGTAAAATAAAATCATCTTTTCTTTTAACTAAAGGCGATGGTTCGCTCTATCAGCATTTGAGTGTTGTGCTGGCCACACATATGCGTATATATCTATTTTACAATAAAACAATGCATGCCCGTTTTCATTTACATGAAAATATACATTTTATTTTGTTTTACTTATACAACCCACAGGATTGTCTATCACTATCATAAGTGTTAACTTTTTGTTAGTTTTAATTGTATAACACTTACTTAACCTAACTAAAAACTTGAAAAGAAACTTCAAAAAGTCACCCATAATGTATTTGGATGCATAATCCATAAGAACATTTTTTTTTTCTTTTTGGAGTAAATTTATGAACAAGAATGATGATTTTAAGTTTAGTCATGCACATGTTCATCAAGTAGTGAAAAGTTAATAGCATTAAAGCACATTTGATTGATAGAATGAAATTCGAGATGAGTAGAATTATAATTTTTAAGGAATACTATTGGGAAATAATAACTATTGTTATATTTTGTCACACTTAAAATGATAATAATAAAGTAGTGGATTTATATCTAAAAAATACCACTATATCTTTACCCTTGTCTATGATTTGACCATAGTGCTAAGATCACTCGAAAAAATATAGAAAAAACAATTTTACGGATGATATATAGTGATACTTTTAATATAGAGGAATAAGAATTCCATTCTATCGTTATGAAGTTAACTAAATATATTATAATTTTCTAAAATGCCAATTATATTTTTTATTTTCCCTTTATAAATTCGTAAACCACTAAGCCCGCAGGTTTGGTAGACAATGTTGCCACATTTCTTTTTAACTTTTAGGAACATGTTCATTAAAGTCCTTATAATACACTATGTGGGAATTTTGAAACGGATAGGCAATGCACCATAAGGTTTTTATATTCATCTTGCTAAGTTTTTAGGGCTATTACTGGTATATCCTTTAAAGTATAAATTGTTTCAATGGAAAGACCTTTGAGGACGCATTTTAATGTCCTATCATGAACATGAACGTCTAATGATAGGAGCATATTAGAGTGCGACGGATTAACTTTAAAAGTTATCGCAATGGCTACCCTAAAGCACATCAAACATCCGGCTTCAAAGCTAAAACTGCCCTATTAAATCAACTATTGTACGGCTTTATATTCGCTCTATTTGTGTTCCTATTTTACGCTTGGATAAACTAATCAAGAAAATACTAATAACTTATTTATTTAAAAATAATAGAGAAAATAAAATAATTATTTTAAAAATACAATCTACTACCTTTTTCATTTGCAAATTAGTTTGGAGATTTTTATTCTAAATAACTTTTCTATTTTCTCTTCATAGGGAATACTTACAACATTTTGTAGGGTGATAATTTTATTCCATCTCCACAAGAAATAAATAGTTTAAGTAATGGAAAATCACAACCTCAATATATAACTATTTCTCATATCTCATAATGACCAAAGATGGAAATATTTGGTATTTTTGGTAATTTTCCAATTGAATGTTTCAATTAAAGAAATGAAATAAATACTATAATAAGTATTCTCTGCAATGAAAATTTACACCAAATAGACACTTGAATATAAAGTTTTAAGCTACTATAGTTAAGAGTCATTTACTATAAAAAAAATTCTATTCCCAATCTATTTTATTTTAGAAAGTAAATAGGCTATAAAAGTACTTCTTCCTTTGTATGTTCTCTCTATCTACACTTAGTTCTCTTATGTCAAAAATTACAAATGATCTTCAAAAAATACATTTCGGTCCCTACATGACCATTTTGAATGTTGAAAATAATAATAAAAAAAGAATATTTTGAGTATTTTTATAAAGCATATATATTTAAGGAAAAATTAACAAGGAGAAATTTATAAATATATTTTTTTCAAAGTTTTGGGATCTAAACTCTTAATTTCAAAAATAAGGGGTGTAGGATGATATAAAGCAAATATAAGGATATTAAGAGGGACCTCTAGAAGAATTCTTTTGAGATTTAAAAGTCTAAATATTCACTTCTTAAAAAAATAAAGAGACTAAAGTGTATAAAAAGGAAACATAAAGGACCTGTTTTGCAATTAAAGAAAAAAGAAAAAGAAACGTATAGAGAGATCTACCAATAGTATTGTTTTGAAAGGGGTGTATAGTTGACTGATTGTGGTCCATGATGCCCATCCACTTCTTGTTGTTTATCTTTTGAAGATGAATGTTTGTTGTCTCAAATTTTTTATCTCAATTATGTTTCAATCAATTTCATGCCAACACTTATAATGGTGAAATAAATTTCCATCTTTATATATTAATTTTTTATTTACATATTTAAATATGATTGATAGAGACACGTTCAAATATAAGACTATAAATAGTTATCCAGGAAAACATACAAAATGTAAGCAGCCACCTTCGTCTTTTTCTTGATACTTTTGTCCTATCCTTCCTTTCTTATCTTAATTTGCTTTATTCACATAATGGAAGATTATTAAAATAAGTTGCCATCTAGAGAGTTAAAATGATCTAACGGGTAGAGATTTTAAAAAAGAAAATTTCAATAAAAAAATTGTAACAATAGAAGATCAACTAATTAATTATCTTGATTTAGATTTAAAATTTAAAGAATGTAATTTGAATGAAACTTCAATTTACTACATGAAATTTAAATTTACTAAATTTAATACCAAATTTAAAGTTTTCACCTCTCCGCTACTACCGCATTAAATCTTATTATCATGATAGTATCTCGTCATTTTCTCTAAAATAAGATGGTATTATTTATCTCCTTTCACATCTGATCGTAAGCAGGAGCATTTCTGATGTCATGGTTAGGTTAGTATCAATAGCCACACACATTACTGTAAATAAAATCTGCAACTCTTGCAAGTTTTCCAATCACGTGCTCATCGATTGGTGTTTATTTTTTCCAAATGAGGGCGACAGGAAAGGGATCGGACGATACAATGTAAACGAACGGTTTTATCTTGTTCTCTTTGTGAGTAAAAAATGAGAAGAGCTAAATTCCAAGTATTGCACCAGCAAGAGCTAGGAAGTTTCAAAGTCCACGAAGACAAATCATATATTCACATATAGACATATATAAACACTCATCACCACAGCAACAATTGCAACCCATAAATTCATCATCTACCCAAAAACAGAAAAAAAGAAACGATGAGTGTATTTGAGATATGGAGTCATTTAGGATCAGCATTGGCTGGTCTTATGTTTGCATGGGCCATGTTTCAACAATACAGTCCACCAGAGCTTAGAAGGCACGTAGAAAAATTCCCAAAAAAAATCTATGCATTTTTCAATCCTTCCATCACAATTAACTTCCCTGAATCTGTCGGGGAACGCCTTAAAAGGAGCGAGGTCTATACTGCCATCCAAAATTACTTGAGCACTAAGGCCACCACCCAAGGACAACGGCTGAGGGCAGACACCGTGAAGGAGAGTGGAACGCTTGTGCTCAGTATGGATGAGGATGATGAAATATTTGATGAATATCAAGGAACTAAGCTTTGGTGGTCGTCGATGACATTTACTCCTAAATCAAACACAATTTCATGGTATCCTAATGCCTCAGAAGGCAGTAGGTATTTTCAACTTAAAGTCCATAAGAGACATAGAGATTTGGTAACACACACTTATCTTAAACATGTCCTGTCGCAAGGAAAGGCAATTGTGTCTGAAAGTCGCCAGAGGAAGTTATTCACAAACAATCCAAGCGAGAACTGGTATGGTTGGAAGTCATCAAAGTGGAGCCACATAGCATTTGAGCACCCCGCAACTTTCAATACTTTAGCAATGGATCCTACTAAGAAGGAGGAGATTTTGAATGATTTGAAAAAGTTCAAGAAAGGAAAAGAATATTATGCGAGGATCGGGAAAGCTTGGAAGAGGGGTTATCTTCTGTATGGTCCTCCTGGAACAGGGAAATCAACTATGATCGGTGCAATTGCAAATTTTATGGACTATGATGTCTATGATCTTGAATTGACGACAGTTAAAGACAATACCGAGTTAAGGCGATTATTGATTGATACCGCGAGTAAGTCGATAATAGTGATTGAAGACATCGATTGTTCACTTGATCTTACGGGGCAGAGGAAGAAGAAGAAGGAGAAATCAAAGGATGATGAAGAAGGGAAGGATGAAAATCCTGCTAAAAAGATGGAAAAAGGGAAGGAAGATAAAGATAGTAGAGTTACTCTATCTGGGTTACTGAATTTCATTGATGGGTTGTGGTCAGCTTGTGGTGGGGAGAGAATCATTGTGTTTACTACGAATTTTGTAGACAAACTTGATCCGGCATTGATACGGAGGGGAAGAATGGATAAGCGAATAGAGATGTCATACTGTGGTTTTGAAGCTTTCAAAGTGCTTGCAAAGAACTATTTAGACATCAATTCACACCGTCTTTTTTCGAGGATTGAGGAGCTATTGAGGGAGGCAGATATGACTACAGCAGATGTTGCGGAGAATTTGATGCCTAAATCGGACGATGAAGATGAAGAGGTTTGCTTGGAGAATTTAATTCAATCTCTTGAGGAAGCTAAGGAAGAAGCAAGAAAAAAAGCTGAGGAAGAAGCTATAGCAAAGAAAGTTGACGAGGAAGAAGCAAAGAAAAATGCTGAGGAAAAAGAAGCAAAGAAGAAGGCTGAGGAAAAAGAAGCAAAGAAGGCGGCTGAGGAAAAAGAAGCGAAGAAGAAAGTTGAAGAGGAAGAAGAGAAACTTAAGTTTGAGGAAGAAGAAGCAAAGGAAGAAGAAGTTAAACTTAAGAATGAAAAATAAGAGAAATCATCTATTAAAGAAGTCACAGAAAATGCTTTCCACTACTTCTTAGGCTATTATGTTAGACTCATTTCACAGTTCCTTTCTTTCTTTCCTATTTAATGTCGGAATAGCTAGTGTATCTTGGTTTGTGGGTTGTTTTTCACCCATTTAACATGAATAAGAATAAAGATTATCTAAGGAGGCAATTTTAATTCTGTTCGAGTCACATGATATATGTCTTTTTTCTTGATTTATGTTGGATTAGGATTTTCTACGACACAAATTAAAGATACTTTGCACAAGTTGATTGATTTACAATTGGAGGTGTTTATGATTCGCTTTGATTCGAATCAGGACTGAATGTGATTGAACATAGAGATTACTTCCCTTCCTCCCTTTTTCACTTTTATCTCTTCATACCACTTGTTTTCCTTTGGCCAATTGAACATGGATTCTCTCTATTTCTATTCCCTAAATTTCCATCAATTTTCTTTTTTTAAAAATTAAATGAAATCAAAGTGATGAAAATGGCAAGGTATAAATTCCAATTGGTGTCTTACTGAGCGAACTATTATTGTTTCAAAGGCTTGCATATTAGTATGTTACACTTGAATGGTATTCTAATTATAACAACCTACTATAAGTACTATCAAGAAGAGAGGGCTCCATCCTTAATGTCCTAATTCCTATCAACTACTTATAAAGTGACCGATTTCAATTGAACTTTAAATATCTCATAACAAAAAAATATTAAATTTGCCATGCCCCACAGGATACCCTAGCCATGACAACCCACCATAATTATCTAGCCCCTAATAAATAATCGCAAAGCGTCTTAATCACAACTATAACTGACCATATAAAATACAATTTAAGAAAATCAAATGCCTCTAGCATTCCACTATTTTATTTAAACCACTTTGTATTCGTTGAAATAAAATACACATGTATTTCAAAGGTAAGCTTCATCCAGGTCCCATAACAACATAAACTAAAAATTTTACTAATTCAAATTAAAATATATATAGTCAACAATCCACTAGCATTCTAACACAATCTATAGAGGAAAATCATTCTAACCCTAAAACCTTACTTCTTATCCCTAAAGTTTCGTGGCAAGATTTACTTACTATACTTTAGCATCTATCCGATAGGTTCACGTAGTCGCAACCTGCATCATGCAATCTATAGTGGGATGAGCTATATTGCCTAATGAGATAGGAATGCAGTACTTTTGATACTGCACATGCACAAACCAATTAATTAAGTTTTCATCATATATTATGCATGAACAATCATATACAATGCAACATCACAAGTGGTCTTTTAATAACCAACGTGAAGTTTAATGTTTAATGCCCCCTTAGACCTTAAGCTGGGGATTCTCATAACCATCAATGTTCGAGTATCCCATACTATTTATTTCCATCTTATCCCTTTATTAGTAATTATCTTGTAATTCAAGTTCCTTAAGCTCTAAATGTCAATCGGCACACCAAGCATACACCCTCAAGGACATGCAAGACTATCTCACTCAGTTTCATTAAAGCCACGACAATCCCTTGAATCACTTAGTTCGTCAATGGTGAAACAGTAATCCCTACACAATTATTTCCTATGTCCTGTATCAGTGATAACCTTTAACGCAATGTAATGTCTCATGTAATACATATCAAATTTTATTTAAGTCTAAATAATTGGTTTATTATTTTGAGGTAATCTCGTAAGATATAATCACGCCAATAATAAAATACAGAAAACATCAAACATTTACAGTTATGGAAAACACTAAAAGAATCACAGTTCATGCAAAGCAAATGAAAAGAGTTTCACATTTTATTCAAAATCGATAAGTCGTGTTTTAGTTTATATATATATATAAACTTATAAATGCTTATCTCCCTTGTCCACAAGCGCATGTTTTACTTTTCTTTTTTCTAATATTATATAATAAATTAAATTAAATTTAAAAATCTACTGTTCATTGTCTTCTCTTGTCTCTTCGCCGGATTTCCTTCCATTGTATTCCTTCCTCGCCGTTTTACATTTCCTCATCGAAGCTTCAAACGCTCGTCAGACTTCAATTTTTGGCTCGCCAAACTTTATCCCGCGCATGCAATCACGTCTGCAACCCGTTGGCGTAATTTTTCATTCATCATGCATAATAATTTATGTAAGATTAATAATTTTAGTATTTTATCATAAAATTTTATGATTAAGTTAAATGATTTATTTTAAATATAAATATTTAATCGAAATTTTTATTTAATTATTTTAAATTTATGATTTTAATTTATTTTATTATTTATTTTAAAATTTTATGTGGTTTACTTTTTAAATGATTATTTGTTTTAATTAAAAATTATACGGATTATAAATAAAAATTTTAAAATAATTTATCAACTAATTCGGTATTCAATTTTCACTAATTTTTTCGAGTTTTACAAAATTTTTCATTAAAACATAAGTCTAAATGCATCATAAAGAGTCCAAAATTCTTCCAAATATTACATAATAAAAGACTTATAGGATGTGGTCCCATGTAACCTAAACGATGTCTGAAACTCTATTTCTTGGAGCCTCGGGTATGATGTAAAATGTAGTCGGTGTGGTGTGCATTTTGGATTGTATTTCCTTCTCCCCTTGTCTCTCTTATCTTCGTCACAAAGAGGATTTCTTATAATTAGGGTTTTGAATAATTTTTTTAAAGATTTCACATGTAGATTTTTTTTTCTTATTCCTTCTTATCTGATTTCTTATAATTGGGTATTAAATTGATTTATTTCAAAGTTCATATAATAAGTTGGACCGAAGTTTGAATAATAATAGTGACATTAACTATTTGGCATACACTTAAACTTTAGCTTTATTCTTTTTAGTACATTGACTTTTTAAAATGAGACAATTAAGTAATATCATAATTTTTGTAAAAATATTATAAAAGTTCAATAAAATAACAATACATAACAAAAATGGATTGAGAATTACTTGAAATTTTGCTCATGGCTTTTGCATACTGTGTCTAACTTTTATGAGCTTTATATCACCAAATGAATTATGACATTTACTATTATTATCATTTTTTATTAATATAAATTTTGAAAAAGATAAATTTAATAATACGAACTATTGTGCTAGAATTTCAAAGATAGTTAAATCACTTGCAAAAGAGAAGAAATTAAGCTATGCGAGATGCCAAAGGTCACTCTGGCATAGTCACTCTGATGTTTAAGTCAACACAAGTTTGTAAATAATGATAAGGTAAAATTGTGGAAGAGTCAGTCGTAAAAGTCTTTTACCAGTAGCCCTCAACCCTTATTTATAGGGATTTGGGGCGATCCTAATATAACAAGTGCATTGATGCTCGAGATCCTTTCTAGATTTGGTAGAGTGTATCTTTGATTGGTTTTTTTCCCATATCTATCTTAGGTCTTTTATACTTACTATTTTAAGGATGTGCACAGTCGAGCTGAGTAGAAAGTCAAGACATGCCGATTAAGTATTAATAATTATGTGCTATAGTGGTCTACGGGAGGTCGGCTTAGACATAGAGAGCATGGACGAAAGTCCAGTTGGGTCAAATTAGGCCTTAGGAATTCTTTTCCAAAAAGCTCTATCAACACTAACAATGATAATAACAACAACAAGAATTAAGATGATGATGAATGATGATGATAAATGTCATAATTATTTATGATATAAAACTCAAAAAAAGTTATCTAGTGTTTGTAAAATTCGTATGTGGTTAAAATTTTGACTTAGGCCTATCTTTTCTTTATTTAATTTTAAGATATATATATTTTTTATTATTTTATTTATTTTTATAGCGGTTATTACAAAGAAATCACTTATTTGTCTTATTTTATAAGTAAAAGTACCAAAATGGAAGAAATTAAAGTTTGAGTGGTAATGGTCGTTATGATAGAGATATTAATTTGTTTCATTTTAAAAAGTTGAGATACTAAAACGAGAAAAAAAATTAAAAGTTTAAGTACTAAGAGATAGAGAGATAGAGAAAGTGAGTTATATATATACTATTTTTTTACTTTTCGGTATGTCTGCAACATGAGGAATGGGGAAAAATAGCCCACCAGTCCTTTAAATATAAAAAGTATTATGATAGAGATTAAGTAGTTATTGATCGTATTACCAAAGTTAGGACTAGAAGAATCATTTACATATGCAAAATTCAGCAAATGGTGCAAGCAGAAGAGGTCTAATTCACATGGTTTCTATTGCAAGGAGTAGCATGAGCTTTTACATGCCTTAATGGAATATTTATAAAGAAGGCTCATTATTAATTTGTTGATTTATTAGAGTTTTTTTTAATATTATTATTATTATTATTATTGAGATTGTCATACTTTAACAATTATTTACTTTTATGCCCTTTTATTAACAAAGCTCCCTTAAACTCTTATAAATACTTTGTTTCCTCATTAGCAAAGGAGTTAGCAATTGTTTCAAAAACCTTAAGAGCTCTTGCTTTTGCTACATTCCTATCAATTCTATAACAAAATTGTGGCGAACAACACCTTGACTCAGTTAGTTGTGCTTTATATCAACTAATTGATTCAAATCCTATTTAGTTATAATTGTGCATACTATTGATTATAATTAAACATAATTTGAATTCGCTATTGGTTCATAATATCTAATAGAAAATTTGATCATATCTTTTGCTTCTCGGTACCGGTTCATAAAATTTCTAAAATATAAAAAGAACCAAACTTTCTTAGTCCTATAAACTTAAACACCAACAAAAGATACGAAATCTCCTCATATCGTATTAGCTTTTACTTGAATGCCACACGTTTAAAGATATTTTCCAAGGTGTTTTAGGTTCACACTTCGATATTTTCACATTGATTCAATTCAACCCTACTAGTTAACTTAAATGTTGGTTAGTCGATTTGGAAACTTTTTGAACCAAACCAATTAAAAAAAAAAAACCTCAATTTATGATGTGATCCTATCTACTATTTGGTTTCTTTTATGTTCACCCCTCTTATCATACTCGAGCTGATGGGCAACGTTGAACAAAACTTTATTAACCATAGTAGGGATATATATATAGTTCTCTTTACTTTATTACACAATTCTTCATTAGTAAAAAGTATTGTACATGTATTGTAACAATCCAGAACTCGGAACACTACAACCCATCACATGTCCTTATAGGATAAAGACACATTAAGGCTTCTAAACAAGCTAATCTCATATAATCTGCAATACTTGTTATCCATAATCAAAATAAACACCTAACATCATGAATAAGTAGTTCAATTGAATCCCATTCACAAACCACATACTTCTTCAAGTTGTCTCTATATATCCATATAAAATAATCTAAATGGCAAACTATTCTCAATACTCTAATCTTCCATAATTAAACTAACTTCCAACAGTGGTTAAAACCTCAAATGATAATCTTCACCTAATCATCATGATAGTAAAAGTACTCTACATCATCTTTATCCCCACACATATGTCCTTAGGTCGTCATTATATGTCGTGAATTCCTCTATACCTACAACTAAAGAAAAAAAGAATTAATCCCCGAAGTGTGAGCTAATGCCCATTACGTGAAACCCACAAACACATGCACATGATTAGGTATAACTTAAACCACATACACCAATGCTACAACAAGGCTTTCAAATAGCAAGTTATCATCTCATTTAGTCCTTAAACAATAAGAGAGTACTCATGACTTCACCACACCATATATATATATATACATAATACATAGTATAGTGTTGGGAACTACTACTGCAAGCCCCAATACCCATGAGTCCTAATTTCAATGTGCAACTCCGATAGGGATAGTGTCACACAAAGATCATCAGAGTGCCCCTTAGAGATCTATCACTGTGGGCCCCCAAGCTATCATTTAAGTGCATTTTAATACTATGCTATCAAACATAAACCACAAACAAGGTAACCATGTACCTGAAAGAGCAATATTAAAGCTGATTTGTTCTTGTTTAGCAATTACACTAAAATCTATTAAAGTATAGAACAATCAATCTTAGTGCTAGTCTAAAGTATCGTCTAATTTACCAAATTTTAGTTACCTTATTGTTATTAGATCACTTCTCTTACTTTGGTAGAATTTATAAGGTTGTACTAGGTGTTTACGATTAACAAAACTCTAGTAATAAGAAAAGAAATCAAATAACAAAGGTTTTCAGGATACACAAGCATGCATTAGGTCGTGTACATGAGCACAGTAGAGAACACAATCGTATACTATAGCCATTTACCTTTTTGTACACTTTCATCATTCTACACGCCTAAGTACATGGGTGTCTACTTAGTCATTTATAGTTACACGGGCAGGTATGTAGGCGTGTAGCTAGCCATGAACTTCCCAACTTGTTCTTTTCTTCTCTAAACAACACAAGCAGGTACAAAAGCATGCACCTAGTCATATACCCCACTATTCCATTGCAAATTCTCTTCCTAATTTATCAAATTTCAATTTCTTCAACTCTAGTTGTGATCTGACACTCTAAATCTTAATTCACAATACTTACAATATAAAGATATTAAATTCCAAATTGAACTACTTACTTGTAGAGATTTGCTCCAAAAATCAAATTCTTATTCTAACCCTTACTCGTCCAATTTATTATGTGGTGAAATTCTAGGAATCCAACCTTCAATCGTATTACATGCAATTAAATAACAATCAAGAATCATTGATCGGTTTACTTACCATATAAAACTTTGCTAGATCGTAGGGCATAATAGCCGTCTTTTTCTCTTAAGGTTTTCCTTACTCTCAGGGTGCTGTAGTATAGAAAATAAAAAGGGTCAGACTAACTATTGTTTTACCTTTTTATACCTATCTCATAAAATGACCAAATTGTCCCCTATCTCAAATCTTTATTACTTTTATTTGCCCCAACCCTTTTGTTATTTTATTTTTTTCAATTTATTTTCCTCGTGTTTTACATTCTTCCCTCCTTAAAAAAAAGCTTTTATCCTCGAAAGTTACTTGATTCTAGAAAAATGTTTGGATATTTAGCTCGCATTTCTTCTACCAGCTCCTAAGTAGCCTCTCTTTCAGTCTGCTTGGTCCATTGTACTTTCACATAGGGAATTACTCACCTCCTTAATACTTGTTCTTTGGTATCCACTATCTTTATAGGCTATTCTATGGAAGACAAATCTAATTGTTCGTTTAGGGCCTCCAATGCAAGAACTTGATCTGGATTCAATACAAATTTCCTCAACATAAATACTTGGAACACATCATGTATTTCTTCTAAACTTGGCAATAAAACTAATTTGTACACCACTTTACCAATCCTTTTTAAGACTTCAAATGGTCCAACATATCTCAGGTTTAACTTTATTCTTAAATTGAACCTAATCACCCCTTTAGTTAGAGAAACTTTCAATAGTACCTTCTCTCCTACTTAGAATTCCAAAGGATGTCACCTCTTATTAGCATAGTTCTTTTCACGTCTTTAAGCTGCCTGTATTCTTTGTCTTATCAGCTTTACCTTATCCATTGCCTCTTGGACCAATTCAGGTCCCAACACCTGTCTTTCCCCCACTTCATCCAAATGTAACAGGGACCTGCATTTCCTTTCATATAAGGCTTCATAAGAAACCATTTAGATAATTGCCTAATAACTATTATTATAGCAAACTCAAACAAAGGTATATGTTCATTCTAATTGCCTCCAAAGTCTAACACATAGGCTCTAAGCAAATCCTCTATGATCTAGATGGTCCTCTCAAATTGCCCATCTATCTGAGGATGGAAAGCAATACTAAATTGCAATTTTATGCCTAAAGCTTTATGTAAACTATTCCAAAATATGCTTATAAACCATGTATCTCTACCAGAGGTTATGGTTACTGGTACTCCATGTAACCTTACTATCTCCTATATATACATTATGGCTAATCTCTCAAGTTTATATCCCATATTGACAAGCACAAAGTAAGCAGACTTAATTAACCAATCCACTGTCACCCACACCGTATCTTGTTTTTCTTTAGTTCTTGGGAGGGCCATAACAAAATTCATGGTCACATGTTCCCATTTCCACTCAAGTACTGAGTGGGGTTGCAATTCTCCAGCTAGCCTCTAATGTTCAATTTGAATTTGCTAAAAAGTTAAGCATGTTGCTATATACTTGGCTATCTTCCATATCATGTTCTTCCACCAATAATGACACTTTTTGTCTTTATACATCTTAGTACTTCCAGGATAGATTGTATATCTAAAGTAATACGCTTTGTTCATGATCTCTTTCTTCAACTCTACACTTCCCAGCACACACAATCGCATTCCATATCTCAGAATACCTTCCACATCAACATTAAATTCTATCATCATACCTTGTTCCACTTTAACCTTAGTGTCCTATATATTTGATTTCTTAGCCTAGGCAACTTTAATTTTCTCTATTAAGATGGGTTGGATACGCAAACTTGCTAATCTTACGCCTAAATCCCATATTATTATCTCTAAATCCAACCTACGCATGTCTTCCAATAAGTTCCATTAAGATGTAGTGAAGGTCACAATATTGCCTCGCTTCTTTCTGCTGAGAGTGTCTATTACCATATTTTCTTTTCCTGAATGGTACTAGATTTCCATATCATAATCTTTGATTAACTCCAACGATCTCCTATGACTCATATTCAACTCCTTTAAGTGAAAATGCATTTTAAACTTTTGTAATCATTAAAGATTTTTCATTTTTCTCCATATAGATAGTGTCTCCACAACTTGAGCACTGACACTACTACTACTAGCTCCAAGTCATGGCTTTAGTTATCATGATACATAAGCTATTACCTTGCCATCCTACATTAACACACATCCTAAACCCTTAACTGATGAACCACTAAAGATGGTGAACTCATCTTTACATTTAGGTAAAGTTAATACTGGAGCTGACATTAACTTTTTCTTTAACTTCTAGAAACTATCTTCACATCTATCATCCTAGACAAACTTTATGGCTTTTTATGTCAATCGAGTTAACGGAGCTACTATACTAGAAAATCCTTCAACAAATCTTCTATAATAGCTAGCTAAACATAGGAAGCTTCTAACTTCTATCACTGTCTTTGATATGGATCAGTCCACTACTAGTCTTACTTTTTCTAAGTCCACTAAAATCCCATCGTTATTTACTAAATGACCTAAGAAAGTTATCTGTTCAAGCCAAAACTTGCACTTTTTAAACTTGGCATAAAGTTTCTCAACCTATAGTCTGCCTAACACTAGCTTCAAAAGTTCTTCGTGATCTTCCTTACTCCTACAGTATATTAAGATGTCATCAATAAAGACAACCACTAACTTATCTAAGAAATCCCTAAAAACCCTGCTCATCAAATCCATAAAAGCTATGGGTGCATTAATCAATCTAAAAGGCATCACTAAAAACTCAAAATGCCTATATTGGGTCCTAAAGGCTGTCTTTTGAATATCCTCTTTCTTAATCCTCAATTAGTGGTATATTGACCTCAAATCAACTTTTAAGAATACTAGAGCTCCCTATAATTGATTAAAGAGGTCATCGATTCTAGGGAGGGCATACTTGTTCTTAATAGTAACTTTATTCAAATCCCTATAATCTAGATAGAGTCATATACTACCATTTTTCTTCTTAACAAATAGAACCAATGCACCCCATGGAGACACATTGGGCCTAATGAATCCTTTGTCTTGCAACTCCTACAATTGTGTCTTCAACTCTACTAATCCTATAAGTGCCATTCTATATAGTGTCTTGGAAATTGGCATTGTACCTGGTACCAAATCAGTGCTAAGCTCTATTTCCCATGCTGGGGGTAATTCGAGTAGTTCATCTAAAAAGACATCCAAGGAACTCCTTGACTATGGGTACTTGTTCCAACCTTACTATCTCACTTAACTCTACGACTACTGCTACAAGCATACTTTTGCCTCATAATTCAAAAGCAGGCAATCCTATTAGTCTTTGTGCACCTAATTTAAAATAATAAAAAAAAAAGATCTTCATCCGGGATGCTGAAATATACCACCATACTATGACAATTTATGGTGGCATGGTACTTTGACAACCAGTTCACTCTCAAGATCATATCAAAATTTGATATTTCTAACACCAATAAATCAACTAGTAACACTTTATCTTCCACTTATATACTGACACTACAACATATTTGATACAAAATTCTCACAACCCCCAAAGGAGTATTCACATCCAAAGGAGCATCCAAACGTTCAGCATTCAAACCACACATATGCATAAATGTATCAGAAATACAAGAGTGTGTGGCACTAGTATCAAAAAGAACATAAGCATTGCAGTTGTATACTTAAAGCGTACCGGCAATAGTGTCTATATCGGGAGGTTCTTGGTGCTGCCGTTGCTAAAGTGCAAATACTTTGGCTGGAACCCTTTGTCTAAGGCCTCCTGTCTATGGTCTACTAACCTATACCATGCTGAAGGTCTTGTCACCTACCGAACTAGGGCTATCTAATTCCTTACTTGACCATGAGTATAGTTGATTACCTTATATCCCCTCTACTTACACATATGGCAGAATATCGATGGAATGGATCTCTCCATGTAATTTCTGCTTATATGACATGTCTTCCCACATGAGAAACATGTATCCTCTAGCCATCTACCCTCCTTTTGTTCATGGGATCCATAACATTCGATACATCTAATTGTAGGGGTTGTTGAGGGAAGTGTTAAAGGCACTAATCGGATCTACAGAGGAGGAGTTGCAATAACTAAGGGCCTATTCTAAAACGTATAGGGCCTCTTACCCTTGTCCTAAACTACTACATTGAAAGCCAGCCTTTTACTTAAAATCACCCCTGACCTATGGGCCAATTACTCCTCTATTCTTTTTCTGCTTTACTTTTGGAATTTAGCCTTATCTACCACCTTAGCATGAGTGGTCAACTGAAAAGATCCAACTTCATGTTAGAGATTTAGCTCTAACCTCCTCATAAATCTCCTTGTCCCTAGTCCATCATCAGTATGTATCACTTCGGGTAGGAACATAACTAAGTGATTTAGTTCCACCTCATATGCCTCTATTAATCTATTCCCTTTCTCATAATTATAATATGCATCTTCCATCTTGTCACGAATGTTGTTGGGGAAATACTTTTGATAGATTAATTCTTGAAATCCTCTTCAATCTACACATCCTCCTATTAACCTAGGAACTAATGCCCACCAACTTGCTACAGTCCCTTTCAACATGAACACAACATAGTCTACCTTCCTATCCTTTAGGACTTAAAAGGAAACAAAGGTCTTCTCCATATTCTGCATCTAATTTTCTACCTCTATCGGGTCATCAATCTTGAGGCTGAACTCCTTTGCCACCCGAACAAATCTGTCCAAACTTATTGGCTCGTCAGCTGCCTCGTTTGTCAAGCGTTTTTCATTTGCTATTGTTGTGCTATCAACCCACTTAGATTGTTCTCAGTCTCCAATAGTTGGGTGGCATTCCACATCAGGATATTGAATAAAGTGTTAAGTAAAATAATGTATTGCTAACATATTAGTTACATATATATTATATATAATATATTGAAAATGAATTTAAAGTACTCATTTAAAGGAAATAACAAGAGAAAATACATAATAAGTAAATAAAGTATAACATAATCGGACCTAGAAGTTTACCAACTCTCTTCACAATCTTGTCGTCCTACATATTCAACGCCTAATTTATATAAAAATCACAACCTATTTTCTACTGATTATAACCTATATCTATTTATCATCAACTTAGTTCCTAGGATCTTCAAACCTGAGCACTATGGATCACAAACCTATACTCTATTGATCAAAACCTAAGCTCCAATACCATTTAAGTTGTAATGCCCTAGCACCTGAAATGCTACAACTCGCCATGTGCCCTTATAAGGTAAAGACATGTTAAGGCTCCTAAATACATTAATCTTATATAATTGCAATATCTATTATCCACAATCAAAATAGATATCTAACATCATTAATAAGTAGTTCATTTAAATCTCATTCATAAACCACGTACTTTTTCAAGTTATCTTGATACATCCATATAAATAATCTAAATGCTAAACTATTCTTAGTATTCTAATCCTCCAAATTAAACTAACTTCCAACAATGCTCAAGACCTCAAATGATAATCTTCACCTAATCATCATAATAGTAAAAGTACTCTACGTCGTCTGCATCCTGCACATATGTTCTTAGGTCCTCATCATATGTCGTATAATCCTCCGTGCAAATTGACTAAAAACAAAAAACAACAAAAAACAAAAAAAGATTCTTGAAGGATGAACTAATGCCTAGTATATGAAACCCAGAAACACATACACATGATCAAGCATAACTTAAACTACATACACCAATGCAACAACAAGGCTTTCAAAAAGTAGGTTATTATCTCATTTAGTCCTCAAACAACAAGAGGATACACATAACCCTGCAACACCATATATATATATATATACAAGCCCTAATACTCATGATTCCCTAAACTTACCCAATTCATTCAATGTAAGACTCTATTAAAGACATCGTCACATAAAGATTATCGAGGTACCCCTTAAGGATCTACCACTACAAGCCCCTAGGCTGAACTAAGCACTAGCAACAATTAATTCTTAACCAATTACATTTAAGTGCATTTTAATACTATGCTATCAAACACAAACTACAAACAAGGTAGTCACATACCTGAAAGAGCAGTCTTAAACCCGATTTGTTCTTGCTTAGCAATTACACTAAAATTTGTCAAAGTATAGAACAATCAATCTTAGTATTAATCTAAAGTATCATCTAAGTTATCAAATTTTAGTTACCTAATTGTTATTAGATCACTTCCCTTACTTCCATAGAATTTCTCTACGATTAACAAAGGTCTTCAAGATACACGGTCGTGCATTAGGTTGTGTACATGAGCACGGTAGGGAACATAGCCATGTACTTTATGTACACTTTCATCATCCTACACACCTATATAAATCGGCATAGACTTAGTCATATATAGTTACACGGGCAGGTACATGGGCATATACCTAGCCATGAACTTCCTAACTTTTTCTTTTCTTCTCTAAACAAGATAGGCAAGTACACTAGCATGTACCTAGCCATGTACCCCACTATTCCATTGCAAATTCTCTTTCCAATTTTTCAAATTATAATTTCTTCAACCCTAGTTGTGATTCGACACTCTAAATCTTAATTCGTGATACTTACAATATAGAGATATTAAACTACTTCAAATTGAACTACTTACTTGTAGAGATTTGCTCCAAAAATCGAAGTCTTGTTCTAACCATTACTCATCCAATTCGTTATGTAGCAAAATTCTCGAAATCTAATCATCAATCATATTACATACAAGTAAATAACGATCAAGAATCATTGATCGGTTCACTTACTATGTCCAACTATGCTAGATCATAGGCATAGCAGTCATCCTCTTCTCCTAGAGTTTTCCTTACTATGAGGGTGCTATAGTGTAGAAAATGAAAAGAGTCAACTGACCATTGTTTAAACCTTTTATATCTTCTCGTAAAAGGACCAAATTGTCCCCCCCCCCCCCCCCCCCCCCCCCCCCCCCCCCCCATCTTAAATCTTTATTTCTTTTATCTATTCCAACCCTTTTGTTATTTTATTTTATTTTTTAATTTATTTTTCTCAATTTTTACATGTTCTTTTATCATATTTAGTAAAAAAGAATCTTATGTTTCAAAATGAATTATTATATATCTTGCCAATAACCCAAAATTAGTAATACCCTTTTCCTAATAGATATGCATTATTCTATGTATGAGATTTACTCTTGTATATCATGCAAAATTTTAGATCATTTTTGTCAATTTTAACATTTTTGTATAAAATTTAGTTATGCTTAAAAAAAAGGGGGGGGGGGGGGAGTTAGCTAAGGGAGGAGTTACATGAGTATTGTGTTGTACTCGTGTGCAATAATGGTAGTAGATTTTTGCTTTATGAGGTTCATGAGACAATATTAGTATTGATTTATTCTACCATTGGGAACAATCGTAATCTAAATCTCCATCCCTGATCTATTCCATTCTTATCCTTAAATTTACCCTTAACAAGGTTAATGCTCACAACAATAACTGGTCGCCCTATTAATCTAATAGTTGTTCATTCCATGTAGACTTATTCTTATATTTGGTTAGTAGAATAATTATTTCAAGAAATTGTTATTATTTTAAAAATGAGAAACTATAACTCTTTTATAGGATCAAAGGAATAACTATTCTTTAATTATTTCTAACATATTTCCATATTCATTTATGAGAACTCAAACAAACTATAAGGAATAATTATTACTTCATTATTTCATTCTTTAAACATTACAATTCTATTTCTATCTTATTCAATTATGTAAACTAAATGTACTATAAAGGAATTGATAATGGAGTTATCATAGATTTTGGTGCCTAATCTTGATCTTTAGATGAATATCAAATAGACAAACTAGATGAGTTGTTGATGGGAGCCACTAGATCGATTCCTAATAACTGACCATCTAGATTGAAGCCTCCATTTCTTTATATATTCCTTGGGCCCAATTTTTTTAACTTTATAAACTTAGTCAATTTCTTATATAAAATAAATTCAAGGGTAATATAAGTTTTTTTTTTTAAGTCTATTAATCCAAACAATGCCCAAATGAAATCAAATAGACCTTTTACAAGTCTACTTTTCCTATGCAAGACAATGGGATAAAGCTAAGAGATGGAAAAACCAATTTATCGATCATTATTCTAAGCTTATCAAGCTAAATTAGGATTCTTAAATTGGACCTAATTCTATATACCCTACCATTAACTCAAGAAACTAGTTCATGATATTAAATTGGTCAATCTTCTACAAACTATTAGTAAAAAATGTTCATAAGTACTTTAGTTTAAACGACTCAATTATGTCTTAACATGCTAGCTTTCTTTTGAGCCCGTAGCTAATGACTCCCAGTCGCAACTATCACTTAGTAGATAGCGTTAGTCCACAATTAGTCACAACTCCTAGTTTTTACGCAGCAATTGAAATAGCTCATATGAGCCATCATTGGGACAGCATCATTTGTTACCACTATCAGAAAAATCATAAAAATTAGCGTTTTGAGGTTTTGCTATATTTTTATATTAGTCCATCAATGTCTTTTTTTTTTAATTATATAAGTCCTTGAACTTAAAAAAAATGAAAAAGGTCATTCTATTAATTCCATTAGTTAAGTATTTCGTTAACAGATGATACGTATGTATCTCTTTCATCTCCTGATTCGATAATTGTTGTTAAATAATAAACTCTCATTATTAAATATATTTAATTAAATTAGATGATAAAAATAATAAATTTATCAAAAGTTAGAGAAAAAAAGAATATTAAAGAAAAAACATTAGAGCAACTATAGTAGCTACCTATCCTTGACCAACTACCTTAAGACCATGGGCAATTGGTGCAACACTTAAAAACTTGATGAATTGTATGATCCACCATGGGTAGCAGGTGATGTGACCTATCCTTATATTATTAAAAATAAAATCAACTTTTCTTTTAACTAAGGCGATGTTTTGCTCTATCTATCAACATTTGAGTGTTGTGCTAGCCACACATGTACATATATATGTATATTACACTAAAACAATACATGCACATTTTCATTTACATGAAAATATACATTTTCTTTTGTTTTACTTATATAACCGACCAGACTGTCTATCACTTTCATAAGTGTAAACTTTTTATTAGTTTTAATTGTATAACACATACTTGACCTTACTAAAAACTTGAAAAGAAATTTCAAATAATCACTCACAATGTATTTGGATGCATAATCCATAAGAACGTTTTTATTTTTTTATGGAGTAAATTTATGAACAAGAATGATGATTTTAAGTTTGTTTTAGTGTTTTTAGTCATGCACACGTTCATCAAGTAGTGAAAAGTTAATAGTGCCAAAGAATATTTGATTGATAGAATGAAACTTGAGAGTAGAATTATAATTTTTAAGGAATATTATAGGAAAATAATAACTATTGCTATGTTTTGTCACACTTAAATCGACGATAATAAAATAGTAGATTTATATCTAAAAATTACTACTGTATCATTACTCTTATTTATGATTTAACTATAGCAATAAGATCATGGAAAAATATAGGAAAAACTATTTTACATATGATATATAGTGATACCTTTAATATAGAAGAATAACAATTTCATTCTATTTTTATGATGTTAACTAAATATACTATAAGTTGCTAAAATGGCTGTTATATTTTTTATTTTCCCTTTATAAATTCGTAAACCACTAAACCCACAGGTTTGGTAGACAATGTTACCACATTTCTTTTTAACTTTTCGGAACATGTCCATTAAAGTCCTCATAATACACTATGTGGGAATTTTGAAACGTATAGGCAATGCACCATAAGTTTTTTATATTCATCTTGCAAAGTTTTTAGGGCGATTACTGGTATATCCTTAAAAGTATAAATTGTTTCAATGGAAAGACCTTTGAGGACGCATTTTAATGTCCTAACATGAACATGAACGTCTAATGATAGGAACATATTAGAGTGCGACGGATTAACTTTAAAAGTTATCGCAATGGCTACCCTAAAGCACATCAAACATCCGGCTTCGAAGCTAAAACTGCCCTATTAAATCAACTATTGTATGGCTTTGACCGCCCTAGGATCACCAATTCGGCGTGTACATCTTGTACCAACAAACTCCAAATATCTTTATTTGCAAAAGGATCCTGGGCAAAGAAGGATATGATCCAGACCAAAGGGCAAGTCTATCTACCCTCCTAAGAATCCTGTAGAAATTAGCAGTTAATGAGTGATAAGGAGACATATTAAACATCTTTATAATCTGGATTTGTTGCTCATTAAGAAGAAATAATGGTTATTACCGGAACCAAATCATATAGATTCACATTTAATTAATGTCCACGCATCTTTGGCATGCCTGGTCGATTTCTCCAGGTACCGCTCTGTCAGCTATGAAACAGGTACCTTTTGACAAGAAAACTGTCAAAAAAATAGCTGAAAACTGTACATAATACCACTAGCATGCCCTGCCACGTGCAAAATTGACCAGAAAATCAACCTGCTTTCTGTTCCTTCTTTTCCTATATAAACCGAGCCTTTTCTTTTTCATATTTTCACGTCCAATTGCACTACTCTCTAAAGAAAACAGACTAGAATAAGTGACTTGCTGACTCATTTAGGTTCAGCCATTGGTAGCATAACGTTCTTCTTGGTCGTGTTCCAAAAATACATACCATGGAAAGTTGACAACTATAATACATGGTTCTAAAAATTTTATGCAAATATTTAGCTAATTATAATTACTAAGTAAACAAATAAATAAATAATATAAGAGTGAAAGTAATCATGCAAATAAGGATAAAAGATGGGAGCAATTTTATCTTTTTTTGACGGAACTATATATATATACTAAACTAACCTAGGGTTCTCCCTTTTACATATCTAACCATAGCCTAGAAAGATAAAGCGATACAAAAAGAGAGAGAACCTCTTTAGGAAAACCTAAAGTAATCCAAGGAGATATCGTAGCAAAACAAAAGGCAACGGTTTGGAATTACAAGACCTATTCTAACAATGAAGACCCAATCACAGAACAATTTTGTTTGTGTACAAGGATTGAATTGAAGAACGGGTTTAAGGACGAATTGAACAAGCACGGAAGCCATTGAATTGGGAGTTTCAAGCATAAACTGAACCAAGTAAAGGATTCTAAATTGTGCTTTCATATTTTCTTAAACTTAGAATTAGGAACTGAGGAGATTGGATAAATTAGTATAGAAAAATTAGGGTTCGAACGACATACTGAGAGATACATGACCATCTAATACGATTGTATTGCCCCCATGTTAAAATGAGAGATACACAACCTCCTAACACCGTTGTGTTTCGATCATGTTGAATTGAGAAAAACACAGTTGTGTTCCAACCGTGTTAAAGCTAAACCTCACCGAAAGATACATGACCCTTAACACGGTTGTGTACTAGGATAGCCATGTTGAGTGAAAGACAATATTAGTATATATCAAATTATCTTTTTATTTAACTAAATTCCACAACCGAAACAATTAGTATAACCTTGGATAACCTAATAAATTAAGAGAAATTAGGAGAGTTATATTATGTTTATATTAGTACTAAGAATGATGTGTTGATGACTATACAAATATCAACTTAGCTTAAGTTTAGGACAAGAAGTGCTTAAGGCTAGGATTCCAGATACGTGTTTATTTTGTTTGTTATATGTGATTTCTAGGTAGCTATCTAATAAGTTGTATGTTAAATAATGAAATGTTAAGGTGTTATGTGAATTACTTGGAATAATGAAGTATTATAATGTTATATGAATTGAATGAGATATGTTGCTTATGCTTGGCTCGACCTAGGGGCCCATAATGGCAGATCCCTAGGGGGCACTTTGATGATCGGTATGCCACGTTGTCCTTAGTAGAGCCATATATCGAAATGATATGAGGTAGATTATGGTTACATGGGGCCCGTAGAAGCAGTTCCCATTAAGGTTAAACGAGGCCCACAATGGCAATTCCCACTAGAACAAAACTTGTGTGTACTAAGGTCATGAGTACCTCTATGGGTTATAATTCATTTTGATATTGATGTGTAAATTGAATTGTGAATGTGTTGTGCATAAATGTTGCATATATGCATGTGCTATTATTGAAGTGTGTCATGCACATGTAAGTGTGGTACACCCGTACTAAGCTTAGGCTCAGCTTTCTTCCTATATATATTTTTTTTAGTTGCAGGCGAGAACGATGAGCAAGTGGAATATGATGAGAATGAAGATTTGGTGAGACATTACATGGACGAGATGGCAAGAAAACACTATTATTATGTAGAGGAAGAGTTTTTGAAATTCTAAGTTTTATTAGTTAAATAAATGTCATGGAGATAACTATTAGTTGAGATTTTGTTATTATTAAATAAAGAGATGTGAAATGACTCATCTGAGAGTTATTTATTTGATTAAAATTATAGTAGTATAATGGATAATATACATGATCAGGTTTTGATGTATTATGCAGTTTTAGAGACTTAACATGTCGCTTGGTAATAGTGATACGTGATGGGCTATGATGCTCCAGATTTTAGGGCGTTACATCAACTTCATAGAAAGGTACTTTTACAAAATCCTAAACGTTTTTTCACCTTACATGTAGATCACCTTCACTAAGTATGGTAGTGATAGTTTTAAACGCAGCAAAGCGTTCACCAATTTCAAAACATACCTAACCTAACCTCCATGCACACCTCTAAACAAGCTAAAAAGGCTCAAAGCTGAAATGGGAAGTAATGAAAGAACCCTATCCCTAACTATAGATGACTATGAAGAAGTTGATATGTTTAAGGGTATTACCTTATGGTGGTCTTCCACAAAATACACTCCTCCAACTCCTTCTGTTTCATTATACTCTCCAACCAGTAACACTAACAGGTTCCCTAAACTAACTTTTCATAGGGAACATAGGGACATTGTCGCTAGTGTCTACTTACCCCATGTGATGGAAGAAGCCAAGGCAATAGGTGTAAAGAACCGGCAGAGGAAACTTTCTACTATTGGAGCAGGAAGTACTTGGAGCTCTCAAGGTAAGAGTAAGTGAAATCATGTGAATTTTAATCATCCAGCAACATTTGAGACACTAGCATTGGATCCCAAGAAGAAAGAAGAGACGATTAATGATCTTGTCATTCACTAGGATAAAAAATTACTATGCCAAGATTGGGAAGACATGGAAAAGAAGGTATCTTCTTTATGGTCCACCTGGGACTGGTACATCCACTATGATTGGTGCAATGGCTAATCTTTTGAACTATGATGTCTATGATCTTGAGTTGACTGCCGCTAAGGATAATACTGAATTGAGGAAACTGCTTATTGGTACCAGTAGTAAGTCCATTGTCGTTATTGAGGATATCGACTGCTATCTAGACCTAACCAGACAGAGATCAAAATGTAATAGGGAGGCTCAGGAGAAATCGCGGATCAAGCATGAAGGCGAGAAAGAAGGAAGCAATGTGACACTTTCTGGGCTGTTGAACATGATTGATGGGCTATTGTCAGTTTGTGAACGGGAAAGAATTGTAGTTTTCACGACGAATCATGTCTAGAAGCTCGACCCGGCTCTCATTAGGAGAGGAAGGATGGATAAACATATTGAGATATCTTATTGTAAGTTCGAGGCGTTTAAGGTTTTGGTGAAGAAGTATTGGGATTTACACGAGCACCCTATGTTTGATACTATTAAGAATTTGTTGGATGAAGTGGACATGACACCAGCTGATGTTTCTGAGCATTTGATGCCAAAATCACGCAAGGATGATGCAGAGACCTGTTTGGTTAGTTTGGTTGAAGCTCTTGATGAGAAGGTCAAGCGATCATAAATCATTAGTAGAAGCGAAAGAGAGACAGTTCCTATATTCTGGTTTTATGGATCAGGAAAGATATTTGTGTTAGTTGCTAAGTTATCAAAAATATTTACTTCAGTGAGTTACCATGCTGTTGGAACTATGTTTTATGTTAAGATATATAAGAAATTTTTGACAGTTCGACATTATGGCTTGCAGAGAAGGTTATATTTTGTTTTCATTAAGTTGTATGTTTTTCTTTTACTTTATATTAACTTCATTGTTCTTTTGGATTGATATTTTTTAGTATACATATTGTTATCAAATCTATTCCATGTGCTGTTAGAACAAAAGAAACATTCATTAAGAGTAATATATTATATGTAAAATTTAAGTGATAAGTAAAAAAAAATAAAAATTTAAGATGTCTATTACCATATTAAAAACATAAATAAATAAATCTAAGGTGGATGGATACATGCTCTTTAAGTGTTAGAATTTTATTCATTTGTACCAACCAACAAACAATCTACTTTATTGATTGGATTCTTAATAAAGCTTTTTCTCCATGGGAACTGGGTGTATATCTCATCCATCTGATTCACTTATTTATGATACGGTTCTCCAATGACAATAGTTGGGGCGTCAAATAAATCCGATCTATGGGCTTGGTTTAAGTTTAATGGAGCACCTATCCATCTAATTTGTCCTAAATCCCCATGCGATAAGGCCGAACATGACCTATTTTAGTTATTTGTGCAGAGATTTGTTATTTGTAACATTTTATTATCTAATATCTCTTTCCCATTAGTCATTTTTCATTATGTCAATCATATCGTTTAATTAAAAATAATACCTGTTCGCCACTCGTAGTATTTTATTTTTGTCACTCATAACTTTATATTATTAATACTTTAGTTGGTTATTAATAATTCTTTCTCCATGCTATATGGTCCTTACAAAGCATTGTAGAGCTGTATAGAGGATACAACATTTCTACAACATAACGCGAATTCACATAACTCTTACTACAAGACGTCACATTGTATAATTATCATATAAACTACAATATGCAATGTATATTCTATATAATCAAGTAATAGTATTAGTATATTTTAAATGAATTTATGGATATATGTTGGTAATGTATTAATTGTGATTATTTTTTAAATTAAATCTACTATGTTTGTTAATATCGATATCTTTTAAAACAAAATCCACATATATCACAAACTTTCACTAGTTATTTGAGTAAAGATAATGTTGTTAATTTCACTAATAAAACCAAATTTCTTATTAGTGATCATACCCTATCAAATTGTGGATTTAGCTAACAATTGAAAAATATATTATCTTAACCTTTTCGTGATAAAGATAGGTTAGTTTTCACTTCGATTCATCTAATAAAAACTTCCAACTATTTTAGTTAATTGCCCATATAGTCCAAAATCCTATTCACCTATTGAAACTGATGATAATTGGTAGAAAAGATAGAAAATCCATACTTTTGAATTATTTGGAATTTAAATTGGCTAGTTTTTGCTTAAATGCATATAATGATAACTTCCTCACTAATCTCCCTAAAAGTGGGACATAGGAGGGTGAACTAGATGCCCAAAATATAAGATTTCTACCCTTTTTTTTGGGTAAAAATTTGATAAATTCATACCTTTGCAAGTTTTTAGGATTTAGACAGGCTAAGTTTCCCCTTTGAATCATCTAATAACACTTCATTAGCTATTTTTCTTCTAAATATGACAATTTTAGAAGGTTATAGCAAAAGCCCAAAGTCTAAGATCTAATCCACTGTTTTTATTTATTTTAATTGAGAATCTAATCACTACTCAATTTTTAGGACCTAAATGAGTTAATTTTCACTCTAGATCATTTGTTGACACATTCTTAGCTATTCTCCTTCAAAAGAATGGGAAATAACATGGTGATCGCATAAGCCCAAAGTCCATGATCTACCTATTAAAACTAGTGATTTTAGAAAAATTATGAGATATCCATACTTATGAGGCTTTTAGGATAGGACCCAAACTAGTTAGTTTTTACGGACTCATTTGATGACTAAGGCTTCACTATTGCCTTTCAAATTTTGGAATTTCAAATGATAAACCCATAAGTACAAAATCCATTATTTATACCTTCCAAAATTGACTTTTTTGGACAAAATTGGAAAAACATAAGCGTGACATTTTGGGGACACAAACAAGCTTGTTTTTCAAATCATCTAATAATACCTTCCTAGATATTACCAGCAAAAAAATGGGAATTTCAAATAACCAAAGAAGCCCGAAATCTATGATCTATAGACCATCAAAGCTATATTTTTGAAGAATAAAAAAAAAATTGAAGAATCTATCCTTGTGAGTATCCTATGATCGAGATCACTCGGTTTTCATACTAAATCATCTGTTGATATCTTTGGAAATTTTGCATGGAGACATTGAAAACTAAAAATCCATAATTTATATAACAATCGGTGATTATATGTGAGTTTTATGGGTCTAGATTGGTTGGCTTTTAACTCCAAATCATCAAATGTCACTCTCCTAGCTATATTTGTTCAAAAAAATAGGAATTTCTTATGGTGAACCTCAAAGTCAAAAATTCATGATATACAACCTATTAAAGTAGGCCGCTTTTGAAGAAAAATTGACGACTCCATACTTGACATTTTTTTGCTCCTCTTTACCCACTTAACCAATACTCTATGCCACCCTTTGTTGGATATGGTATATTTATTGAAGGAGGATGACCCCTTTAAATGTGAATGTGGAATCCGACTTTTGGCCTACCCACAAGCAACAGGAATACATAAAAGCAGTCTGCTATCGAATAATTGAGTGATCCCGTGCAAGAAACAAGTGGTGTCTACATTTTGCTGTGATCAGCACAAATTCGTCAGCGTGGACTAACTTTAATTCAATTATTGCGTCGACAACACAGGGCTCTTTTACTGACCCCAACGAATACTCATACCCCTGTGATTAATTTGCACTATCAATACTAATATTACATAGATAAACATATGGTTGTATATATTATCAAAATCTATTGGATCCTGTATAATGGATAGATTATAAAAGATATTAGATTTTATAGGATAAATTCTTGTTTCAATTCTTTTGGTTTTATAAGATATATTACTGATGTATTTTAAGGTAATTTTGAAATATATATATAATGTATACAATAAGCTTTACTTCTAGATTTGCCTTCTAAATCAATTGCTATGTAAAGATATCCTCTTTTGTTTTTTTTTTTTTTTAGCCATAATTGTCAGAAATGTGCGTGTAATTTTTATAAGAAAGAACTTAAACTAAATTAAAAAAAAATAAGTAATTAAATTAAAAGCGAAATCAGAAACAAATGCAATAATGTTAGCAATTATGTCTTATTTTAGTGTTTAGCCACCAAACAAAGTAAAAATTCCATACCTAAGCATTCATTCTATTTCTGTTTTATTCAATGTATCTAGATTATATCAATGAATCTAGATTAGTCTACATACTTTCTGTTTCATTCAATGAATCTACCTTAGTCTACGTACTTTCTCATATTGACTAGCTACATTAACATCTTTCAAGACGATGTTAAGTTGTAATAATAAAGTGCAACTTCTTCCAAGTGCCGACTACAACGTTATTTGTGCTAATAAATAACAATTACAAGGTAATATTAAAATAGCCAAAACCTTCATAATCTAATAATATGAAGGTTGATCTTCCAATACAATAAATAAGGTTTAAATCCCTTTCTCTTGTTATATTTATCAATAAAAATTAAATAGCAAAATAAGGACCTTATGTACTAACAAGGAGGAAGCCACGAGGCATGGAGAACCTTGAACAAAAGGAAAATGAAAATACAATGGATTAAGAATGACGTATATTGTACATCGCGGGACCAAAGAATTTCGAAGGATATATTTCATGTGACCACGAAGTTTGCGTTCCTAGAATTAGCTGGGTCAACCCACTTTGAGAAGATCAACATTATTAGGTGAATCCATTTAAAATTACATAACCAGATTCTCCGCTACATTCATAGATAATACCACAAATATTGTCTTAATGAATGTCAAATGGGAATAATTAGTAAATAAACTAATTATATAAAGCCGGGTTGGTTTATGTTGAACTAGACAGATTGAGATTTGATAAAATTAGGCTTTAGAAAACTTTAAATAGGACTTGGGGGATGAAATTCTTATAATTTGTAAATACTCCAAACTCAAGACTTTATGGTAATAGATTAAATGGCTAAGTATAAGATAGGATAATGACAAGCAATTTATTCGGTCAATACATAGGAAAACCTAGAAATGAAGTAGTTTAACCTAAGATCTTGATTCAATAGATGTAATAAAGAAGTAAAATCTTGGAATAGAGATTAAAGATGATGCGAGGTCATAGCATAAAACTATGATAAGAAAAAGATAAGTTGTCACAAGCCAAAATCTCCCATTTAGTGAACTTGGAAAAAAAGCACATGAAATGTCTTTCTTTTGGATTTAGCCAATTTAATGTCTAGACTCTCATTTTTTTTAAATTTAATATTCAACAAAAATACTACATTATACCTTAGGACATATTTATAAGAGGTGCTTGACACATACTTTCCTTTATAAAGTAAAAACACCATAAGTACTTAAAATTGGAAGGGCGCTTAGCCAAATAGTTACCTCTTATCTCATCGTTTTTGTTTGACGTTTGTCAATCGCAACAAGCCATTAATTTAGTTATTTATATTTTTAAGATACACCATTGAACAACTATTTTGATTTTTAACTTTTTTATTTCTTACTTGCTTTTAATTTTTATTATTTCTTTTTCTTTTTATTTTCCCACAATAGTAAATATAATATTACTATTTTAATATATAATACTAATAAAATATTCTTTTCATACTTTAAAAATCTTTAAAACATATTATATGTATTGTTTGAAAAGAAATGATAATATGGGAGAAAAAAGATTTAAAAAATGGTAAGAAACTTTGAAGAAGTAGTGTTTAATAAAGTGGAGAGTTGCTTACGATATTGATATGGCACCCTAAACACCTCCTTTAGATACCTATTGATAAACATGATCTTATTATAAAGTACATACATTAAATTTCTAAAAAAATAAAACTTTAAATACAAAATTACCTAAAAAATAGAGATACTCTATACATCTTTATCCTGATAAATTCTCATAGCTGCCACTAAGCTTGTTCGGTGGTCATACCTATAGTAGATTTGACCCTTTAAATTGCTTCTTGTTTAATTATCAAATCAATATTATTTTATATGTTTTAAGGGAATACAGGATCTTCCAAGTGAGTGCATTTTCCATTTTTGTTTCCTAACTATCGATGTAATCTGGTTAATTGATATGCAAGTTTGTATTAGATTGCTTGACAATGATTGTTTCACCTTTGAAAAAAGAAGAAAAAGAAGAAGAAGATATCCTTAATGTGACGAACTAATTGTCGCTGCTTATAAATATAAGCAAATGCAGGCGAAACCTTTTTTCACTTCTTCATCTTCCTTCTACGTGTAAACTAATAAAGTTTAAACATGTCGCGTTTGTTTACATGCATAACACCAAAGTCTACACCTATTCTAAATGTGTTTTGTGATCACTGTAGGTGCAAATGGACTAAAATAGATAAAATCGTGAGAACCGAGGGGTATGGAGCCGAAGGCCATGGATTCTGGATGAAAATGGAGGAAAAAGAAGGAAATTGGCTTGAAGCAACTACTACAGTGAAATTTTGATGAATCGGCCTTCATATGAGACGTATACATATATCAATAAGATTTTTATATGTATTTTTTATATAAAATATATATAATAATTATTTTAAAAACTATCAATTTCATTATTATTCATATCAAAATTTTATTAATATTTATATACTATATATATATATAATATATAACACATATCAACAGTGGAAACTTTTTTCGATGTTGGAAGGTTGTTGAAAGATAATAAATCGGGAAAACAGCTTATTCGGTTGGCATAGTGCCTTCAATTCCCTAAATAGCTGATGAGGTCCCTTCCAAGTTAGGGTTGCAAAATTTTCTATAACCATTTCTTTTAGTAAATTAAGAAAAATCAACCGCCTCCACTTTTTAGTAGAACTTAAGAAGGTAGAGAATCTAAATAAAAGAGTTTCAAAAGTTGAAGATTAATTTTTAGAACTTTTAACATATGTTACACGCTATATATCTATATGTATAAAATTATTTTAAATAATGAATAACTCTTAATAGAAATCTCAAAAGCAACTCTATTTTAAAGTTAGAAAGCCTTAAAAAAAAAAAAAGAAAGAAAGAAAAAATTGAAGGCAAAAGATTTGATTAGAAAAAATTAGCCAGAGTCGGTAAACTAATTTTCACTTTTCCCCTAATTTTTGTTCTTATATTTCTAAGGGTGCTTAATCCAAATCGACTACGTTTAAGCAATCAACACATGCAGCAATATGTGCTCAACCATATAAAGATTTTGAAAGTTTTCACGGATCCATAGTTATTCGATATAAAACCCTTTTCCCATAACTAAAAAAAAAAAAGTCGAAACTGGAATTTTTGCTTAGTATATAAGAAAGCAGGGCATTATACAGATTAAAGTTCCGTTAATGTATTTATCAAGAGTAGATAGACTCTTAAAGTTTAAATTTTTCAAGTAATACATTACCTTTTCATAATTTTTAAAAATATATATATATTTTAAAAATGTATTGTTAAAACTTAAAAAGTTTTATTATTTATGACTTTTTCAGTGATAATTTTGAAATTCTAACAATAATTTAAAATTATTTATATATTTTTAAAAGTTATAAAAAGTGAAATTATATTTTAAAAGTTTGAAATTTATTGGCATAATCCAGCAATAATTTAAAGATATATTTATAATTATTTTTTCCCTTTTATATTTAATCACGTTACACCGTCACAGTTGAAGTTTATCCAATGATGCATAATTCATCGCCTGTTAAAGGATTCTCTCTATGATGCATAAATGTTTTTTCACCCAAAAGAAAAAAGAAAAACCCTCATATAATGATTGGATTAAACCTCGAATAATGAGTCAAGCGGTGAGGCTTTCCGAGTAATGTTATGCTGAATACAGACATTAAGTAGAAACTACAAATCTAATAAAGGAATATGAAATACCAAACTAACTTTTGACCCAAGTATATAATTTTTTTTTTTTTTTGGTGGGGGGAGGGGGTGTGGATCTCACATTTTTACACAGAACTATGTAATAATGCATGCCAGAAGTAATATCCAAAAACTATTAAGATTTTACATTTGTGTCCACTTTTATGTTTCTACTAAAAATAATGTGTTGGATTCGCTAGTGGAATAAGATACCTAATTTTACACATTTAGGAGATGTACTACACGTTTATCCTTTCATATCCACTGCCCCACAACTCAATTAATTCAGCTCTAAATTTAAAATTACAAAAAGTGTATCATTAAAGCACTTTTGTGCAAAACTATATATCATTACATATCGATACAAATCAACGGTTAACAGCTATTTGGTTGGATCTTATGTCATAATCCATTCCAAGTTTTTTGGTAAGTAATTAATTATATTGATACAAAAGAGAAGAATATACAACCGCTAGTCGCCAAAAAAAGTACAACAAAATTTAGTGTTAAAACTAGAATTTTACACAAACACTATATAGAAACTTATGTAAACTAAGTCAAGATATAAAACGTTTAGAGTAAACTAAAATTTGTCTAGCTAGAGACAACTTTGAAGGCATAGGAGATCCGACACGTAGAGTTCCTTGTTCTCTAAATGCAATATACCACTACTACAAAGACAACTCTCCATGAAAAGACCAAAGGATTGTTAGAAAAAAGTTGTATTCATTAGAGCAAAGGATATAGTTTACCAAGATAAGAAGAATGATGGGCATTTTAGTTCTACTAAAACTTCTGACCACACTTGTGTAGAGAAAGGGTAGTCAAAGAATAAATCATGGTTTTCTTACTCGGATGAACAAAAATAGCACATAATGGAAGTGGCCACACCCTAATTACTAAGTTTATCCAGAGTGTGCAATTTTCTTTTCTAAGTTAACTATAGGATAAACGAGTGACATGTCATGAAATACTTGCACCAAATTAGTTTAGACCAAGGGACATGGCTATTGTGCAGTGCCAAGGCCTTGTAAGCACTCTTGATGGAAAAAGTTCCAAAAGAGTCTTTTGTCCAAATGAACCTATCAGCTTCATAAGGAGTAGGGAGTATACCAGGGAGGATTGTGAATCCATTCCAAAAGTTATTATGTGGAAATTCCCAACTATTGCCTTAAATAATGGAACATAGTCTGGCATTAATAAGAAGGCTCGAATTAGCAATCTCTTTGGGGCTATGCACCATATTTAGAAGTTCAGATGGCAGCTAAAAATCTGACCATAAAGATATGGAAAGGCCATCTCTAACTTCCCACTTAAACATGTTCCTTGCTAACGAGCGAAGTTTTAACAATTTTCTCCATCTCTAAGAACATATAGAGGGCACTTTCATAGCGAAGAATGAGGATCCCTTAAGGAAATTAGAATGGACCCACTCAACGCAAACTCTCCCTACTAAATCTCCACATAAGTGCTAAATATATTTTAGTTAGGCTACTTTGCTCTAAATCTTAAGTTTAGGAATGCCTAAACCACCTTAATCAATTGGGAAGCCAGTCTCTTACCATCCTACCTTAGCTTTTGCTAAAATATAAGCCCCCCCACTCCACAAGAAATTACACATGAGCCTTTCAATGGTTGCAATTACCTTTTTAAGTAAAATAAACCTAGATGCCTAGTATAGTTGCATTGAAAATAGAACTGGTTTAATAAGTTGAAGTCGTCCGGCGTAGGAAAGGAACTTAGCTGTCCAAGAGTTTATTTTCGTCAAAATTCTTTCAATTAAAGCATCACAATCAGATTTACAGAGTTTGGAAGCAAGCAATGGAACCCCAAGGTAATAAATGGGGAGAGTCCTCTCCTTGTAACCCAATAAGTTAAGGAGCTCTTCCTTTGTTGGAAATGGCACACTAAAGTGCAACACAAGGCTTTTGCCACTATTAGCTTGAAGGCCCAATATGGACTCAAAGATCTGCAAAGAATCCTTGATCACAGCAATTTAATTCGCATTTCCTTTGCTAAAAATCAAGAGTTCATTCACAAAACAAAGGTGTGTTAGCTACTCCACCTTACATCTCTAGTGATATAAGAAACTAGGATTGTTTGTGAGCAACCTTAAAATACCAAAATATACTTCCATGCTAAGGACTAAGAGATCGAGTTTCTATAATGTTACTAGTAAAATTAATCTATTAAGGGGTAAATACACACCACGACCTAGTGAGATGATAATGTAATATTCTCATTACTATACAAGTATAAATGATTTATCAATCATATATTATGCATTAACAACTCTATAAATGTAATATCGCATGTAGTCTTTCAATAATCAGTGTGAAATCTAAAGTCTACGGTCTCCTTGACCTTGGGTTGCAAATTCAATGGCCATTAGTATCTAGGTTGTCCAAATAAGTGACATCGCTAGCTAGACGCCCTAGGATGCTCTTCACTCTTGCCTTAACACGATCCTTAGCCAAATGCCTCAAGACCTTCTCGAGAAATCCCTAGCCAAATGTTCTAGGATCTACTTGTGACATCCCTAACCAAACACAGATTCACACACACAATATCCTCAACGGTAGCCAAGTTTTCAAGCTCCACTAAAAGCACAACGATTTTTTTATGTCACTTAGTCCGTAGATAGCGAAATAGGACCACCAAACATGTCATCTTTTCTAGCTATCATATGACAATGATGGCATCCAAATAATGCAATATCTCGTGTAATACATGTTGTGTTTTAGATTAAGTTAATTCATTAATTAATTAGTTTAAAGGTAACCAACCAGACATATAAAACAGATAATTAATCCATAAAGCGATAATATGCACAGCAAAGTCATAACTAATCAACCATGGCAACTTGACAACTTCATAGAAAGGTACTTTTACAAAATCATAAACGCTTTTTCACCTTACATGCGGATCACCTTCACTGAGTATGGCAGTGATAGTTTCAAACGCGGCGAAGCGTTGGCCAATGTCGAAACATACCTAACTTCCATGCAAACCTCTAAACAAGGCAAAAGGCCCAAAGCGGAAATGGGAAGTAATGGAAGAACCCTATCCCTAACGATAGATGACTGCGAAGAAGTCGTCGATATGTTTAAGGGTATTACCTTATGGTGGTCTTCCACAAAATACATTCCTCCAACTCCTTCTGTTTCATTATACCCTCCAACCAGTAACACCAACAGGTTCCTTAAACTAACTTTTCATAGGCAACATAGGGACATCGTCACTAGTGTCTACTTACCCATGTGATGGAAGAAGCAAAGGCAATAGGTGCAAAGAACCGGCAGAGGAAACTTTTTACCAACGGAGCAGAAAGTACTTCGAGCTCACAAGGTAGGAGTAAGAGGAATCATGTGAATTTTAATCACCCAGCAACATTTGAGACACTAGTAATGGATCCGAAGAAAGAAGAGATAATTAATGATCTTGTCACTTTCACTAGGTCTAAGGATTACTATGCCAAGATTGGGAAGACAGGGAAAAGAGGGTATCTTCTTTATGGTCCTCCTGGGACTGTTAAATCCACTATGATTGGTGCAATGGCTAATCTTTTGAACGATGATGTCTATGATCTTAAGTTGACTGCCGCTAAGCATAATACTGAATTGAGGAAACCGCTTATTGGTACTAGTAGTAAGTCCAATGTTGTTATTGAGGATATCAACTGTTCTCTAGACCTAACCGGACAGAGATCAAAATGTAATATGGAAACCGAGGAGAAATCGCGGATCAAGCATGATGGCAAGAAAGAAGGAAGCAATGTGACACTTTCAGGGCTGTTGAACATGATTGATGGGTTAGGGTCAGCTTGTGAAGGGGAAAGAATTGTAGTTTTCACGACGAATTATGTCGAGAAGCTCGACTCATTAGGAGAGGAAGGATGGATAAACATATTGAGATGTCTTATTGTAAGTTCGAAGCGTTTAAGGTTTTGGTGAAGAACTATTGGGATTTACATGAGCATCCTATGTTTGATATTTACTGTATTCTGGTTTTATGGAATAGGAAAGATATTTGTGTTAATTGCTAAGTTATCAAAAATATTTACTTTAGTAAGTTACTATGTTGTCGGAGCTACGTTTTATGTTAAGATATATATGAAATTATAGACAGTTCGACATTATGGTTTGCAGAGAAGGTTATGTTTTGTTTTCATTAATTTGCATGTTATTCTTTTACTTTATATTAACGTCACTGTTCTTTTGGATTGATGTTTTTTTATTTTTCCCAACAATATTATACATATTGTTATCAAACCTATTCCATGTGCTGTTAGAACAAAAGAAACATTCATTGAGAGTAATATATTATATGTAAAATTCGAGTGGTAAGTAAAGACAAATAAAAATTTAATACGTATATCACCATATTAAAAACATAAATAAATAAATCTTAGACGGATGGATACATATGCTCTTAAGTGTTAGAATTTTATTCATTTGTACCTACCAACAAACAATCTACCTTATCGATTGGATTGTTAATAAAGCTTTTTCTCCTTGGGAACGTCGGTGTATAACTCATCCATCCGATACACTTGTTCATGGCAACTAGACCATCAAATAAATCCGATCTATGGGCTTGGTTTAAGTTTAATGGAACACCTATCCATCTAATTTGTCCTAAATCCCCATGCAATAAGGCCGAACATGACCTATTTTAGTTATTTGCGTAGAGATTTGTTATTTGTAACATTTTATCATCTAATAATATCTCTTTCTCATTAGTAATTTTTCATTTATGTCATTCATACCTTTTAATTAATAAAAATACTTATTCGCCACTCGTAGTATTTTATTTTTGTCACTCATAATTTTGTATTATTAATACTTTAGGTTATTAATAATTCTTTCTCCATGCTATATGGTCCTTAAAAAGCATGGTAGAGCTATATAGGGGATACAACATTTCTACAACACAACGCGAATTCACATAACTCTTACTATAAGACGTCGCATTATATAATTATCATATAAACTACAATATGCAATGTATATTCTATATAATCAAGTAATAGTATTAGTATATTTTAAAATGAATATATGGATGTACATTGGTAATATATTAATTGTATGTTTGTTAATATCAATATCGTTTAAAACAAAATCTACATAAATCACGAACTTTCACTAGTTATTTGAGTAAAGCTAATGCTCTTAATTTCACTAACAAAGCCAAATTTCTTATTAGTGATTATACCCTATCAAATTGTGGATTTAGCTAAAAATTGAAAAATATATTATCGCAACCTTTTGTGATCAAGATAAGTTAGTTTTTACTTCAAATCATCAGATAAAAATTTCTAGTTATTCTTGTTCAAAAATAAGACTTTTAGATGATGGTCCATGTAGTCCAAAATCCTATCTACCTGTCGAAATTGATGATAATCAGCAAAAAAAAAAAATTGAAAATCCATACTTTTGAGTTATTTAGAATTTAAATTGGCTAGTTTTTGCTCAAATTCATTTGATGATAACTTCCTCACTAATCTCCTAAAAGTGGAACATAGCAGGGTGAACTAGATGCCCAAAATATAAGCTTTTTGCCTTTTCTTTCTTTTTTTTTTTGGTAAAAATTGATAAATCCATACTTTTGAGAGTTTTTAAGATTTAGACTAGCTAAGTTTTCCCTTTGAATCATCTAATAACACTTCATTAGCTATTCCTTTTCTGAAAATGACAATTTTAGAAGGTTACAACAAAAGCCCAAAGGCTAAGATCTAACCTACTGTATATTTATTTATTTATTTATTTTAATTGAGAATCTAATCGCTCCTCAATGTTTAGGACCTAAATGACTTAATTTTCACTATCATTTGTTAACACATTCCTAGCTATTCTCATTCAAAAGAATGGGGATATTATATGGTGATCACATAAACCCAAAGTACATGATCTACCTATTAAAACTAGTGATTTTAGAAAAAAAAAATTGAGATATACATATTTATCAATAGAGGTAGGAATGCGGGCTGAATAGGCTAGCCTACCCTGACCCGCATCGACTCGCAGGTTGAAGAAGCTAGCCCGCCCCGCCTCGTGGGCTAACCCACCAACCCGCACATATCGATTTTTTTTTTCATATTATAAAATTACAAAGTCATTTTCATTGACTCTTTTTTCATTTGTTGCATCTCTTTTTTTTTTTTTTTGCAATCGTTTTATTTCTTTGACTTTAAGGTAATGTCAACTCTTTTTTTTCTTTTATAAGAATAAGATTTTAAATATTCATCATCATTTATCCATCTAATATGGAATTAGGTTAGCTTATTTTTAAGTTAGTTTGAGTTTCTTTTCTTTGATTTTAATTTTCAACTTGCCTTGTGTACTTTTCTCTCTATTTTGTTTCCTTCTTTTTTTTTTTTAATAATTTAGGCAGGCCATGTACGCCAACCCACACCCGCAGCGAGTAACCCACCCCAACCCATGAGCTACATGGGGTAGGCTAAAACAACATTCCCTACAAAAATTTTCCAATTGGGCGAGTTAGGCGAGTCGGCCCACCTCATATTCCTAGCTCTACTTCTGAGGCTTTTAGGATAAAACCCAAACTGGTTAGTTTTTAATAACTTATTTGATGACTAAGGCTTCACTATTCCCTTTCAAAATTTGGAATTTCAAATGATAAACCCATAAGTACAAAATCCATTATCTATACCTTTCAAAACTAATCCTTCTTGGACGAAATTGGAAAAACCTAATTGTGACTTGTTTTTGGACACAAACAAGCTTGTTTTTGCTTCAAATCATCTAATAATACCTTCCTAGCTATTACCTTCAAAAATATGGGAATTTCATATAACCAAAGAAGCCTAAAATCTATGATCTATGGACTATCAAAACTATATTTTTGAAGGGAAAAAAAATAATAATTGAAGAATCCATCCTTGTGAGTTTCCTACGGTGAAGATCACTCAGTTTTCATACTGAATCATCTATTGATATCTTTGGGAATTTTGTATGGTGACATTAAAAACTCAAAAAAATTATATGACAATCGGTGATTATATGTGAGTTTTATGGGTCTAAATTTGTTGGTTTTCAACTCCAAATCATCAAATGTCACTTTCCTAGCTATATTGGTTCAAAAAATAGGAATTTTTTATGTTGAACCTGAAAATAAAAAATTCATGATATACAACCTATTAAAGTAGTCCGCTTTTGAAGAAAAATTGACAGTTCCACTCTGACATTTTTTTGTTCCTCTTTTCCCACTTAACCAATACTCTATGCCACCCTTTGCTGGACATGGTATATTTATTGAAAAAGGAGGACACCTTTAAATGTGAATGTGGCATCCGAATTTCGGCCTACCCACAACCAACAGGAATACATAAAAGAAGTCTGCTATCGAATATTTGACTGATCCCGGACAAGAAACAAATGGTGTCTACATTTTCCTGCGATCAGCACAATTTCGTCAGCGTGGACTAACTTTAATTCAATTATTGCGTCGATAACACAAGGGCTCTTTTACTGACTTCAACGAATACTCATAACCCTGCGATTAATTTGCACTATCAATACTAATATTACATAGATAAACATATGGTTGTATATATTATCGAAATCTATTGGATCCTGTACAATGGATAGATTATAAAAGATATTAGATTTTATAAGATAAATTCGTGTTTTAAATCTTTTGGTTTTATAAGATACATGACGATGTATTTTAAGATAATTATAAAACATATTAATTATTACAGTAAGCTTTACTTCTAAATTTATTGCTTTGTAAGGATATCCTCTCTCTTTCTTTCTTTTTTTGGCATAATTGTCAGAAATATGCTTGTAGTAGTTATAAGAAAGAACATAAACTAAATTAAGAAAATAATTAAGTAATTGGATTAAAAGAAAAATCAGAAACAAATGCAATAATGTTAGCAATTATCTCTTATTTTAGTATATATATATATATATATTCTTCTTTTTTCAACCAAACAAACTAAAAATTTCATACCTAAGCATTCATTCATTTCTATTTCATTCAATGTATCTAGATTAGTCTACATACTTTCTGTTTCATTCAATGTATCTAGATTATGTTAATGAATCTAGATTAGTCTACATACTTTCTGTCTCATTCAATGAATCTACGTTAGTCTACGTACTTTCTGATATTGATTGGCTGCATTAACATCTTTCAAGACGATGATAAATTGTAATAAAATGCAACTTCTTCCAAGTGCCGACCACAACGTTATTTATGCTAATAAATAACAATTGCAAGGTACGTAATATTAAAATAGTCAAAATCTTTATAATCTAATAATATAGAAGTTAATCTTCCACCCTTTCTCTTATTATATTTATCAATAAAAATTAAATAGCAAAATAAGGATCTTATGTACTCCCAAGAAGGAAGCCACGAGGCATGGAGAACCTTGAACAAAAGGAAAATGAAAATACAATGGATTAAGAATGACGTATGTTGTACATCACGGGACCATAGAATTTCGAAGGATACATTTCATGTGACCGTGAGGTTTTCGTTGCTAGAGTTAGCTGGGTTAACCCTCTTTCAGAAGATAAACATTATTAGAGGCACAAAGTTGGCCAACTTGCCAACTTTTAAGATATCAATTTGAGTTCTTCAATCCATTTAAAATTACTTGACCAGATCCTCCGCTACATTCATAGATATTACCCCAAATATTGTCTTAATGAATACGAAATGGGGATAATTAGTAAATAAACTAATTATATAAAGCAAGGTTGGTTTATGTTGAATTAGACAGATTGAGATTAGATAAATAAAATTAGGCTTTAGAAAACTTTAAATAGGAATTGGGGGGATGAAACTCTTATAATTTGTAAATACTCGAAACTCAAGACTTTAAGGTAACAGATTAAATGGCTAAATATAAGAAAGGATAAGACAGATAATTTATTTAGTCAATACATAGGAAAACCTAGAAATGAAGTAGTTTAACCTAGGACCTTGATTTAATAAATCTAACAAAGATCTGGAAAAATGATTTCTAATCATTCGAAGATTATATATAACATATAGGCATAAGTAAAATCTTGAAATAGAGGTTAAAGATGATGCGAGATCATAGCATAAAACTATGATAAGAAAGATTGGAAACAAAAATTTCAAAATGATAAGTTGTCATAAGCCAAAACCTCCCATTTAGTGAACTTGGAAAAAGCACATGAAATATCTCTTCTTTTGGATTTAGCCAATTTAGTGTCTAAAATCTCATTATTTAAAAAAAAATTAATACTTAATAGAAACATTACATTGTAACTTAGGACATATTTATAAGAGGTGCTTGACACATACTTTCCCTTTATAAAGTAAAAGCATCAGTAAGTGCTTAAAATTAAAAGGGTGCTTGGCTAAACACCAGTACTTGCTTCCCTGTCTCATCATTTTTGTCTAATGTTTGCCAGTCGCAGCAAGCCATTAATTTATTTATTTTTAAGATACTCCATTGAACAATAGTTCTAATATTTAACTTTTTATTTCTTACTTGCTTTTAATTTTTATTTTTTATTTTTCCTTTTATTTTTTTCATAATAGTAAATATAATATTACTATTATAATATATAATACTAATAAAATATTTTTTTTCACACTTTAAAAATCTTCAAAACATATTATATGTATTGTTAGAAAAATAATAATAATATAGAACTCAAAAAAGATTTTAAAAAATAGTAAGAAACTTTGGAGAAGTAACCTTTGATAAAGTAAAAAGTTGCTTAAAATATTGATATAGCATCATAAGCACCTCCTTTAGGTATCTATCATAACACACTTTATTATAAAGTATATATATTAACCTTTTAAAAAATAAAACTTTAAATATAAAATTATTAAATAGAGAATCTTTATATGTCTTTATCCTAATGAATTCTCATAGCTATCATTAGGCTTGTTCGGTTGTCATATCTATAGTAGATTTGACCCTTTGAATTGATTCTTGTTTAATTATCAAATCATTATTATTTCATATGTTTTAAGGGAATAAAGAATTTTAAGGATCTTCCAAGTGAGTGCATTTACCATTTTTGTTTCCTGGCTATCGATGTAATCTGGTTAATTGATATGCAAGTTTGTATTAGGTTATTTGACAATGATTGTTTCACCTCAAATAAATTAAAAAAAAAAAAAATTCTTAATGTGACGAACTAATTGTCGCTGCCTATAATATAAGCAAATGCATGCGAAACCTTTTTTTCACTTCTTCTTTTTCCTTCTACGTGTAAACTAATAAAGTTTAAACATGTCGTGTTTGTTTACATACATAACACCAAAGTCTACACCTATTCTAAATGTGTTTTGTGATCATTGTAGATGCAAATGGACTAAAATAGATAAAATCATGAGAACCAAGGGGCATGGAGCCAAAGGCCATGGATTCTGGATGAGAATGGAGGAAAAAGAAGGAAATTGGCTTGAAGCAACTATTACAGTGAAATTTTGATGAATTGGCTTTCATGTTGTTTTTTTAAATGAGAAAAAATTAATTAATTGATATATGCTATATGTATATATACATAGTGAATAAATATCAACAAGATTTATATATATATATATATATATATATATATATATAAAATATAAATAGTAATTATTTTAAAAACCGTCAATTTTATTATTATATATATTAAAATTTTATTAATATTTTTACATCACATATATATAATATATGACGTATATCAATCAAAAAACTTTTTTTCGATATTGGAAGATTGCTGAAAGATAATAAATCGGGAAAACAGCTTATTCAGTTGGCATGTTACCTTACATTCCCAAAAACAGCTAATGAGGTCCCTTCCAAGTTTGGGTTGCAAAATTTTCTGTAATCATTTTTATTTAGTAAATTAAGAAAAATCAACCGCCTTCATTTTTTATTAGAACTTTAAGAAGGTAAAGAATCTAAATAAAAGAGTTTCAAAAGCAGGAGATAATTTTTGAAACTTTTAATATATGTTATACGTTATATATACCTATGTAAAATCATTTTAAATAGTGAATAATTCTTAATAGAAATCTCAAAAGTAACTCTATTGACTCATTTTAAAAAGTTAGAAAGTCTTTAAAAAAAAATTGAAGGCAAAGGAATTGATCAGAAAAAATTAGCAAGTGTTGGTAAACTAATTTTCACTTTTCCCCTAATTCTTGTTCTCATATTTGTAAGGGTGCTTAATCCAAATCGATTACGTTTAAGCTATCAACTCATGTATGTTCTCAACCATACAGAGATTTTAAAACTTTTCACGGATCCATAGGTGTTCGATGTAAAGAACGGTGATAGACAATGCCCAACATTCCCAATATAAAACCTTTTTTCTATAACAAAAAAAATAAAATAAAATAAAAACAGTCGAAACTGAAATTTTTGCTTAGTATATAAGAAAGCAGGACATTATTAAGATTAAAGTTCCGTTGTGGTATTTATTAAGAATAGATACATTATTAAAGTTTAAACTTTTAAAGTGAGATATTATCTTCTCATAATTTGTAAATATATACATATATTTCCTAAAAAGATATTGCTAAAGCTTGAAATATTTTACTATTCATGACTTTTTCGATAATGGTTTTGAGATTCTAACAAGAAGTTAAAATTATTTATATATTTTTAAAAATTATAAAAAAAATTACACTTTAAAAATTTTAAAAATTATTAATATAATTGAGCAATAATTTAAAGATACGTTTATAATTATTTTTTCCCTTTTATATTTAATCACGTTACACCGTCGTCGTTGAAGTTTATCTTATGATGCATAATTCATCGCCTGTTAAAGGATTCTCTCTATGATGCATAAATGTTTTTTGACCCAAAAAAATAAATAAAGACCCTCATATAATGATTGGAGAAAACCTCGAATAATGAGTCAAACGGTGAGGCTTTCCGAGTAATGTTATACTGAATACATACATTATGTAGAAACTACAAATCTAATAAAAGAATATGAAATACCAAACACAACAAATCATATATATATATAACTTTTGACCCAAGTATATAGTTTTTTTTTTTTTCTTTTTTGGCCAACCTGTAAAGATATTCTTAAATCTCACCTTTTTACACAGGTGTAATAATGCATGCCAGAAGTAATATCCAAAAATTATTAAGATTTTACATTTGTGTCCACATGTTTCAACTAAAAATAATGTGCTGGATTCGCTGGGGGAATAAAATACCTAATTTTACACATTTAGGAGATGTAGTACACGTTTATCCTTTCAAATCCATAGCCCCAAAACCCAACTAATTCAGCTCTATACTTAAAATTACAGGAAGTGTATCATAAAAGCATTTTTGTGCAAAACTATATATCAATACATATCGATACGAATCAACAATTAATGGCTATTTGGTTGGATCCTTATTTCATAATCCATTTCAAGTTTCTATAATGTTGCTAAAGAAAATGCAGAGAGCAATTATTTTGTGTATTCTTATTGCTGGTTTGTACAGATATATATATATATATATGTTACAAACATTTTTTGCTTCCTAAAATAATAGAAAGAAATCTGTGCAAGAAAGAAAAAACAAAACAAAATAACATAGTTGTACGTTGCTATATATATATATATATATATATATATATATATATATATATATACATTGAAAAATAATCGACCAAATCTCGGATAATCGACCAAATCTCGGATAATCAAATCTTGGAGAATCGACCAAATCTCAATAACCAAATCTTAGATAATCAACCAAATCTCAATACCCCTTCTCAAGTTGGAGCATGGAGATCACGAGTGCCTAACTTGGAAAGAAGTGTCTGAAATTGATGTTTCCCGAGTACCTTTATAAAGATGTCTGCGAGTTGGGCTGTAGTGCGAACATGGAAAGTAAAGACGTTGCCCAGCTGAATCTGATCACAAACATAGTGACAATCAATCTCAATATGCTTTGTGCGCTCGTGAAATACAGGATTAGCCGCAATATGAATAGCAGATTGACTATCACAGAATAATCGCATGGGCTTGTGATGAATAATGCCAAGCGATTTCAGTAAAGCTTTCAACCAGGTAAGTGCGCAACAAATAATAGCCATTACGCGATACTCAGCTTCAACGGAAGAGCGTGACACAATATGTTACTTCTTCATCTTCCAGGAGATTGGAGAACATCCTAGCATCACGAAATATCCTGTGAGAGAACGACGAGTTAAAGGACAAGTGGCCCAATCCATGTCACAGTAGGCACTAAGGTGAAGATCATTATCACAGCAAAGAAGCAGCCCTTGACTAGGATGGCCCTTTAAGTATCGCACGACACAAAGAGCAGCATGCCAATGTGCTTCCTTTGGATGATGTATAAATTGAGCAAGAGTGTGAACCACAAAACATAGTTCGGGACGTGTAATGGTAAGATAGATCAATCTCCTTACAAGTTGACGATATTGCTTAGGATTAGAATAATCAAAACCCGTAGCAAGAGATAAATTGTGGTTTTGCTCCATTGGAAATTCGCAAGGTTTGGCACCAAGAAGACTAGCTTCAGATAAGATATCAAGGGCATATTTTCGCTAAGAAAGAAGCAAACCAGAAGGCCCCCTAGCAATTTCGATTCCAAGGAAATACTTCAAAAGCCCCAAGTCTTTCATATGAAAGCAATTGCTCAAGTATTGTTTGAAGGTAAAAATAGCCATGGAGTTATTGCCACCAATGATCAAGTCATCAACATAAACCAAGACATGAATCACAGTGTCATTACGCATGAGAGAAAATAAGGAATAGTCTGCATAAGATTGAACAAATCCAAAATTCTTAAGTGTAGAAGAGAGTTTAGCAAACCAGTTTCGAGGTGCTTGACGAAGTCCATAAAGTGACTTATGTAAGCAACAAACTTGACTAGGAGCCGCACATGAAAATCCAGGAGGAAAAGACATGAACACTTCTTCATCGAGATCACCATGAAGAAAGGCATTGTGAACATCCATTTAATGGAGTTCCCAATCACAGATGGCAAAAACGACAAGAAAAACACGCTCAAAAGCTATATTTGCTACTAAAGCAAATGTCTCATAATAATCAACACCAGCAACTTGTTTATTTCTGACAACCACCAAGCGAGCCTTATGCCATTCAACAGTTCCATTGGAATGATATTTAATTCGATACACCCATTTACACCTAATCGCCTTTTTGTCAGGAGGCAAGGTTGCAATCTCCTAAGTTCCATTGCTCTCAAGAGCGTCAATTTCCAACTTCATTACTTCGCGCCAAGAAGAGTGACGAATAGCTTCAGAAAAATGAGTAGGTTCCGACCCTGCTGTTATAGCTACCAACAAACGCATATAGGGAGTAGATAAGTTGTTACAGTTAACATAATTCGCTATGGGATAAGGTGTGCCTGAAGAAGGAGACGAAGCAGGTTGGAGAGAGATGGGGTCTATGACTTATGCGGTGTGACAAACATAATCTCGCAACCAAGTGGAAGAAACGCGATCACGGTTACTACGGCGTGGCTCGGGATGAGCGACGAAGTTGGTTTGTGCAAGAAAAGAGGCAGAATCAACTACAGCAGTGGAAAAAGGCACGTCAAACACTGTAGCTGGAGCAGAATTACTGCCTAGTTCCACTAAAGTCGGCGATGTGATGTGCAAATTATCCGAAAGCCCAGTAGGAGGAAATGGTTCATTGGCTGCTAGGTTCAGGTCATACGCGGGCTGAGCTATAGGTAGAGGAGTAACATCATGAAATGGTAACTTTTCTTCATAGAAAACAACATTGTGAGAATTAAAGAATTCCTGTTTCTCCAAATCAAATAATCGCCACCCCTTCTGACGGTGAAGGTACCTAACAAAGATGCATTTGCGGTTGCGAAAATGAAATTTATTTCAATCACGAGGAATAGTAGATGCAAAACATAGACACCCAAAATTCCTAAGATGACTATAAGATGGTTTGCGACTGAAAATCAATTCATATGGAGTTTTGCCGCCATTGATAACAGAAGGAGTGCGATTAATAAGATATCCAGCAGTAAGTATACATTCGCCCCAAAAATCCAACGACAAACCACCTTGAAACCGAAGTGCACAAGCCATATTGAGAATATGGCGATGCTTACGTTCAGCACGCCCATTTTGTTGAGGAGTTCCAACACAAAATGTTTCAAAAAGAATTCCTTGTTCAGGAAAATAACGTTTCAAAGAGACAAATTTTGTTTCATTATCACTGTGAACGCGTCGCACTTGTTTATGGAATTGGGTTCAAGTCATGGCACAAAAATTATGAAAAATATGTCCAACCTTTGCTTTTGTAGCCATTAAATAAACCCATAATCCACGAGAAAAGTCATCAATAATAGTCAAAAAATAAGAAGCTCCGCAAGAAGACAAAGTGCTATAAGGTCCCCAAACATCACAATGAACTAATTCAAATAACTCAGTAGCTTTATTAGAACTAAGAGGAAAAGATACACATGGTTGTTTTGCTCGGAAACAAATATCATAAGGTGTATCTAAGTTATTGCGAGAAGCGCTACCACCAATAATAGGAAGATAAGATACTATTCGAGAGGATAGATGACCGAGTCGTTGATGCCATAAAATAAAAGAGTCGGCTGTAGTAGTATGAAAGACCTTATCAGTTGGAACAGCAAAACGCAACCAATAGACCCTGTCGAGTCTAATTTTTTATTTTTCATTCCTAATCCGATCTATACTAGACCATTTTCTCATCTAATGTAAATCCTCGACTTGAGTTAAAAATTTCGTTTATTTTGGAGTCGCCACCCAACTGTTGTTGGGAAAGATTGAATTAAGACTAATGGAGCGGATTAGTCCTAATTTGGACCACTAGTCGTCGTGATTTCATCTTCTCGTTTTTGTTAAAAGAGGAAAAGAGAAAACCAGATATTCTAAGTTCAGAAGCTAACCTATTAAAACCTTACGGTTACCACCCAATCTCCTAAAATTTACTCCTATCACGAAATGTCTTTTATTTTATTTTTGTTGCCTTTTATTGTGTTTTTGAGTGAATTATTCTAGGAAAATGATTTTTATTCCTTTTTAGGGTTGCCCCAAATGGGTGCCTACGTACCTGCTATTCAGGATCAAACAAGCCGTAGTTCGCTTTTCCTGAAAAACTTTAGTGTGTTTGTGAATTTTAATTATGAAATCTCTTTTGATTTATGTTTTTACCATTTTAGGATTTTGCTAAAAAAAAATCTAAGCCTGAGCTTTAATTTGATTTTTGAAAATAATAATTTTAAGGAAAAACATCAATTTTTGAATTTATTTAAGAAAATGGTTTTTCTAAGTGATAAAATTCATTCTAATTTTCAACTCGTTTCTACTATTATAAATTTTTTATTAATTTTTATTATTTTTATATTTTTTTATTAATTTTTATTACTTTTTCATATTTTTTATATTTTTTATTTTTATTAAAAAATTTCTCCTAGATTTCTATTGATCCTATTTAAAGTCTAAATTTTTATTATTATTTTTCTAATGTTTTATTATTTTTTATGAATTTTCTACATTTTTATTATTTATTATTATAATTATTTTTTTATTTTTTTATTTTATCATTAAATCTTAATCCTAAAAAAGAAAATCTAATTCCTAACATTTTTCTATTTATTGAAATATAAATAACAAATAAATAAATAAATAGCATAACTAAATAAATAAAATAAAATAAAAAATCGAAAAATCCGACTTACCTGGATCCGGGTCGATGCGCGGGTCGAGTCGGATCGGGTTGAAGCGGGTTGGGTCGGGTCAATCGGATGCGGCGGCTGGGAGTGCTCGTTGACGGCTTTCCGGCGACCTTCTTCAGCGGTTGAGGTGTCAATTCCTAGGTTCTTGGGGGTGAGGAATCCAACGGTGGCGGTGGTTTGCTTCAGAAACGCCTCCTGGTGGTTACCCAACTCTCGATCGGCGGTCGCGGTCTTGAACAACTCCGGTGAGCTTCGATTCTCTCTTTCTCTCACTTTTGATCTGTGATCTTGCTTCTCCATTTCATTCTCTATTTATAGGCATTCGAAATCGAGCTGGATAAGCTCGGATTTCCACTGATCGAAGCAAATCGGATTTGCGGTTAAAAAAACCAACTCTGATTCATGTAAATCCATCGATTTGTTGAGATTTGATTCCAATTGGATGATGTTTATCGTGTTTCTGTTGAAGATCTGTTGGATTTGTGCAAAAAATCGAATCAAAACGGTCGAAATTCGGATTTTTCTCCTCGCCGGCGATCTCGGACCGAGGTTGAAGACGATCACGTGCCCGGCGCGTATGTTCGCTCCAGCCAATCAGATGCTGCCACATGTCCTAGGCGATGAAGAAAAATTGCAAAACGCGGAATCAAAACGTGTCCTAGGCGTATGTTGGCCTTTTGATGAAAGGGATAACGCCTTGGTTTGACTGGTTATCTGGAATTCGGTTTTTGGTAGGAAAATGCTCCATGAGCTGATAATCCCATGAGTCTTTTGTGATGGTTGATATTGCTTAAGAAATGATCCTAACAATCTAGAGTAATCTATCATCCCAAAAAGTGCTCTATGGGCTGACTAATTGGCGATAGAACATACCTCAAATATTGCTTAGGAGTGTAGAATTGATAGGAAGCGTCTTATTGGACTAGCAACCTTGAAGAGAGGATTATCTTAGGAAGCGCTCTTATGAGCTGGCCACCTGTCAACAGAAGCATCTGACTCGACTAGCGACTGTTTGGAAAAATACCTTCGAAGAGTGCTCCTATGAGCTGGCTAATCGGTCATCAAAAGTGCTCCTATAAGCTGACTAATTGATAGATTCGAAAAGTGTTCCTTTGAGCTAACTAATCGATAGATTCGAAAAGTGCTCCTTTGAGCTAACTAATCGATGGATTCGAAAAGTTCTCCTTTGAGCTAACTAATCGATGGATTCGAAAAGTGCTCCTTTGAGCTAACTAATCAATGAATTCGAAAAGTACTCCTTTGAGCTAACTAATCGATAGATTCAAAAAGTTCTCCTTTGAGCTAACTAATCGATGGATTTTAAAAGTGCTCCTTTGAGCCAACTAATCGATGGATTCGAAAAGTGCTCCTTTGAGCTAACTAATCAATAGAATCGAAAAGTGCTCCTTTAAGCTAGCTAATTGATAAGGTGTCTAGGAAAGTGCCCCTTCTTGAGCTGACTGACCTATAGCGGGAAGTGTCTTCTTAGACTCACGACCCTGGGGGAGAAATGTCTTAAAAGGTGCCCCTACAGGCTAACCTTGAGACAAGATATTTAGGAGAGTGCCCCATTGTGGGCTGACTAACCTATAGCATAGAGAAACGTTTTCAAAAAGGTGCCATTGTGGGCTGACCTTAAAAGAGGATATCTAGGAAAGTGCCCCTCTATGGGCTAACTAACCTAGAACAGAATGTCTCAAAAAGGTGCCCTTATGGGCTAACCCTAAGAGGGGATGTTTAGGGAAGTGCCCCAATGTGACCTGACTAACCTATAACAGAATGTCTCAAAAAGGTGCCCTTATGGGCTGACCCTAAGAGAGGATGTTTAGGGAAGTACCCTAATGTGGGCTAACTAACCTATGACAGGAAGAAATGTCTTGAAAGGTGCCCTTATAGGCTGACCTTAGGAGGAGATCTAGGAAAGTGCCCCTATATGGGCTAACTAACCTTTTAAAGGGGAGGTTTAGACAAGTGCCCCATTATGGGCTGACTGATCTTACGCTGTTGAACATGTTTCTACTGACTAAGTTAAATGATTCGATGCTTTTCATGATATGTAGATGATAGTCATTTATTTTTTTTAATGTTTGCCAATTTATCGTGGATAACAACCAAACAACTGAACCTTCGTGCTGGTTTGCTTCCGCTTCGCTTCTTCTTATCTTGACACAGGGTTGAAAATCTTGATGTGCTTCCTTTCTTGTGCGCATGGCTCTTCTGACGGTAGTGTTATCCTACTAATGCACTAGGTTTCAATGCTCAAGAGTAAATAGGATTATATTACAAAATTTATTGAGATTCATTATCATCTTAGTGTTTATCCTTCATTGGTGAAGTGATGAGTAATGTGTTTAGGAATGTTTGTTGTAATTGGTAATTGGTTGGAAATATCGACCATTCAGAGATATTAACTCTGCTTGTAAAAAATAAAAACTAGACTCAACGAAATTTGTATCGAATATTGGCTTTCATAAACATTGGAAAAATTTCAATTCCCTTACCTAAGGATAGTACATCTTTATAGCATCTGTATTAATGGGGTCTCTCAATTCTGGACCATCCATTTGAGTTAGTATCAAAGCACCTCCTGACAGAACCTTTTTTACTACATATGGACCCTCATAGTTTGGGGTGAATTTTCCTCTAGAGTCTTGGGCATTCGGGAGAACCTTTCTTAGCACCAGATCCCCCTCTTTGAAATATCGAGGTCTCATCTTTTTGTTAAATGCTCGGGCCATCCTTTGCTGGTAACACTGGCCATGACATAATGCAGTGAGTCTTTTTTCATCAATCAGATTCAGCTGATCAAGCCTCTTCTTTACCCAGTCTGATTTAGTTAGCTGAGTTTCTGACATAATTCTGAAAGATGGTATTTCGACTTCGACTGGTAGTACTGCTTCCGTACCATATACCAATGAATACGGGGTAACTCTAGTAGATGTTCTTATTGAAGTCATATAAGCCATGAGAGCAAACGGCAACATCTCGTGCCAATCTTTGTAAGTAGTTGTCATTTTTTCAATGATCTTTTTAATATTCTTGTTAGCTGCTTCTACTGCCCCGTTCATCTGAGGTCGGTAGGGGGTTGAATTTCTATGGTTTATGTGGGATTGCTGACATAAACCTATCATCGACTTATTATTAAGATTGGTACCATTGTCGGTGATGATGGACTCAGGAACTCCATATCGAGTTATTATGTCTCTTTTTAAGAAACAGACTATTACTCCTTTTGTGACATTGGCATATGACGAAGCTTCTACCCATTTGGTAAAGTAATCGATTTCTACCAGTATAAACCTGTGGCCATTGGATGCTGTCAGAGTGATTGGGCCAATTATGTCGATTCCTCACATGGAGAAAGGCCATGGTGCTGACAACAAGTGTAGCTCATTGGGCGGAGCATTTATCCGGTTTGCATATACTTGACACAGATGATAATGCTTGACATATTTTATGCAGTCTGATTCCATGGTTAACCAATAGTATCCTAACCTCATGATTTTTCAGGCCAACATGTAGCCATTCATATGAGGTCCACATACTCCTTCATGTACCTCTTTCATTAGTTCACAGGCTTCATTTTTATCCACACATCTTAACAAGGTGGTATCAGACGATCTTTTGTAAAGTATAGACCCACTTAATAAGAAATGACTTGCTAACCTTTTGAGTGTTCTTTGGTCGTTCTTGCTAGCCATTTCAGGGTATTTGCTTTCCTGGAGAAAGGTCTTGATGTCGTGATACTAGGGCTTGTCATCTTGTGCTTTTTCAATTGTTAAACAGTAAGCGGGCCGATTTTTTATGTCTATCTTCATCGGTTGGACTTCGGCTCCCCCTGTTATCTGGATCATAGATGCTAGTGTGGCGAGTGCATCTGCAAACTGATTCTGAGTTCTCGGGATATATATGAAAGTGATTGCCTTGAATTCTTCGATTATCTCTGTCAAATGTTGATGATATGGTACCAGTTTGGGGTCTTTAGTCTTGTATTCCCCTCTTATCTGTAGTATGATGAGCGATGAATCCCCGTATACTTCTAATTCGCGGATTTCCATTTGACAAGCCATTTTGAGGCCGAGGATGCACGCCTCATATTCCGTGATATTATTGGTATAAGGAAATGTGAGTCTTGTCGCTGCAGGGAATTGTGTGCCATTTGGGGATATCAATACTGCCCCGATCCCGCAACCGAATACATTGGCAGCTCCGTCGAAAAACATTTTCCACTTAGGGCTCTGCTCTATCCCACGGTCTTCTACCGGTATATCTTCCACTATCAATATATTTTCGTTCGGGAATTGAGCTTGTATTTCTTGGGAATCTGCCTCGACAGGGTGTTCTACCAATTGGTCGGCTAAGGCTTGCCCTTTCATCGAGTTCTGATTTATGTATGTGATGTCAAACTCGGATAGGAGCATTTGCCATTTAGAGATTCTCCCTATCAAAGCTGGTTTCTCTACCAAGTATTTTAAGGGATCATGTCTTGTCAGCAGTTCAATATGATAGTAAAGGGTGTATTGCCTTAATCGATGCATGACCCAAATTAGAGCATAACAAGTCTTCTCCACCTCTGAGTACCTCTGTTCCCTGTCTGTGAATTTCTTGCTCAAATAATATATGGAACGCTCTTTTCCCTCTTCATCTCTCTGCCCCAACACGCATCCCATGGATTCAGGGAATATCGTGAGGTATAAGAATAAGGGCCTCCCTTGCTTCGAGACTATCAAGACCAGAGGTTTTATAAGGTAGTCTTTGATCGTCTTGAATGCTTCTTCGCATTCGTCGTCCCATTCTATGGTAGCATTCTTTTTCAGCAAACGGAATAGTGGTCGGCACTTATCTATGAGCTGTGAGATAAAACGAGCTATATAATTTAACCTTCCCAGCAAGCTTCTTACTTCTTTAACGGAGCGTGGGGAAGGTAACTCTAATATAGACTTTACCTTGTCAGGATCGATTTTAATGTCGTCCTGGCTTATGACAAACCCTAACAATTTCCCCGTTATGACCCCGAAAGTGCATTTCTCTAGGTTTAACTTGAGTTGGAATTTGCTCAGTCGTTTAAACAATTTCCTCAGGATATCTATATGGCTTTCTCCTTCTTTAGATTTGGCTATCATGTCGTCGACATATACTTCGACCTCTCGATGCATCATGTCATGAAGTATCACGACCATGGCTCTCTGATATGTTGCCCCGGCGTTTTTCAAACCAAAGGGCATGACTTTGTAACAGAATGTTCCCCATGTTGTGATGAAAGTCGTTTTGGTTTTATCTTCTTCAGCCATTTTTATTTGATTATATCCTGAGAAACCGTCCATGAATGACAAAAGATGATTTCCCGCGGTGTTATCCACTAGAACATCAATGTGAGGTAGGGGGAAGTTATCCTTCAGCGTAGCTTGGTTTAAGTCCTGGAAGTCTATGCATACGCGTACCTTTCCATTCTTTTTCATAATGGGGACTATATTTGCTAGCCATTCCGGATAATCGGACACTTCGATGAACCCTACTTCTAGCAGTTTCTTGACTTCTTCCTTAATCTTCAGTAAGATGTCAGGCCTAAATCTTCTTAGTTTTTGTTTTTTAGGTTTGACATCTTCCCTTGTAGGAAGCCTGTGAACCACTATTGATTGGTTTAGTCCTAGCATGTCACCATATGACCAGGCGAACACATCTGCATATTCTATCAACAACCCGGTTATCTCACACTTTTGCTCGGCACTTAAACTGGTCCCGATTTTGAGATTTTTAGGTTTTTCTATGCTTCCTAGATTTACTTTCTCCACCAGCTCGTCAATTCAAATTCCGCTTTTTTCATGTTTTTGCCAATTTTCTTGTATTATTTCGTTGTCAAGGATATCGCCTTCAACAACTGACCCAGCAGCGTTGGAAACGATATCAGCGTTTTTATTTTCTACCTGCGCGAAATATCCCTGATGTTCGATGGTGGGAGATCTGGGTAAAGTAAAATGAAAGCATATATATAAGCAAAACAGACTGTAATTGAATTAATAAAGAGTCTCCATAAAATTTGTTCAATAATCGTTCTCTATCCTTGAGCTGACCTAGAGCTATTAGTAGGATAACAGAACCAATTGTTTAGAGCTGGAGGCTGATTGGACGTGCGGGGGGGTTGGGCTCCCATTGCTGACATCACCTTCGCTCTCTTGAATGATATTTGCTTTTCGGAAAGATTGTTGGAGGTGTGGAATGGACATCGGGGTGTTGCTTGGCTTTTCCTTCATTCTGCCTTTGACACCTCTTGCTTGTGCTTCTTCCCTGGCTGTAGGAACATACCCTAATCCAAACGTCCCTTGCTGCCCCTCCTTAAACTGATGGCCCTCCTTGCTGGTCACCACATTCACCTCATTGAATATTTGGAGACCAAGGTCTTCTGAACCATCCTCCCCAATGTATGGTATAGCGGTTTCTTTGTATATGACATAATCCTGCTCGTCTAGCATAGTGACTATCTGCCCATTTGCAATAAATTTGACCTTTTGGTGGAGAGTGGAGGGTATGGCTCCAGCAGCATGTATCCAGGGTCTTCCCAAGAGTAGGTTGAAAGATCTTGGGATGTCAAGGATCTGGAAAGATATGTGGAATACTTGTGGACCAATCTCCACTGGTAGGTTTATCTCCCCTACTATATCTCTTTTTTACCCATCAAAAGCTCTGACCACCGTTGAGCTAGGTGTTATATTGCTTAGATCGACCCCCAATAAGTCGAGGGTAGCCAATGGGCAAACGTTGAGGGACGACCCGTTGTCGATAAGTACTCGGGAGACAATTGTGTCATTGCACCTGACCACTATGAATAGTGGTTTTGTACCCTCCTCTCCTAGCTCTTCCGGAGAGAAAGATATCTGGTCCATTGTGAAAATAGAATCGGCCACATGACTTATTTTGTCTATAGTGATGCCTTCTGGGACCTAAATCTGTTTAAGCACTTTGAAGAGTGCTTCCCTGTGGGGCTCAGATGCTGTAAGAAGGCCCATGAGTGATATCTGTGCTGGAACTTTATTTAGTTGTTCCATTATCTTGTATTCACTCGCCATGACCATCTTTGTAAACGCAGCGAGCCCCTCTTCCTCTTCCTCTCCTTTCTCCGCGTTAGGCTCTTCGGTCGGGGCTTTATTCTTCAGGTCGTATATTCTCCCAGAGCGGGTGATTCCTCCCACCATAGGAGGTCGCTCTTGTTCGAGGGTCCGATAGTCGAAAGTTGTAGCTTTGTACTTCTCCGCCGGTATCGGGACATTAAATACATATCTTTTCTTCGGGATTTGTATCTCAGTTGACTGTCCCTCATAGCATTTTATAACCCTGGGCTTCTAACGAGAATTGATCATGTTTATAGTCTTCTCCTCTTCCTTCAGCGGGTTATCCTCCTTCTCAAACTCTGGCCCCCATCTGCTAAGCAGCCCATATACCGTCAGGGTATAAGAGTAGTTTACCAAGTACTCAAATCTCCCATGTGATTCCCCCAAAGTGCTGACTTTTGGGTCTCCAGCTAACCATCTTCTTTTGATATGTGACTTTGGGGTTTTCTCTGGAGCTTGACGGGACTGCTTTTTCTGTTGGTCAACCGTCTTCTGCTTAGGGGCTTCCTTGGGAGCCGACTTCTCAAATGTGATCATGTTGACGACGGGTTTATGATTGGGCAGCGGTTTGGTGTTGACATTAGGTGCTGGGGTGTTAACAAAATCCAGTTGTACAATTCCTGCGTCGATTAAGTCCTGGACTTTGTGCCAGAGCCTCCAGCGTCTATCTGTAGAGTGGCCCTCTTGGCCCATATGGTAATCACATTTAAGGTTTAGGTTGAAGTTTTTGGGCTAGTACCGATCGTTTGGGATTTCGAAGCTGATCAAGTTGTCCACCCTCAGGCTAGCAAAGACCTGGCTGAGCGGGATGGGAATTGGAGTAAACTGCCTTCGGACCCTGGTAGCCTGGGTATGACTAGTCGTGGAGTGTTGGGTTGGGGTACTCGTGGTCTAGAATGTCACATGAGTCACCGCCTTTTCTACTTTTCCGGAGTGGACCGTGCTGACAGTAGACTCTTTAGCTCTATTACCTCCTAAGGGCCTTTGTGTTGTTGTGGCCCTAGGAGAATCCATTGTTTGGAGTCTGCTGGTGGTGATGGCACTTTCGATCCGGCACCCTGCAGCTACCACCTCTGCAAAGCTGGATGAGGTCTGGCCTACCAGATGTGAAAAGTAGGTCTTGTCTAGGGTGTTGACAAATATGGATGTCAACTCCTTCTCAGAGATTGGGGTTGTTACTCTGGCGGCTTGGGCACTCCAATGCTGAGCATACTCCTTAAACGGCTCAGCATAGCTTTTCCGGAGACTCCCCAGATCAATCACGGAGGGGGCGACCTCAATATTGAACTTGTACTGGTCATAGAACGCCCGGGCTAGCCTTTCCCAGGTGTTGACATGATCGAAGTCCAGGTGGGCATACCAGACCAATGCAAGGCCCGTAAGGCTGTCTTGGAAAGTCTGGATCATGAGTTGGTCGTACTGAGCATACTTGCTCATCTTTCGGGCATATAGCCTTGTATGCATTTTGGGGCACCCAATCCCATCATACTTTTCAAACTCCGGGGTCTTTAACTTCTCAGGGTACACCTCTTCCCCGTATACTGGCAGACTAGTGATTCCGGCTTGCTCAAAACCATCAGGACCTTCAATTGTTTTCATTTTTTCATGGAGCTGCTAGAAGAGCCTTTTCTCCATCTCTTTCTGTCTCTCTTCCATCTCTCTCTTCAAGTCATCAGAGTTTGGACCCTAGTTGATCCTCGGCTCATATTCAAAAGCTAGGTTGAGGTGGGAATTGATTTCTTCATACTCTGGAGGTTGTCCCTCCACTGCCTTCCCTTTCCTAGCCCCTGAATGCTCCTCTTGGGTTGGCTGGGTAGAGCGAAGGAGGCCGATGCTTTCAGTTAAGTGGTGGACCTGGGCAGCCAACCGTTGGACCGTTTGTTCTAGGGATACGATCCTGGAGTCTGAGGCAGCATCAGCACTTGTGTTGTTGCGGTTGTCGCCACTGTTTGCCATTTTTACTCTTGAACGTGTGCAAATTGGGCTTCTGGGAGGGTTCGGTTGCTTAGGAGCTATCTTGATACCTAGCGCACATTTTTTCTTTTTTAGTATAATGTATGCAAATGTGATGCATGTGTCACACGGATGCTAAAAATAAAAGGGCCGACAATTGATTGACGATGTAATATTGAAACTTTACTTTTATTAATATCGAAAATTTTTGGAGTTCGATACTCAAAGAAAACAAATAAAAGATTACAATAATAATCTATTTCCTAGCTCTCTTAGTCTTTTGTTGTGGAGACTCAAGCTTCCCATTGATGATGGCTTCTAGTTCTTCGACTCTGGCTTTAGTCTTCTCCAATTGTGCTTCCAAGGCTTTGTTCCTTTGGTCGGATTCCTTGAATCGTCCTTTCTAGATGTCTTTCTTATAATCTGCAGCTTCAAAATAGACCTCCATCTGAGCCTTGACCTGCTCTAGGTAGATTTCTAGCTCCGGATTTATCTTGTCTGGGCTTGGTTGAGTGACATCTGGGACCCGGTATGCTCTTTCCCCTGTCTGATACAGCTGGTGGATCACAAACTCCCTGGTGGCTCAATGCTTTCCCACTTCGCCATCCAGCTCACCAAAGTCTACATTCGGGCTTTCAATTCTGGCGTCCTAAAGTGCTTTGACCTCTATCAGCGTAGCAAACTTTTCAGCCACCAGTAGGTTCGGATCTTGGTACTCGAAAGTGACTGCTTCCAGCGAAGGTCGATAAACTATATCTTGAATAGTACCGAACTGGCGGACCACTGAATTGGGGTGATATCCAATACATCCACTGATTCCGATCAGAGGTACGGCTTGAAAGTTACTACAGGTTAAGATAATTTTGTCGCAGCAACTCCACCTGGCTGTCCACAGAATATCTTCGGCATTGAAGCTTCTAAGTACTTCTACCCAACTGTGGCTGGTAAGGTCGTCGGGTAGCTTTATCTTTTCTATGCATGAATCCACGAGGTCCACCTACTGAGCCAACGCTTTCCGGACCATGTTCAGCCCGAAACACTTAAGGTGGCTTACGAACCAGATCAGCATAAGATTGATACTTGACCGGAGGATCCCATGGCCTTTCTTCTTGACAAAGTTTAAGTTCCAAATTTGTTCAGTCAATAGAGCCGGGATGTAAGATCTTCCTTCCAGAAATTGGGTCACCAGCTCTACAACCCGGTAGTGGACATAGAAAGTTCCAGTGGGAAATAGTATGGTGGCGAAAGCTGTCAGGATGAAAGCATTCGCCCTTCTTTGTCTATATGTCTTGGGGTCCCCACATAATATGTCTTTCATATCCCCATTGTCTTCTCGGGCAATAAACCAGGCTTCCAACTCGTCCATCCGCATGCAGTACCCATTACAGTCTGTTAAGGCCTTGTTGACTGCTGTTTTGTAGATACCCAAGAGTTTGCTGAAAATACCGATTGGCCCGACCTCTAGATCTGGCACATAGACTTGATCGGTTAGTGCTGGAGCCTGTAGCAGCTGGGTGTACTCTTCCAGGGTAGGGGTGATTTCATGTGGCCCAATGAAGAAATCTGCAGGCTCTACTTCCCATAACTGGAGCATGGCCCATACCAAGGGCACGTTCACCTCCATCTTTGTTAGTGAGAGGATGGGCACTATTTTCTACTGGATGAAGGCCTGCTCCTTTGGATTGTATAAGGTGAACTAGTGGTCCAGCACCAAATTTAGGTCCAAAGGTTTGTACACCCGAATCTCTTTGCGGAGGAGGTGGTCAACTGCGGTACTAACCAACTATTACAATAAGAAATTTCCTAATTACAACCGGAACTATGAAAATATTACAGGGAAATAGATCTGAACTCCATGAACAAAACAACAAATATTACATTATTGTCAATTGTTAACCCATGACTTTATGTATGCAAATAAGTTGGTCCTAACTGGTCCCCAAGCTCTATGGCCTCCCGCATTCTCGGAGAAATGGATCTCAGGCCATATCGAAGCATTGGGTGGGGTAGCCTAATCGGTCTCGAACGGTGATCAACTCACTTCGCCCGAAACCTACACAATGTGATGTGCCTAAATCCAAGATTAAGCACATGCAAAACCAATTTGAAAGACAATTAAACAATGTCAATCAAACTAGTCTCAATCATATGAGCAATGGCGTCAAATCCTCAAAGTTTATGACCGATTCTTCAATTAAGATGTGAATCAATAATGAATCCAAGTATGATGATGCTCTGATACCAAAAAGATGATGTGCCTAATTCCACTAAGAAGCACAATCAAAAAACTTAAGAAAAACAATCTCAAGTCAAGGCACAAACCGGATCCACAAGGCTAAATCACGTGAACCCTAATAAAGATATGATGAAATCCAAATGTCCAATGATATAATTATAATACCACAATGATAATATCATCTAACAACACTCTAATCTCATATAATCCACGAAAATAATCCACAAATTCAAAAGAAAACCTCAATTATGAGAATTCCTTTCCAATAGAGAAGAACACGTTTTCAAGTGGATTCTTCAATGATGATCCGAATCCAATTGCTAAGTACTTCAAATAAACACAATATTTCGTGAACAATAAGATGTATTTCTGACCAAGAACTATCTCAATTCAACCCTAGATATGACACACTAGAGAAGAAAAGAAATCACAACAAAATGAAATTGATATAACTCACAATTTCAATATGTTGCACTCGCCACAATTTCAACTCTTGGAATTGAAATTGATAAGAGTTTAGATGACAATTAGGAACCCTAATTCTCACGTGAAAGGTAGTGTTTAATCTACAAAAATAAGCCTCCTCAAACCCTCTCTTAAGCAAGTATTTATACTTGCTACTCCTAGGGTTAAAAAGTGCTTAAAATTACAAGTTTGCCACTTTTAAGGTGGCTAGCCCTAAATGAAAATTACAAGAAAATAAAAGTGTCCCAAAATGATTACAACATAAATAGTCCATGCAAATGAAAAATATATAAAAGAAATTGGTCTTCAACATGCTGGTCTTCTATAAGATCCATCGACCCAGCTCATCGCCGGTTCAGGTCGGTCCATGGATAACCCACAAGCTGAGTCTGAGGGAGTTTGTCCATTGCCCTATAAAATATGATAAGTGTGGCTGTTGGAAAACACAATACAAGAATAATAGAAAAGAGGTTAATATATAAATAATTCCGGGGTCGATCTGCTCAAAATGGGCCCTCATCGCCAAGACTTGAAATCCTTTAGTTCTTGCCCCAATAATAGGTCTTGTCGGATTTTTATTCCTATCATCTCCTTGGGCCTCAAAAAGATTTGTCCTCAAATCTGGCAGATCAAATGCAATGGAGACTTTGTTTTCTCCTAGCAATCCATCTAAAGAAGTATCTCTGCAGAACCCCAATATCTGAAATGCTACAGGTGGTGATTGTTTTCTCTCCACCATTTCCAGGATGTATCTCTTCTGCAACACAAATAATGACCCATTATCCACTAAAGTTGCCCATGTATCAACCTGTTCTACTGAAACCGTTTCCTCTTTTTCTAACTCATCTGTATATTGCTGATCCTCATGGTCTTTTAATGGTTGGCCCAACTGCTCATTACCCTCTAAAACCTCTGAAGGTGAACATAACTGTCTCTGAACAGTCTGGCTCTCTGGTGGTTTGCTCGTCTGACTATGATCATTAGGATCCTCTGAAGGTTGGCACATCGGTGTCTGACAAATTTTATGCTCTAAGGGTTGGCTCGAGTCACTAGAGCCCTCAAGAACCTTTGAAGGTTGGCATACTTGCGTCTGCACTATTTGGTCCTCTGAAGTTCTGATCATGTGGCTATGATCCTCAAGATTTTGTGATGGTTGTTTTATCTGTCTTTGCATCTCCTGGACCTCTAATGGTGACATAGGGTTCAATACTATACGTTTACCATCCTTTTTAAATATATAAGTATTTCTATACCCATCATGTAATACCATCCTGTCATATAACCATGGTCTACCAAGTAATATATGGGATGCACAAAGAGGAAGAATATCACATTCAAGCTCATCATAGTACTTGTCCCCTATACTGAAGGGTACCTTAGCCCTTTAGGTCACACAAAGACCATCTTGATCATTCAACCAATGTAATGTATAGGGTTTAGGATGTGGAATAGTTTCAAGCTTCAACTTTGATACTAATGATGCAGCTACAACATTAGTACAACTACCACCATCAATAATAATTGCGCACAAGTTTCCTTGTACCCTACAAGAAGTATGGAACAAGTTTTCTCTTTGTCCCTCATCAATGGTTTGAAAGGAATTCAAGTCCTGATGCAATATGTTAGTAGATAAATACAACTCAATTGACATTTTTGCTTACTAATTTCAACAACCTCAATACACTTCACCACACCACGACAACACACCCTTACACAGCCACAGTGCTCACGCTCAACCAATACAATAAATGTTTATTGGTACTTCAAATAAAGTTAAGTGAGATAATTGAAGCACAAATAAATACTTCCAAGTAGTTAAGAAATTAAATTCAACTAACAAGTGTTGAAGTAATAAGTTCAATTACTTTCACACTTTAATGTTTGTTTTTGAATTCAAATTCTACTACTTCAATTTTCCTTTCTTGCCATGATTTCACACCTACAATTGATCTTGATGTGCAGCACCTTAATCCACACAACTCCACAACACGGCAACAAATTCAAATAAACTTCCTTAATGCACTTTCCACAAATGGTAATAATCAAATTTCAAATTCAAATGGAACACAATCAATACCACTTAATAACTTCCTCAACTTAATGGATGTGTTTGAATTTCAAATAAATTCCCTATTATCCCACACAATGCAATTCTAAAAATTGTACACTTCCACTTCCAATTTGCACAACACAACACCACACAAACACCTTCACACACACGGTGCACTTCTCCACTTCTACACAATTTATCAACCGCAACTTACAACAACATACACGTCACATGCAACACAAAACTTTTTCAATTCATTACTCTTTCTCAAAGCAATTTCAAGGATAATCACGTTGCAAAATTCTTCACTTCAAATACAAATCCAATCTGCAACTTACATAAGAAGGCAGTAAATTAAATTTGAAAATCAAACCACTTCACTAATTGCAACCCCTCCACGTTTGGTAAGATGCAATTTTTTTTCAAATTCAAACAAACACACTTAACTCCTTCACTCTTAATGCTTGTTTTGAAATCAAATAACTTCCCTTCTTACACACTAATCAAATCTGGAAATTGAAAATGTTCTCCCCAATTCCGAAATCAAACAATGTAAGAACCACAATTCTCTTCCTAGAAAAATGCACTTCCGAAATTGCACTAGAAAAGTGCACTATCTTTCCTCTTCCTTCACGGTGAAGTCCACAACATAAAAGCTTCAACAAGTACTTCAAAATCACTCCAACATGCAAAAAATTCAACTCCTACTCAAGACAATTCACTCCACTTCAAACAACTACAACAACAATTTCAATTTACCCGCAATTTTGGAATTGATGATGTAAGAACATGAACCCTAAATTTCCAAATTTCAAAATCACATAATCCCTTCTCACAACCACAAGCTCTGATACCAAAAAAGATGATGTGCCTAAATCCAAAATTAAGCACATGCAAAACCAATTTGAAAGACAATTAAACAATGTCAATCAAACTAATCTCAATCATATGAGCAATGGCGTCAAATCCTCAAAGTTTATGACCGATTCTTCAATTAAGATGTGAATCAATAATGAATCCAAGTATGATGATGCTCTGATACCAAAAAGATGATGTGCCTAATTCCACTAAGAAGCACAATCAAAAAACTTAAGAAAAACAATCTCAAGTCAAGGCAAAAACCGGATCCACAAGGCTAAATCACGTGAACCCTAATGAAGATATGATGAAATCCAAATGTCCAATGATATAATTATAATACCACAATGATAATATCATCTAACAACACTCTAATCTCATATAATCCACGAAAATAATCCACAAATTCAAAAGAAAACCTCAATTATAAGAATTCCTTTCCAATAGAGAAGAACACGTTTTCAAGTGGATTCTTCAATGATGATCCGAATCCAATTGCTAAGTACTTCAAATAAACACAATATTTTGTGAACAATAAGATGTATTTCTAACCAAGAACTATCTCAATTCAACCCTAGATATGACACACTAGAGAAGAAAAGAAATCACAACAAAATGAAATTGATATAACTCACAATTTCAAGATGTTGCACTCGCCACAATTTCAACTCTTGGGATTGAAATTGATAAGAGTTTAGATGACAATTAGGAATCCTAATTCTCATGTGAAAGGTAGTGTTTAATTTGCAAAAATAAGCCTCCTCAAACCCTCTCTTAAGCAAGTATTTATACTTGCTACTCCTATGGTTAAAAAGTGCTCAAAATTACAAGTTTACCACTTTTAAGGTGGCTAGCCCTAAATGAAAATTACAAGAAAATAAAAGTGTCCCAAAATGATTACAACATAAATAGTCCATGCAAATGAAAAATATATAAAAGAAATTGGTCTTCAACATGTTGGTCTTCTATAGGATCCATCGGCCCAGCTCATCGTCGGTTCAGATCGGTCCATGGATAACCCACAAGCTTAGTCTAAGGGAGTTTGTCCATTGCCCTATAAAATATGATAAGTGCGCCTGTTGGAAAACACAATACAAGAATAATAGAAAAGAGGTTAATATATAAATAATTCCGAGGTTGATCTGCTCAAAATGGGCTCTCATCGCCAAGATTTGAAATCCTTTAGTTCTTGTCCCAATGATAGGTCTTGTCGGATTTTTATTCCTATCACAATGGCTCCCTGTCTTAGGGTCCTAGGACAGTCCGGATTCGACCTCATCTATTCACACAAATGCATGCATGCAGACCCAACAGTAAAAAACTGAATTATAAACTTAGCTAATCCCTGAAAAGTTAGCAACAGAATAATAATCGAAAGACATTTCTTAAAAAGGAACAATTCGAGGAGATTCAAGTGGCTAGCCTACTAGGATGACTCCCCAGTGGAGTCGCCATCTTGTCGAGTTTAATTTTTTATTTCCCATTCCTAATCCGATCTATACTAGACCCTTTGCTCATCTAATATAGATCATCGACTTGAGTTAGGAATTTCGTTTATTTTGGAGTCGCCACCCAACTGTTGTTGGGAAAGATTGAATTTAGACTAATGGAGCGAATTAGTCCTAATTTGGACCACTAGTCGTCGTGATTTTATCTTCTCGTTTTTGTGAAAAGAGGAAAAGGGAAAACCAGAGATTCTAAGTTCGGAGGCTAACCTATTAAAACCTTACGGTTACTACCCAATCTCCTAAAATTTACTCCTATCTCGAAATGTCTTTTATTTTATTTTTGTTGCCTTTATTGTGTTTTTGAGTGAATTATTTCAGGAAAATGATTTTTATTCCTTTTTAGGGTTGCCTCAAATGGGTGCCTACGTACCTGCTATTCAGGATCAAACAAGCCGTAGTTCACTTTTCCTGAAAAAGTTTAGTGTATTTGTGAATTTTAATTATGAAATCTCTTTTGATTTATGTTTTTACCATTTTAGGATTTTTCTAAAAAAAAATCTAAGCCTGAGCTTTAATTTGATTTTTGAAAATAATAATTTTAAGGAAAAACATCAATTTTTGAATTTATTTAAGAAAATGGTTTTTCTAAGTGATAAAATTCATTCTAATTTTCAACTCATTTCTACTATTATAAATTTTTTATTGATTTTTATTAAATTTTATGATTTTTTATTAATTTTTAATTTTTTATTAATTTTTATTAATTTTTCATATTTTTTATAATTTTTATTTTTATTAAAAATTTTCTCCTAGATTTCTATCGTTCCTATTTAAAGTCTAAATTTTTATTATTATTTTTCTAATGTTTTATTATTTTTTATGAATTTTCTACATTTTTATTATTTATTATTATAATTATTTTTTTTTATTTTTTTATTTTATCATCAAATCTTAATCCTAAAAAAGAAAATCTAATTCCTAACATTTTTCTATTTATTGAAATATAAATAAATAACATAACTAAATAAATAAAATAAAATAAAATAAATCAAAAAATCTGACTTACCTGGATCCAGGTTAATGCGTGGGTCGAGTCGGATCGGGTTAAAGCAGGTTGGGTCGGGTCGATCGGATGCGGCAGCTGGGAGTGCTCGTTAACGGCGTTCCAGCAACCTTCTTCAGCGGTTGAGGTGTCGTCTCCTAGGTTCTTGGGGGTGAGGAATCCAACGGTGGCAGTGGTTTGCTTCAGAAACGCCTCCTGATGGTTGCCCAACTCTCGATCGGTGGTCACAGTCTTGAACAACTCCGGCGAGCTTCGATTCTCTCTTTTTTTCTCTCTTTCTCTCACTTTTGATCCGTGATCTTGCTTCTCCACTTCATCCTCTATTTATAGGCGTTCAAAATCGAGCTGGATAAGCTCGGATTTCCACCGATCGAAGCAAATCGGATTTGCAGTTAAAAAAACCAACTCTGATTCGTGTAAATCCATCGATTTGTTGAGATTTGATTCCAATTGGATGAAGTTTATCGTGTTTCTGTTGAAGATCTGTTGGATTTGTGCAAAAAATCGAATCAAAACGGCTGAAATTCGAATTTTTCTCCTACTTGGCGATCTCGAATCGAGGTTGAAGATGATCACGCGTCCAGCGCGTGCGTTCGCTCCAGCCAATCAAATGCTGCCACGTGTCCTAGGCGATGAAGAAAAATTGCAAAACGCGGAATCTACCTCCCCCGTGTTTCGAACCTGTGACCGAGCCCACCCCCCCCCCCCCCCCCCCCCCCCCCCGCGCGCGCGCGCGCGCCCGCCTTAGGCCATGGTCCGGACCAGCTGGGCTAGCCCACTTTCGTGATTTTATTTATTTCGTAAATTGCATTTATGCAATGCAAATTTTTTATTTTTTTGTATTTTTTGAAATTTCAAAAATTTGTAAAAATTATTTAATCCTTGTCATTGCCATTTCTGAAATTAGTTTTCAAAATTGATGTATTTTCCTATTTATTTTTATTTTTTGAACATTTTTCCTATTTTTGCTAAATTAGAGAAAAATATGGAAAATTGGAAATTACTTATTATTGATTATTATTGATCCTTAGAGCAAAAATGGGGTGTTTACAGACCCCATTCCTTTCTTCGCCCACTCCAATCACCATCCTCAAAGTGCGGTCATGTAACACACATAACTTATTAGATAACATAACAATACATGTCAACTCTTTTATCATTTGCGAAAACGATAGTAAATTGCAAGTCAATTGCAGGACATATAGAACATGAGGAATTGTCACAATTTCACCAATAACAACAGCTCCTTCTTGGACAGCATTAGTTTGAGTACCATCAGGTAACATAATAGGAGATGGCAAAGTATCACAGAGATCCACAAGTAATCATCGATTGCCTGTCATGTGCATAGACGCACCAGTGTCTAATATCCATTGAAAAGAATGCTTACCAAAAAGCTTTTCATTAGAAGACTGCGAATTAATGGCTTTAAACATGTTGAGTACCGTGGACCATTGATCATTGGAAAGAGCAGGAGTAAAGTCAGCCCTATCTTGTGCTGTAAGATCCGTCGAGCTACCATTCTGAAAAGTAGTGACAGCGACGCATTGAGCTACATTTGCGAAGCCAGCAACGCCATTTCTATGTGCGGATGGTGCAGTATTGCCGCTATGTCTTCCTCGTTTAGTTCCTCTACTACCACCACTGCTAGTATTCCACCATTCAAGATAACCAATTATCTTGAAGCATGAAGAGACCTCATGGCCCGATCTGCCACAGCTAAGGCAAACCGGTTTATCACTTCGAGTTCGGTTTGCAACAGGGCGATTTTGGATAGCGAAGGCAACTGCATCGCTACTCACTTCGAGCTCCTTAGCCATGGTTTTCTGATGTTCCTCTTGAATGAACAAAGCATACACACAATTCAAAGGAGGAAGAGGTTCCTATGCAATCATATTAGAGCGAAGAGTCCCGTAAAGAGCATCATCTAGTCCTATCAAGAATTGATGGACTTTATCCTCCTCTCGCTCCTAAGTAAGAACAGCAACCCAATTGCACATACATTTACCACAAGTACAACCGCGAGCCTTCACATACATAAGAAGTTCGTCCTAAATCTTCTTCAAATTCCCATAATATGCAACTATAGTCTGACCATTTTGCCTACATTGCATGAGATCAGATTTCAGCTGCTGAATACGAGGGTTATTCCCTATAAAAAAACACTGTCGCAAATCCTCTCATAGTTCTTGAATAGTCTCGTAGTAAGTAATAGGCAAACGAAGTGTCGACTCGATAGATTGAAGAACCCATGCAACAAGCATCAAATTTACGCTCCACCAATCTTCAATGCCATCTGCATCATCATCAGGTTTGGAGATCTTTCCATCTAAGAATCCCAATTTTCGTCTAGCACAAAAAGAGTTTCTCAAACTCTTTTCCCATTCTTGATAATTGTCACCCTTCAAGATTACGGGAGAGATATTCATCTCAAGGTGATCAGAAGGATGGAGATAATAAGGCGAGGTAAAATCAAGAACAACTTTCTTACTCTTCTCGCCATCCCAAGTTTTGTCGCCTGCCATGGTGGTCATTTATCACCAGCACGGGAAAAAAATAAACAATTAAATCAATCTAGGATGTTATTCTCTTGCTCTGATACCATAAAGAAAACGCAGAGAGCAATTATTTTGTGTATTCTTATTGCTGGTTTGTACAGATATATATATATATATATATATATATATATATATATATATATATATATGTTACAAACATCTTTTGCTTCCTAAAATAATAGAAAGAAATTTGTGCAAGGAAAAACAAAATAGAATAACATAGTTGTACATTGCTATATATATATACATTGATAGAGAATCGACCAAATCTCAAAGAATCAACCAAATCTTAATAACCAAATCTCAGAGAATCGACCAAATCTCAATAACCAAATCTAGGAGAATTGACCAAATCTCAACAGTTACTTGTAAAATTAATCTTTTAAGGGGCAAATATATATTGTGACCTAATAAGATGAGAATATAATATTCTCATTACTATATAAGCATAAGTGAGTTATCAATCATATATTATGCATTAACAATTGTATAAATGTAATATCGTACAAGGTCTTTCACTAACCAGCATAAAATCTAGAATCTATAATCTCCTTGACCTTGGGTTGCTGATGGGTGTCGAATCCAACAAAAATAAAACCTACTCCTAGACAATTATATGATTTGCATATAGTGGTGAGTAGGGTCGAATCCACAGGGATTGGTAAAGATATTTCTATTCAAAGAGAACAATAAGAAAAAGGAAAATGGGGGGGTTTTGTTTGTGAATCAAATAAAATAAAACAAGGTAAGAAAATCAGATATTGGTAAAAGCCTAGCCAAAGGAATCAAGATGGTTTAATTCTAGGAATTGATCATCGATGCAAATGTTCTCTATTCTTGTTCTAGATAAATTGGTTATGGTTATTAACAAGCTCTAACAACCTATCTCTCCTTACTTCCTCGATAACCTCAGACAAGCGCTTTGAATTATTTCTCTTATTGATTAAACAACCCTTAGACAAAAGCTTAGGATTTAATCTATCAATAGCATTAAGATCTAGAGAGACCACCAATTCATGCCAGTAGATTATAAGATAACATATTTAAGCATGATCACACACCTCCATAACATGAATTCGATCATCTCTTTTATAACCAAACATGTTATTGTGTCACTAAGACTAGAACAATCAAACAATTACGGATTTGACGTGCTAGTTGACAATATATTAACTTGCTAATTGAGTAGAAGAGCTCTATTCATACCAATCAACAAAGATAATAATGACAAAACGATTAGAAGATATATGAATACCCGAAAGCAAAGAATAGAATAAATACAAGTCAATTAGACCTCACAATTCGTGGAGAATTAAACATCTATGACCCTTTGGCTAGAAAAGTAGCTTAGCTACTCATGTTCATCAATAAAACGAAAATAAAAGATAGAAACATAATGAACCCGGTTGCTTGCTCTGCCTCCACGTTTCCTTCTTCAAGATCCAAGATTCCGAGATCAAAAGTTGTCCTAACCCTCTAGGGTTGGCTCTATTTATACTATTAGATGGATAGCATGTGATCTTTTGCTAGCAAGATACGAAAATATCTTTCCTTTTTCAAGTAGATTTCGAGAAGTGAAGATACGTCTGCCTGGCACGCCCCACCACACGGCCGTGGGTTAAGCCGTGCCATCCTCTGTGCATATTCTTCAAGTCTTCAACCGCGCCCAGTGTGAACCACGGTTACACACACGGCCAGATTTCAAGCCGTGCCTTCGTCTGTGCATAATCTTCAAGTCTTCATTCGTGTCCAGTGTGTAGCACGGTTACACCCACGGCTAGAGTTCAAGCCGTGTCTTCATCTGGTTGATGTTCCACACTTTCTTCTCCTTGGCACATCTATCTTCCACCACGGCTTCAAGCACGGTTTATCCCACGGGTTCCACCACGGCCGTGCCTTAAGCCTTGTCTCTCTCTGTTCAAAGTCCTCATTTTCGCCTTCTTGTCCAGTGTGTAACACGGTTTGAACCTTGGCCGTGCCTCAAACCGTGCTTCCTCCGGTGGTGTAATTTCTTGTCTTGATCCAAGTTGTAGATGACTTCTCTAAAATACTTGAATTGGCATCCTTGACTCCATTTAACCTGATTTATCACGATGATAGAATTAAAGTACCATTTCCTTATGATTTCTATAAAATCAATAATAATTTAACACAATTTATACTATACAGATTGAGTATAAAATGGCTCTATCAGTTGCAAATTCAATGGCCATTAGTATCTAAGTTGTCCAAATAAGTGACATCCCTAGCTAGATGCCCCAGGATGCTTTTCACTCTTGCCATAACACGATCCTTAACCAAATGCCTCAAGATCTTCTCAAGACATTGCTAACCAAATGCTCCAAGATCCACTTGTGAAATCCTAACTAAACACCCTAGGATTCACACACATAGTACCCTTAACAATAGCTAGGTTTCCAAGCTACGCTAAAAGCACAACAATTCTTGACAACACTTAGTTCACAAATGGCAAAGTAGGGCCATTGAACATGTCATCCTTCTCTATTACTCTGTAATAGTGATAGCTTTCAAATAATACAATATCTCATGCAATACATATCAAGTTTTAGATTAAGTTAATTTATTAATTAATTAATTTAAAGGTGACCAACCAAATATATCAAATAGACAATTAATCCATAAAGCAATAATATCTACAGCAAAGTCACAACTTATCGATCAACTCATGCAACCTCAAAGGCAATCTTAATAGGATCCCTAGCCAAATGCTCCAAAATCCATTCAAATTTTATCTTAACATTATCCTAACCAAATGCTTTGGGATTCACTCAAGACATCCTTAGCGAAACTTCCTAGGTTGCTCCTTAACGTTTCCTTAACATGAACTAGTCAATCAAGCTATTAATAACTTCATTTAGAGTGGCCAAACAAGATATATTAATCCATTCACCAAATCATGAAGCACAAACACTCATAGATAAGTCATTATTTATTCATCATACCGATCATTTATCTACCAATTCTAGTCTTATTAAGGACCACAATGCCACTTTTAGTTCTAGATTTAAAGGTGATTTAAAAAGGTTACAAACAATTGAAATTCTAAAAGATTTACAAGTTTAGAAATTCTCGGAAGGAAGAGAACGAAATTTTCAAATTGTCTATGCAAATGTTTGGGCGATTGGATACTATCCTTCTACAAGTTTAATTAATTACACACACTAACAATCTTATTAAATTATTTAAATTTTGAATTTTTTTATATAAAAAATTACATATAAAACCTATAATTTTAATTTTATTCATCTATTCATTATAAATTATCTAACGAATTCATAATTTACCTAATTCTCATGTTTTAATTTTACCCATGTTTAATATAAAGCTTGTTATTATGATTAAATTGTTATCTCAACGTTATTTTGTTATTAAATTTGCAGGATTTCACAATCCACGAGCTCGAACGTGACTAGGGTGGTTGAGTGGGGGTTGGGGTGCTTATATCGAGTGCTAAATGAAGGTGGGCGAATCATAGGACCAGCCATTTTCTGAATCGAAATTACAGGTTTGTAGTTCCGCCTTAGGCAGAATCATAATCAGCCTACTGGGGGGCAGCTTCGCGATGACCTAAAAACCTTTCAATTATGGAAACAATACCTAATTCCAGTTCCCCAAGTTCATAACGGTTACGTAGGCGTGAATTTTTTTTTTTTTTTCTTTAGGACCGCCGAGTCCAGTTATAGGTTGGAATCCGACATGACTGAAGAATATCAATCAAAATTTGATACAAATCCAATACGACATCGATCGTCAGCGTGTTTTTCTTGATTTTTTTGCAGCCTATCCACAGAGAGATAGTCCTTGTCGCTGGACGTAGAAATGAAAGGAAAGACAAAACCTACAGGTCAAATCCCAAATAAAGATAGACTGCTTTCAGAATGGATGTTCCATTTACATTCTTTTAATTAGCATGAATTTATCTGCCTAACATATCATTATGTGAACCTAATTATTAAAATCTTAAAAAATAAATAAGATCTTGATGATATCATAAGATTATTCAACTTCTCATACAATTTTAACCATTAATTATAAATTTAGAAAAATAAAAAAGATTAAAATCTCAGTCCCGTAAGCTTCAAGCTAATTTATTGATAAAATTGGATGATTGGTCCATTTGTCATTTTTCCTTTCCAGTGACGACTTGTAAGTGACGACACAAATATAAGTAAGAGAGAGGATTTATGCTGTTTAGCCAACCAGGAACAGGAAATTCGTCCATCCTATATAAGCATGCAAGCGTTTTTAGTTCGGCATGAAACTACAACCAACTGAAAAAACAGAGAGAGATTATGCATAGGAAGATGAGTGCATGGAAGATAGAATATCAAAGCACAGAGCCTTGCAGAGTCTTCTGTCGCAGGAAGGATGGCACCTAACAGGGCGACAAGTCCTAGTGGCCTCTTTCCTCGGCAGAAGCCGCTTCAGTCTCTGTTTTAACCGGAAAATTTCCAGAAAACCAACACAGACGACACTATAATTCCAACAATGCATGCTAGTTGCCAGATTTACTCAATATATAAACTTTGTCTGTCAAATAGTTGTTGTTTAGCTGGTAAAAATAGTAGGTAGGGCCGTGGGTATATTTCATATAGAATAATGGATCTATATATAGTATGTAGTATGTATCGGTGAACCTATGAAAGATGCATCAGAAATGGATATAACAAGTTACATCTGGTGTAACTGGTTAATATATAGCCCATCCACATCCATTGATGTGCATGCACACTGATAATATATATATATGTGTAGAACGTTTCCGTACGTACTTTCTTGTGTATATTATCTAACTCTATTTTCTCCCCAGTATATGTGTCTTTCATGAATTTCTGCGCAGGCACCTGGTTCGGAATCGGTTTTGCAAGCTAATCAATGGACAGATATGCATCCAGAATCGAAATTTATGAAGAGAATCAGCAAAGCTCCTAATATTAATTTAAAGGTAATCATTCGAAATATTTTCATTAATGTTTTCAGCATCATTAGCTTAAGCTTTAATAATCAATAATAATTTAATATAGAACGAAAAGAGATTGCATATTTAAATAGTAAAGGGTTTTTTTTTTAGTGACTATAACGGAGAGAAGAATTTTAAATCTGTAACATTCCCAATCGGATTATAAGGTGGTGACATCATGTGTACCGTGTTCCCTTGTTAAGCTCTCTTTCCTCTTGTTATATCTCGTGTAAAATATATTTGTGATTTCTAGCATTATAGAAACATCCCACATATTCCTAGACATACTATAATTTGACATCGTTTTGACATATCCTTAATTTTAAGCATACTAATATGTCAATGAAGTGAGCCGTCGACAAAAGTTAAGTTGTCCAATTGCAGTTGAAGCCAGCACATGTTGTGAGGGCATCCAGCATCTATCGTCCAATTGCATGTGGACCCATACCACACTCAGTGCGAAAACACACGTGAAGTAATGTCAAATGGATTAGCTAAGAGCCAGATTCGTGATTTGACATCGTAAACCAATCCCTCAGCTTGGTGCATGAACTTATGCCAAGATCATTGGATCATACGACATACGAGGCCATAATTTCCAACCTGCAGGAGACATGCGGGGATGATAGGATGTACCTTTACGCGGTATGAAGTAGGTTTCGGGTTTTGAATTTTATGAAATGTAGACATGGGATAGAATATATTATTAGATTTAGAAGGTTTCATTTATTTATAAGTTTGTACCCTGTACGAGGTTGTGAATGTCAAAATATCTTGTATTTCATTATTTTGTATCAGTTTGCTTGTATTTTTCCTGTAAACCAAGAATTTCGATTGAGCCTATAAAAGAACACATAGTTCAAGTTCAGCTTTGGCGGCATATAACAGTGCAAACTGTCAAAAGGGACAAAGAGTAAAAACCCTAACATAACTCTATTTTACGGCTCAAAATACTCTCCATGTCTTTTCATTTCTATCCTATCCTCCACTCCATTGACTATTGTCCTCTGTTCTGTTGTGTCTTTTACGTTTACATGGCTATCATATTGAACTGTTGTATGCACAATCTTACCTTTTATTTTGTTGTTGTTGTTTTAATTCAGTTCATTTAACAATTTCAATGTCATGGGATGCATTATCATCGGAATTCCGAGAGTGTAGCACCGTATTATTGTAATTATTTGTTAGCATATAAGACTTGTTTTGTTGCATACCCTTGATTTTTTTTTAACCATTCATTCTAAGTGAAACCAACCATCAAGGGTAGCCGTAGCCACTAGCCAGCACAGTTGTCCTGTTGATCATTGTCCTATCTAATGAGACAAATGTTTTTTGGTTTACAACTTGATATGTACGGATTTGGTTGAGAGTAACTGGCGACAAGTTTGCTTGTCAAGAGACGCCTTGGCCGAATGAAGACAATCCGTATAAGACTTGAAGACACCTAAGTTCTAAAAACTTTATTGGATTATTGCAGTATAATGGATCCACATTTATATTTGGGGCTTTAAGAAAGTATTTAGATGTTCATTGATAAGTTCGATGTCAAAAAACTTATCATCTTTATAAAAGAAAAAGGAGAAAACTAATATGCGTTATATAAAAGTGTCTTAAAGTATTATTGGGTACTTTGATAGCATAATTGTACCCTTTTCTTTTTTCTTATTAAATTAACCTTAATACTAATCTTAACATGGGCAACATATAGAATATATACAATTATTTTTATTCTTTTCCTACGTGTTGAAACATGCCATGTGCCAGTTGTGTCGTGTTTTGGTGTGATTGGCCGGTGTGTCCGCACGTGCGCATCATCGTTATTATACTATATCTAGTATTACAGTAGGTTAATACTTTCGACAAAAGAAACTCACGGAAAAAGTATTAGTTGACTTCCTGTCCTGAAGAACTATTATTATTTTGACCATGAGACCATTAAAGTTTATTGGAATTAGTACCCCCACTCCAGCATTTTTAATCGAAGTAGAAATATTTGGCATCAAGACCCACTTAAGACTTCGGTCGGGTGCGTTTTCCATACGGTAATAATGGTCAAAGCAATCGAAACCTGGACGAGAAAGCCGCTTTTGTTGTATTGTTCGACTACTACTAAACAAAAAACAGAAGGAACCAATCAAGCTAAAGAAACTGCGGCGGACAACTTTGGTGTGCCCAACTTGTATGAAGCGTTTGGTATAAAAACCTTGATGAAACGCAATGTGTTTATTTCGATGGTTTCCCTCAGTGATGCGACAGGATTTCGGTGGATCCAATTAATTATTGTACTATTCTATGTGTTTTTCCACCTTTTATTCACTCTAATGATAGGAGGGAAAATTGATGCTCTAAAGGTTCACTTTTTCTATATTTTCTTAAATTTACTTCACTAAAATGTATTATATATAATTAATAGCCGTAATAAAAAAATAATATCTTAATGATATTATAAAATATTTCAAAATTTTATATAATTTCAATTATTAATTTGTTAATTTTAAAAAAAATTACAAAAAATAACTATAGAAAATCTAAATCCAATATAAGAGAGCACCCTGTCACCCTCCCTCCCTCAGTTTATTTAATCATTTATTTGATGAGTTTTAATGAAAAGCCATGTTTCATAAAATGAAGAAGAGTATTAAGAAGATTAATTCATTTTCACATATCTTATACTGCTTATTTTCTAACTTTTCATTTTTTACTTTTAGGTAGAATAAGGAGTTTCGTTAGATCTAAAAATACTAAAAGCACAAGGAAAACGTTAAAAAAGAAAAAAAAAAAGAATATTATAGGGTTTTACGTGCATTATGAAATAATATTTATCCAATTTGGTTCGATGTAAGTGCATGTGATAATGTGTTTGGATAAAGATCGCTTGTTTTTAGTCATCTGCGTCATCGGTCCAGACCACTAAAATCACAAAATATGCCCTCTTTAGACTATTCTTTCCCCTTTTCTTTCTCTATTAGGATATATTAATTAAAACCCACTCCAATACAGGATAACAATTTAAGTTATGATTGTAAAAATTTTTCCAAAAAAATGTAAATATGATTTAAATGTATATAAATATCCTTTTGTCATGAATAGGTATAATAAATGCCCTTTTTTATTTATATTTATGACATACATATTATTCTCATTTAGTTATATATCAAGCTAATTATACATAATATCTGTATATTTCTGCATATAATATTATATTAACATGTGAATATCTCTTCATGTAGAAACATTTATAAATGGAATGGAAGAGATTTCATTGTTATGTCTTGTAAGAATTACGGAAGGAAGTAAAAGCTCCAAAATTTTTCAACGAGACCCATGCCAATTCCTCCCACTCCTTCTGAAGTCTTTTGAGCATGGCCTAAGATATATACTCGAATATTAACACAAGGCAAATGACCATTTTTTTCCTTATTTCTAACTCCTAAAAATCTGTCTCTCTTGGTTTTTCTTATCCAAAATATATGTGTAATTATAATTAACAATAGCATCTCACCTTTTCACTTCAAAAAAAAAGGTAAAGTAAAGAAAACTAGATAGTCTATCAAGAGAAGATCAGCTAAAACTTAAATGTTTTGTCTTTCTTACTTATATATGGTAATCAATTTAGTAAAGCAGGCAAAGAATGACAAAAAATAAGGCAATGAATATTATAAGTGCAATTCTTATAAGAGATGATAACATCATAATTTACTTTAATAAGTAAACGGTATTAATATGGACCATGTCAACACATTCCTCTTTCGGTTTTTTTTTTTTCAATACATTACATTTTCTCATACTCTAGTTTTCTTTCAATGCCCAATAAAAAGTGCTTGAATACAATAGTCATGAGCATTCTTATCTATATTATTTAAAAAAAAAAATCTTTAGTTTATTTAATCTTTATTTTTCTAAATATTTCACTAATAAAATTAATCTATGTGACAATACATAAATTGTGCAATCTACACATTCCCCAACCACGTACTAAATATTCAATAGCAAATTCATCAACTTCATACTACTTCAATCTACAGCAACCAACTTCACAAAGAAAGAATTTCCATTGAAGTTATCAAGTTTGAAGTCTACGGGACAATGTGTTTGAAGGTATTAAAGTTTCCTAGTTTTAAGTCTACCATTTATATTGAATTTGACCTCTTTGGCTTTCTCTTCTATATCCAACTGTATTCTACCCAATTTTCACTAACTTTATATAAATACCCGAGTATTATTATATAAATTTGTGGGTGTAATTAATAATAATAAAAATCTGCCAAGAATAATATGAAAAATAAGAATTATGAATGGGAACAGGATGGTCATTTCACAACTTAGGTATATAAGCTCCTTTTACCTAGGGTTAACACTATTTCCTCCATTTGCCTCCCACAGAACCCTAGAGCCTTCTTATGTGAATCCATAGAGAAGGAGACAACATTTTCCCACTAATAACTTATTAGATTAAGGTAAGTACATAAATCAACGATTGTGAATCATGATTTAAGTATATACATGGTAGCGTAGGGAATTAACGTATTGAGGTTTATAGATCTAGATCAATCTGTGATACACAAGGGATGCAACAAGCGATTCACTCATCACGATCACAAATTGGGTCAAGTAAGTATATCTACTAATATATTACATTATGAATTTTATGTTAAATGGATCAATTAGGTTAAATTGAATAGAAATCAAGCTGGGGGATTGATTTACAAGGTATACAGTGAGATACACGACCGTGTTGGGACAATGTTGAAAACTAAAAGTAAACTGAGAAATGCACAGCCTCCCAACACGACCGTGTTGAAAATGAAAGGTGAATAGAGAGATATACGACCATGTTGAGACCGTGTTAAAAAAAAATCAACACGACCATGTTGAGGTCGTGTTGATGAATAGAAAACAGAGAGACACATGACCACGTTAAAAGGAAAGGGGGAGGGGGGGTGGAACAACATGACCATGTTGAAAAAAAAAAGAATTTGTATAGGGCCTTTAGCACGGTCATGTACTACCCCGCATTACACAACTCCCAACATAACCATGTTAAGTTGAAATGCGTTTAGTATCCTTTTGATATTTGTAGGAATACAATTCTAAAGTCAAGCCATTTGAATCATGTATAGGTTTAGAAGAGTTGTGAAGCTAGAAAAGTATCAAACAAACCAAGTTTTACAAAGTCAGGTATGTGTATACCATGTTTATTTCTTATGCTTGATAAATTAGATTTTGTGTGTGGATTTAATGATATTTTAAATGAACCGGATTGAGTGTGCATGTGATTATGAATTGTTGGGTCCAAGAAACCGAGTATAGGTCGGTTTTCTTGGGGTGGCACCTCAATAATCGGTGTGTGACGTTATCCCTAATGGAGTCATATACCTAAATGATCCGGGTCTTATACGGAGTACCCACTGTCATATATATATATGGTAAGAGACTCATGGATAAAGAAGATTTACCTTTGTCATATATATATATTATTCTTATTATGTATAGAAAGAGACTCATGGACAAAGGTTTACCTTTGTCATATATATATATATATATGTATGTATATATATATATATATATGTATGTATTGTTTGTGGATGGATTGTAAGAAAATGTTTAGGATTTTTTGTTGTGATTGTGTATCGGCTAAAGATTGTGAAAGATAAATAAAATTTTGATTGAATATTATGGTACATTTTGCATGTGTTATTGTTTCTAACATGGCATACGTGTGTATGTGTAGGTATGCATTGTACTAAGTGTTAGCTCACCCCTCGTGAGAAATTTTTTTAGTTACAAATGCTACTGGAGAGATCATAAAATATGTTGAAAATCTAGGGGAATCAGCTCAATATCAAAACAATAAATAGAATATGGAATACGTCTATTACGATAACTAGTAGATAGACTAAGGAAATACATGTTAAATAGATTGGGGAAACAACATGACCATGTTGAAAAAAAAAATTGTATACGGCCTTTGGCACGGTCATATACTACCCTGCACTCAATTACACAACTCCCAACATAACCATGTTAAATTGAAATGTGTTTGGTATCCTTTTGATATTTGTAGGAATACAATTCTAAAGTCAAGCCATTTGAATCATGTATAGGTTTAGAAGTATTGTGAAGTTAGAAAAGTATCAAACAAACTAAGTTTTGCAAAGTTAGGTATGTGTATACCATGTTTATTTGTTGTGCTTGATAAATTAGATTTTGTGTGTGGATTTAATGATATTGTAAATGAATCGGATTGAGTGTGCATGTAATTGTGAATTGCCGGGTCCAAGAAACCGAGTATGGGTCGGTGTTCTTGGGGTGGCACCTCAATAATCGGTATGTGACGTTATCCCTAATGGAGTCATATACCGAAATGATCCAAGTCTTATGTGGAAAGTTGTGTTGTGAAATGTTGTGATGTGGAAAATTGTGACGTGTATTGTAAAAGTTGTAGTGTATAGACTCATAGACTCATGAACAATGGGAAGTACCCATTGTCATATATATATATATATATATGGATGTGGAAGGTTGATGTGTGATGACTCATGGACAGTAAAAAGTACCCACTATCATATATATATATATATATATATATATGTATGTATGTATGGTAAGAGACTCATGGATAAAGAGGATTTACCTGTGTCATATATATATTATTCTTATTATGTATGGAAAGAGACTCATGGACAAAGGTTTACCTTTGTCATATATATATATATATATTGTTTGTGGATGAATTGTAAAAAAAATGTTTAGGATTTTTTGTTATGATTGTGTATCGACTAAAGATTGTGAAAGATAAATAAAATTTTGAATGAATATTATGGTGCATTTTGCTTGTGTTATTGTTTCTAGCATCGCATATATGTGTGTATAGGTATGCATTATACTAGGCGTTAGCTCACCCCTCGTGAGAAATTTCTTTAGTTACAGATGTTACTGGAGAGATCATAACATATGTTGAAAATCTAGGGAAATCAGCTCAAGATCAAAACAATAAAGAGAATATAGAATACATCTATTACAATGACTAGTAGATAAACTAAGAAAAGACATATTAGATTTTTATTTAATCATTTTGGGAATTTCTATTATAAGTGAATGTTAATTGCTTCCGCTATTTAAATTGATAAAATTGTTGATGACTTATTGTTTATGATGAGAAATTTCATTAATCTTTGTTATACAGCAGATAATTTAAAACTACCATCAAAATTATTTAAAAAATATTAGTGATTGAGCCTTTACGTGTCTTCAAGAAATGAGAACATGTGACGGGCCGTAGCATACTCGAGTTTCAAGACATTACACTTTATTTTCCCATCAAATGTAAACAATTCATGGATTTATGTTTTTTATATCATTCCAATTAAATGTAAAGTTGAATGTTAAATACTAAAGAGTTTTAGCTTTTAATGGGTAATAAAAAATTATACAATATTATTTTCTATTTTAGTCTCTCTGTTTTTTTGGGTGTTGACATTCTATCTAAATAAGTATAAAGTTGAGTAATTTATGTACCCAGATGAATGTTTAATGCTACAGAATTATGCTTTCTTTATGGGTAGTTCTTGCAATTTAAAGTAATCATAATGCTAACTCTCTTTTTTTTCCCTTTTTTTATTGAATTATTGTTGCCTTGGGTTTTTGACTTAATTTCAAAAAAAAAAATTCCAATCTATAAAAATTCATAAAGGTAAATTTTTGTCATTATTGACTCTCTTTTTTGTTGCAAGTCTCATTATTGGCTCATGTTTGAGAGTTTGTAAATAGTTTTGTAGTTTGTTGTCTATTGAAATTAATCCTTCTTGCATTTGTAATTGTTATGTAGAGTAGTGGAACTTCGAGTTTGGGATTTTAAGTATATGAAGTTGTAAAGATAGGGGGAACTTAAAGATTGTTATCTATTCCCCAAAAATAGAAATTTGTTTAAGCTTACACTTGACCCTTTCAATTTATAGATATGTGAGTAATACTTACCAATGCATATTAAATAAAGAAATTCAAAAGCGTTCCTTTTGTTCTTTAAAAAGCTAAGTTGGTGAAGAGATGGTGATGCATAAGTACCCCTACATTTGGTTGGGTTGGGTAATTGCAGTGCCTATCAACAAGGAAATTTTGTTGGCTTGAAAGGATTGATGCTTGAAAGGTAATTTTCAAATATGTGGGTAGTAACAAACAAGAGACTCTTTGAAGAGACATAATCACTGTTAATATATGTTTTACTATTTTGAGCCTTTTGTTTACATCTTTTTATCATGACTCTTTGTTTTTTTTTTTTTTAATGCACAAAACTAATGGTGGCCTTTTTTGAAGGTGTTTATCCATTTATTTTTATTTTGAATTTTTTTTAAGTATTTTTGCACTCGCATCGCAAGTGTATTGTCTACTAGTATATGGATAATTTCCTCGTGTATTATTCCATGGCATCTAGAGCTATGCAAGAGTGTTAAGTTTAGTGGGCCAACTCATTTAACCTGCTAAAAAAAGTGGATTATAATTGGAAATTCCAATCCATTTAACAAGTAGACTGTGTAACCCACCCAATTCAGTATCTTTCTTACTTATATATGGCAATAAGAATGTCAATAAATAAGGTAGTGAATATTGTAAGTGAAATTCTTATAAGAGATGGCAACATGAGAATTTACTTTAATAAGTAAACAATGTTAATATGAACCATGTCAACATATTGCTCCTTTGGTTTTTTTTTTTAATACATTACATTTTCTCATACTCGAATTTTCTTTTGATGCCCAACAAAAAGTTCTCAAATACAATATTCATGAGCATACTTATCTAGATTATTTAAGCAAAAAATAAAAAATAAAAAATAAAACATGTTTAGTGTCTTTAGTCTTTATTTTTTAGAATATTTTACCAATGAAATTAATGTGCGTGACACTACATAAACTGCACAATTTACACGTTCCCCACCCATGCACCAAATATTCGATGGCAGTTTCATCAACTTCATATCATTTTAGTTTATAGCAACCAAGTTCACAAAGAAAGAATTTTCATCAATTTCTATTGAAGTTATCATGTTTGAAGTCTATATTATAATAGTGTGTTGGAAGGTAGTGAAGTTTCCTAATTTTAAGTCTATAGTTTTCAATGAGTTTGACCTCTTTGGTTTTGTCTTCTATATCTAACTATCTTTTCCCCCCAATTTTTACTAATTTTATTTGCCCATCAAATGTAAACAATTCACAAATTTATGTTGTTTCTTATGTTGCTTATATCATTCCAATTAGATGTAAAGTTGAATGTTGAATGCTAAAGGGCTTTGGCTTCTAATGGGTAATAAAAAAATCATTCGATATTATTTTCTTTTTTTTTGTTGTTGTTGATATTTTATCTAATTGAGTATAAATTTGAGTAATTTATGTAACCAGATGAATGTTTAACGCTACAGACTTATGCTTTCTTTTTGGGTAGTTCTTGCAATTTAAAATAGTCATAATGCTAACTCTTTTTTTTTTCTTTTTTTAATTGAATTATTAGTGACTTGGGTTTTTTACTTAATTTCACAATTTTTTGTCCAATCTATAAAAGGTCATAAAGGTGAATTTTTGTCATTATTGTTTTCTCTTTTTTGTCGTGAGTGTCAATATTAACTCAATTTTGAGAGTTTGTGAGTAGTTTTGCAATTTATTGTTTAGTAAAATTAATCCTTCTCACATTTGTAATTGGTATATGGAGTAGTGAGGTTGGAATTTGGGATTTTAAGTATATGAAGTTGTTAAGAGAGGGGGAACTCAAAGATTGTTATCTGTCCCACAAAAATAGAAATTTGTTTGAATTTATACTTATGTGAGTAATACTTACCAATGCATATTAAATAAAGAAATTCAAAAGTATTCCTTTTGTTCTTTAAAATGCTAAATAAGCGAAGAGATGGTGATGCGTAAGTAATGTTGTGTTTGGTGAGGTTGGGTAAGTGCAATATCTATCAAGGGGGAAAGTTTGGCTTGAAAGGAGTTGATACTTGAAGAGGTAATTTTCAAGTGTGAGGGTAGAAAGAAACAAGAGACTTTTTGAAGGGACAGAGTCACTAGTATATGTGTTAGATGCACAGAACTAATAGTGGCCTTTTTCCTAAAGGTGTTTGTTTTTTATTTTTATTTTAAATTGTTTTAAAGTACTTTTACGCTTGCATCATGAGTGTGTCATCTAGCGGTGTATGGATAATTCCCTCGTGTATTATTCAATGGCATCTAAAGTGGCGCAAAAGTGTTTGTGTGTCAACTCATTTGAATCGTTAGAAAAAGGGATTATGGTTAAAAATTTCAATCCATTTATACTTGAACCACCCATTTAACTTGTAAGTGAATAGGACAATCTCTCGTGGGTTAAGTATGTCTACCAACCCACAAAGTTAAAAAATAAAATAAATAAATAAAGATATAAAAAAAGTTATCGATTATTATTAAGTTTTAATGAAACTCTTTTCTTTATTATTAATATTGAAAACCTAATTTGGCATTCAATTTGCATTTTTTTAAATAATTATTATTTATTATTATTAGATGCCGTGATCATTCCCTTTGTTACGCAATAACAGTGGCTTAAAATTTTGAAATGATGCCTGGATTTGCACCCCCCTAAAAGGTATATGTTTATTTTCCTAAATAGGTTTAGTTGAAATGAATCTAGAGGGGCTTACAAAGAAAAACATTTGAGCATGTCTTCTATACAAATATTTAGTATAGTAGAACTAATATTATTTGTAATATTTTTATTATATTATTTGTTTCTTCATAATACGGTATATGATATCAAATCCTGGAAGCTGATAGGTTACGACTATATTATTGTGTATAAGTTAGGAGGTGCAAATCGAGCTTTAGATACTTTATCACAATAGAATGATGATAGTGGGATATGTTTTAATTTTTCACTACCCTCTTTTCATTTTGTAGAATTATTATTGAAGCAAGAGTACAAGACTATTCCAGAGTTCCATCACAAGTTCTGATATGTGCAAGGGAGATTCTACAGAGTAGCCACTAACTTAGCAAAACGACCTTTTGTATTATTAGAACGAAGTTGTGTTAGGGCTTCAATCCACTCAAATACCTCAACTATTATTAGAAGTTCATGTGCATATGGATTGGAGCTTCCTTTTTATTTAAAATTCATTGTGTTCACCATGTCTTTACCTTAAAGAAAGTCTACAGACTAATCTTCGGCTAGTTAGAGTCATTCCTTATTGACTGCTCTAAATATTGTTGACAAAAGGGTTATTTCTAGACATAGACAACCTATTTGCCAAGTTTTGGTTCTGTAGACACAAGTTGGGAGGACTGGGTTCGTTTTAGTCTTGTTTATTCCAAATATAGCCTTGTGGGCAATGCTATTTAGTCTTGCACATATGTACTAACAGATGGCAACCGTAACAGATGTTGAGTGGAAGTATCTACTTGTAATCGAGCTTCTTTCAAAAGTTTTTCATCATAAAGAAAATATAAAGGTAAATTTTATGTTTCATATTTGACCTATAGCTCTCTAATACTAGTTTTATTTCTGTAAGTTAAAATTAATTAGTAGATACTTTATTAGATTCTGATTGGTACATAATAATTAATTTAATAAAATATAATTATTATATATATTTAATTAAATAATATATTAATAAACTATAAATAAATAAATAAAAGGGAAAAAAAAAAAAAACAGAGATCAATCGAAGAAAATTCATTCGCATACACAAATATATCTTGAAAGAAAGAATATATACTAATACAAACATCGTTAAACTATGAAGCAACTAACCTCTTTTTAGTCCCAAAGGTCCTTAAACAGAACAATGATATTTGGTTCAAAGGTTGAAGCAGAAGTAAAAGCTCTTGCATCAACACTAACACGTGAAGCGTTTATGTTTTTAGTATTCAATTGTATGAATACGGAGTTATTAACAGCTTTCGGAAAAGAGAATAATGAGTATGTGAAACTTTAGGGAATTTGAAAATGGGTTTTGAGGAAGAAAGAGATTGTGGGTGTCCGAAAATTTGGGAAGACGATAAGGCCATCGTTGATGAAGAAGACACTATTGGTTGATAGGAAAAAATGAGAATGAGTGAGAGTGAAAATAGAATTGTGTGCTTATTTTAAAAAAAATTTGTGATGCTTTATCTATATTTTATTATTTGATTAAATATATTTAATAATATTAATTTATTAAATTAATTACAATAGACTAATCAAAAGTTGATATATGCAAGATAATTACTAGTAATGGATACAGATAATAGACAATATATCACTATACAAAAGATAAAAAACAAGAACACAAATATGTAAAATGTCAAAAAATTAAGATCAAATACGTAAGGTTAAATTTATCCAATATATATTAAAAAAAAAAAAAGGGGGAGGAGAATGGGGATAATTAATAATTGGATCGAGAGAGTTCAGCAGGTTAAGGTTACTTAACCTGAATATAACATTAGGAAACCAAGGATTTGCTTCGTGAGCCTGTTGGGTTAGGTTTACTGAATCGGGCCACCAACACCATCTCCACATAAACTATGTTCTTGAGAGTTGATACTACTCTTACATTTACGTTGTTCTAGAAGGATTTGCAGCGATACATTCTTCCTCTATCAAAATCACTTAAATCTATAGGGGAATGAATTTTTCCACATCAGCAGAAATATATGACCTGCCATTTGACTAAGAGTAGTGGGTCCTATAGATCTAATCAAGGGTGCATTACATAAATATGTATGCACATACTAATATGTATTACATAGCAAAAGACCCAAGTGATTAACAGATAATCCTGATAATTTTTTTCGTCAATAAAACCGGAGACCCTTTTATAGATAAGATTGAGACCTTAAAGAATCAGAGCTTATTACATCTTGTAACATTAATTCACGCCTTAGCCACGGGCTAGACTCCCAATCAAAAACAAAAGTTACTTAAAATGGGTAGTCAAATTAAAAATTATGTACTGAGTTGAAAACCCAAATACCCATCTAAAAACATTCTAATTTGGTCATTATCAATTAGTCAAATCCACAACATTTATTGGCTTCACTCCTAAAGAGACTTTAATGTTGTCCACAGCCTCAGCCGGTAGGAATAGGATGTGTGACCTTACATGGGCCTTTAAGATAAGGATGTTGCTTATCCTTCACGAATCAATAAATGATCTGCTTCGATAATAGATATCGTCAAGATCGTAAAATAACTTCATATTAAAAACTTTTTTGCATGGTTTTTTACTTTTTGTAAGAGAATATTTTTTAAAACTGTCGCAATCTAATCATCACTATCCTCGCCTTAATTTGATGCATCTCCATATATTTTGACTTCTCCTTCAGCCGTTAGGAGTTGCCGTCTTCGCACTAATTAAATGGGCACACCGAACAATCTCAACATCATGCTAATGCAACTTGTCTTAAACAAAAACTATATGATATACTTGAAAATGTAAAGCTATTAAAAACAGATATTGACCTAAATTTTGTGACATACTCTATTATGTTGTTCTTCTCCACAAGCCGCCCACAATGTCAATTCCTTTGCATATTACTTCCAATAAATCTTCTTAAGGCTTCGTCAAGCATGTCTTATCCCATCCATCCTGCCGTATAGGACTAACTTTATTTTTGGCTGAGTCATGGATGAAGAAAAATTAGATATACTTTTTCCCTCGAGAGTTGTCCACATGATACTGACCCAAAATGAATCCCTAGAGGAGTTCTAAGGTTATAAGCACGAGTATAAATGAACTGAAATGGCTCATAAACTTACAAAAGCTCGATTCAATATTTGCTTGATTCAATTTAATTACAATTAAGCGAAATTAATCTTGGATTATTCAAATAACTTATCATTTTAAACTCAAGCTTAAATCTATTTTGCTCCATGAACTAACAGGGCTAATCAAATTGGAATTTCAGTCAAAGTAGACCTTAAATATAAATTTAATTAAAAGGAACATGAAAATTTCAAACTAGAATAGTCAAAACAAGCTCAAAACTCATTAAATAACATTTAAAGTGGAGTTTAAGGTTGAGAGCATGATCGAGCTTGATTTCGTAACTTACAACCGTTCAAATCGACTCAATTCTAAAATGTAAAATGTGCAATAAGGAGCTTGAATTCACTATTACGAAAGAACATAAAGAATCCGCCAAATTAATATCCCATTCTAGTAAACAAGGAGAATACTGCTTTTGCGTAAGCACCCGTGACTCATTTTAGCCAACTCCCGGGGGAGGGACAAGGTTGGCTAGTCCATCTGCCAATTGATCTCCTTCACGATACGGGTGGTTCACCTCCACCACACCATCCAGCTTTGCCTCAGCGCACCACCCCAAGATTCCACCAGGTTCTTCAAATGACGCTTATGGTGCAATTGTTGCTTAAACATGTAGACATAATCATAACCCATCCAAATCCCTTCTTCCATGCTAATTCCAGATAAAATGGCAAACTTGATAGGATACAATACAATACAATACAACTCAATTTCATCCAAATCAACCCAACTGATAGAGACCGACTGCCACCCCCTTAACAGCGCATGGCCTCAATGACCTGACCACGAGGAGTGAGCAATTGTAGCCACGCCAAAGCATGGCCACATTGCCACCATAACAAGCAACCAAAATGAGAGATGAGAAACCAACCCTTCAATTCAGTGTAAGAATAACAAAAAAATAAAATAAAATTCCATTCATCTTTCTATGATCTTAAATATTTGTCTTGCTAAAGTTGTTCTTCCATCATACCACATCAGCCTCGCATAAAGGCTCGTTTGCTAAACAAATGAGATGTTCGGACTAAATACATTTTAACGTGCAACAAGGCGAATCCGAGCTACATATAAAAAAGTGTTAGTCCGGTAGCCTATGTCCATGTAGGATGCAGAATCCACACCTCATGGCTGCTAATCAGCACCGTACATTCGGCAGCTATGTAACCCTTCAAAACAAATTCAGATTTATATTCTTTCACTATCCGATACAAAGCAAGATGAGATTGCGCACATCGGGACTTGAACGTGCAGTTCTCATCATTTGCACTGCTTCAATCTGAAATTGTTACTGGACAATAGAGAGCTAATCAATTTTTCTAGCTTCTTCGCACCAGGGCCAGGCCGTAGAACCGTGGTATCACCGATAACTGAACATGGATCGCTGCCATTTTCCCTGCTTCCTATGCACCAACCACCAGGAACAACCCTTCCTGAACCTCGAGATAATAGCTCGGTATCTACTCTGTCCAGAACTGGATCTTCACGGGGAAACTTCCTTGCAAATGGAGCATTGCTGTCAACCATCCTCTGGAAATCGGCAGACTTGAGATAGTGAGGATGCTGCTTAGGTGGGTTGTCCCATGATATAAAATGTAGGTCGCTGTTCACTGTGGTGTTTCGAAATTCTTGAGCATTACAAATTACAGTATGGAAGTAGCCCTCAGGTGAAGAAATGAAGTTTGCATAGTACATAAGGACAATTCGTGGCAAGTTGTCCCACCCCCAAATGCAATAGTCAATGAAAGGGCGAGTCAGTGCCATCCAAGCAGAACCTGAAGAAAAAAACGCACATCATAAAATGTAATTGGATTTTGGTTTGCAATATGCCGCAAAATCTTGTTCTTACAGTTTCAAGTTGTAACACCAAAATGGCAAATGCTGTTAGACTGCATCAGATTACAAAGATATCACAGCCGCAACAAGCAAATTCCAAAGTTATGCAAAAACTTCATTTGGTGCAGAGCATAATCAAAGAAGAGGTGCTTAATTTCCTTAAAATTCTGTTGCAACAGGTAACTTCCAGCATAACAATGCATCCTTCACTTAAAACTGCCATTCCAGATTTGTACTCGAAGATGGTTTTAGCAAGCTCACTAATGGATAGAAATTCTCAAGGAACATGAAATGTCTAAGGAGAGGCACCCTCGTAGCTAAAGGGGAGTCACAATAATAGTTTCCTGCTATCCTTACAATAGAGAAGATTCATTAGATGCAAACAAACTACCTCTAGTTCTATCATGATAACCATCCTGACTAGGCAATAAGATAAGTCAAAAAACTAATTTGTGTGAAAGAAAATATAGTAGCCTGCATGCATGAATTGCATAAAGGATCAAGTATCTCGACATGCCAAAGATGAACCCCAAGGATAATAGAGCCAGATCTAGGCAAGCAAGAATTCATTAATGCACCCAGCAATGACCGGATTCATCATCACAGCTCAGTCCTAACTTGGTTGTTGCCAGCTTTCAAGTGGAAGGGAGAGAATGCAGATCTCAGATAATTGTAGTTCACCTCTTAATGGGGCTATTAAATCATATTAATAGGTCATGTTTCATATCTGGATCTAAAAGGGTGTATCTAAAAGTCTCAACCTATAACACAGCCCATTTATTAACAGTGTCCGAAAAAAATAAACCTGAAACCTGACCCATCTGTTTAACATGTTTCGTGCTTGAGTTGAACCAATTTATCAAATAAAAAATAAAAAATAAGTCATTCCTAAGATTATAGACTACTTAAAAATTACTTAAAAACTCTTAAATTATCAAACTACAATGCGACAAAAGTCATAACAAAGTAAATCATCTATTTCCGACACCACATCATTGCATTACATTAAACCTTGGCCTAATTGGACAACAATGCCAATATCTCAAATCAAAACATCCTTTGTTAGTTCATCAAGATAGACTACCAAATAATTCATATAGAAAAAATATTAATATAAATAAAAAAGAAACAATGCTAGGAAGAATCAAGAAAAAAGTTGATCATTTCTTCATCTTTTTCTAGTATTTCCATATTATCAAAATCTAATAGGTGTACAAAGTGATCATTGGATCCAAAATGTGAGTGACTTGTTTAAATTATTCATCACATTAGGCAAAAGTAAGCTTTATATGTATGCCCTCCCTTTGAATTCCAGTCCAATGCAGTCACTCCATAGTAACCTCAAAACAAGCAACTTGGTCGTTGCTTCTCTATGGCATTAAAGTGCTATCACAGGATCAGGTCATTATTTTTATTAATTTAAGAATTCCTCATATCTGCCAACAGAGCTACATCCAACATTTTGCATGAAAGCTTATGAGTATATTTCCTTTGAAAGCCTCAAATTCATCCCTATCACAATAGGCACAATTATAATTACCACTATCTCCATATTTAATCTTGGAAAAAAAAAGGAAAAAAAAAAAAAGAACACTCTGACACCATAGAAATGCAGCTTTTTTTTGTAGACTATCGAGCATTCATCTCCAAGTAATTGCATGTTTTGCAAGGTCCAGCTACCCATCTGGTAGCCATACAGATTATCTCATTTACCTCTGATCAAAGTTTTCATAAAAATCCATAGTACATCATAGAAAATTGTGTGATCTAGTCCTCAAAATGTACAATAACCCAGACTGTCAGCCAAACTAATGCTCTACTCCCATCACAATTTCTCAGACCACCTTATCTACTATGCAGTCAATAAATCTTGAATGCACAAAGCACAAGTTTATAGTAAATTAAGATAATCAAACCACTCCACACTATAATAATTTTTTTTTTTTTGGGTAATTCGCACTATAATAATTTAAGGAAACTAAAAAACTAAAAAGAAGCATAAACTACTTCAAATACACTTACCAAACTGTGGCAGTTACAGGTCTATACTGGACTCTTTGCACTGAAGAGCATCCTTCAGTCCCTAGACATCAGATTAAGAAACACTCCAAGCAATTACAACTAACCCCTAGCGTAAACTTAAAAAGTGATATACCTCTCATGGCTCAAATAGACAGGGACCAAAAAATGGACAGAGACCACAACTTTACATCCACCCTATGGAAAGTTAATCCCGAGTGAGTAGATCAGAATTCATGTGTGATCACACTCCCTTCTGAGTCCATAACGCAAGCACATTTCAACATTAAATGGCATAATAAGAACATTTTTGTCTTGAATGCCATTGCATTGAAACCACTGGTTTACAATTCTCACTCTCATTTTAGACTCAGATTTTTTTAGAATGGAGACCTAGTATCCTAAATAACACTGTTTTGAATTTTTTTAATAGTATTCTCAGCATCTTGCCTTGCTCATTTTTTTGTTGATAAATGAGCTAAATGAAATTGGGGAGTACCAGAAATATTCATGATAAGCACATTAGCATGTCTCCACTTGAGGTGTAAAGGAGTAGCATGACATCAACACCAAGAAAATACACGTTAAATACAACTATAATTGAAAGAACAGAAAAAAATTTCCACAAAAAACTGAATGATACCTATAAATTTTCTAAATATGTATTTTCTGCCATAATGACTTCATTCAATGGATGAACTGCAAGAAATTCATATGAGGACAGGTAAAGGTTCTCTACATGGTACCATAACACATATCATGTCTAAAGTGGGGAGAAAGAGAGAGAGAGAGAAAAAGAGTTGCAGTAGAGAAAATAACTAGGCATGTGCATAGCAGAGAAGCTGCAGGGTAAAGAAGTGACCTCTCCAGGTCAATATGATTCTATGGCATCCAAGAAATGCATTATCACAAACATCCACATATAAATGAAAGAAAGAATAATTTCCAATTCACATTTGAAGATCTGCTTGACTCTAATTCAATCATCATGTAAATGGCAATTTGGTATCAAAACTTTCACCTAGTATAATACAGATCATTCCCAAAGAAATTAGCTCCTTTTTTTATGAAAGGAATTAGCTCCTTTTCAAGTACCTACAATTTTATTTATCTATTTATCACTGGAAGGGAAGTAGAAACAGATTGAACTTCTCATCTAAGAGTATTTCACTGCAATCAGCTTAGACCTTGTGAAAAAAATAAAGGACTTCGCAAATCCCATGAAGCCTTACCTTTTCAGGAACGCAAGTCTCTCAAAAGGAAAGTGGAAACCAAAGCCATGGAAGAAGATATCATCATATTATAATATATTATAGTTTCTAGATTGTAATTATATTTTTTAGATTATAATTCATATAATGCTAGGTAAAAGTTAGTAAAAGATTTTGTATCTCTATATATATTGTCCTTATATTATCAGTGAAGAAATAAACAATTACTTATCAAAGTTACATGGTATCAAAGCAATCTAACTATAGGAATTAGGGTTTAGGCCTAGCTGCCTAGTGAGCAGCTTTGTATCCCACACACACCCCGAAGAGTGTTTGTGTTTCTTTTTTCTCACCACCCCTCTAGGAGGAAAGATTGCCGGCCGATGAACTTCTCCAACCAACTCCAATGACCAACAAATCGGCACGTGAGCCTCACGCGCCACATAAACCGTTCGCCACCCGTCCTTGTTTTCTGCATGTGGAGGCGCGTGTAACCTCCGTTCGTCCAAGTGTTCCTGCTGAGTCTTTGTGGTACGGTATTCTTCATTCCAATCTCGCCATTTCAAAAATCATCTTGAGACACATGCTCCTTGCTAAGTTGGAGTTAGCATTTCTACCTTGGTTTAATCTTCTAGTGTTGTTTAGTGCTGTTGGTGTTTGTTGTGTGGATTGCTAGATGGCTAAGAATAAATCACATATCATAGATATGGTTCCAGTGACAACCAAAATAACAAAATATAAATTTAATGGAAACAACTTTATTACTTAGAGCAAAACTATGCGAATATATCTACGAAGCTTTGAGAAAGATGATCATCTCACAAATGATCCACCATTAGATGATACTAGACAGGCATGGTTACGAGACGATGCTCGTATATTTTTGCAGCTTAGAAACTCCATTAACAATGAGATCATTAATTTAGTTGATCACTATGAGTATGCTAAGGAACTCATGGAATATTTAGAGTTCATGTATTCTGGGAAAGGGAATATTTCTCGTATCTTTAACGTGTGTAAAAGTTTCTACCGTGCTAAGCAACATGATCGGTCTCTTACCACATATCTGATGAATTTTAAGAAGATATATGAAGAATTAAATGTGTTATTGCCTTTTAACTCTGATGTAGAGTTCAACAAGCTCAAACGGAGTAGATGGCATTTATGAGTTTTTTAGTTGGTCTTCGTCCAGATTATGAGTCTGTCAAGTCTTAGATTCTCTCGAGTCTTGAAGTCTCCTCTCTTCAGGAAACTTTTAAATGAATCATTCACACAGAAAATTATATAGCTGTCACCTCATCTCACAATGTTAGTGATCCGGTATGTCAAAGTACAAGTCGAACTTCCACCAATAAGAGAGGGGAAGATCATATTTGAAGTCAAGAAATAAGGGGAGCTATTTGCTATTACTGTCATGAGCCAAGGGATACAAAGCGTACTTGTAAGAAATTGCAAAATCGTAGCCAAAAGAAGCAGTCGGTACTCATTGCCTCCACTAACTCCACATCAAGTTCATCTTCTGAAAAGACAATAACAATTTCTACTGATGAATATGCCAAATTCTCTCAATATCAAGAGGCATTGAAGGCTTCATCTCATCATACATCTACAATTACTGAATTAGGTAAATCAACTCAATGTCTTCTTTCCTCATCGTTCAAGTGGGTCATTGATTCTAGTGTCATAAATCACATGACAGGTAACCTTGATCTCTTTTCCACTTACCAAACATACACCTCTCCTACAAATGTCACTCTAGCAGATGGCTCTAAGTCATTTGTCCATGGATCTGGCACTATTAATCCAACTCCTTTGATTTCCTTATCGTCTATGTTAAGTTTACCACAATTTTCCTTTAACTTACTATCAGTAAGTCAACTTACTCGTGTACTGAATTGTTGTATCTCATTTTATCCCAATCATTGTTTGTTTCAGGATCTTTTAATGAAGAAAATTATTGGTAAAAGACATGAATCGAGCAGTCTCTATATATTGGATACACAAGTGCCGAGGTCTGTTGCATGTTCAAGTGTCTTAACACCTTTCCAAGCTCACTGTCGGCTTGGTCACACTCACCCTTCTCTATCTGTGTTAAAGACCATTTCTCCATAATTTAATAATTTTTCTACCTTAGATTGTGAATCTTGTCATTTTGCTAAACACCACCGTTTGTCTAATTTACCTAGAGTCGATAAAAGGGCTAGTTTACCTTTTGAGTTAGTTCATTCTGATGTATGAGGTCTATGCCCAATTGTAACTAAGGCTGGTTTTCGGTATTTTGTTACCTTCGTGGATGATTATTCTCGTATGACTTAGCTTTATCTTATGAAAAATCGTTCAGAGGTGTTTTCACATTTTTCTATCTTTTGTGCTGAAATAAAAACACAATTCAATGTCTCAGTACATAAATTAAGAAGTAATAATGCCAAAAAATATTTCTCTCACTCATTTCAATCATATATGCTCTAAAATGGTATCCTTCATCAATATTCCTGTGTGGATACACCTTTTCAAAATAGAGTAACAGAAAGAAAAAACAAACATCTTCTTGAGACTGCACATCTCCCTTCATCTATTCTACAAGGTGAAACTCCTTATACAATATTGTTTCCTACGAAGTCATTGTTTCCTATTGAACCTAAGATATTTGGTAGTACTTGTTTTGTTCGTGATGTCCGTCCTCAAGTTACTAAACTTGATCCTAAATCTCTCAAATGTATTTTTTTGGGATATTCTCAGGTTCAAAAAAGATATCAGTGTTTTTGTCCTCATCTTTACAAATATCTTGTCTCAATTGATGTCACTTTTGTAGAAAACACACAATATTTTTCATCCATTGAAATTCCAAAACAGGAAGAGGATAACGATTTGTTACTCTATCAGATTACTTATAAGTCTCCAGGTACCTTACCACCGCCCCCACCATCACAACCTCCAATTCGGTATGTATACTCTCAACAACAAGTTCCTCTTGCTTCATGTCCTGCATTAGTCTCTTCTTCAATGGATCCGACTACAAGTGATCTTGATCTTCCTATAGAACTCGGTAAAAGTAAACGTCAATGTACCTATCCAATTTCTTCTTGTGTATCTTATGATCACTTGTCATCATCATCTTCCTCATTTATTGCATCCCTCGACACTATGACCATTCAGAAGCCTCTTCATGTTGCACTTACACATCCTGGTTAGCAAAATGCTATGATTGACGAGATGAATGCCTTAGATACAAATCACACTTGGGATCTAGTGGACTTACCTGCAGGAAAGAAGGCAATTGGTTGTAAATGGCTATACGTAATCAAGGTTAATCCTCATGGAACAATAGCTCGGCTAAAAGCTCGTCTTGTAGCAAAGGGATATGCTCAAACCTATGGTGTGAATTATTTAGACACATTTTCTCCTGTGGCTAAGTTAACTGCTATTCGCCTATTTATCTCTATTACAACTTCTAATTCTTGGCCTTTACATCAACTAGATATAAAAAATGCCTTTTTACATGGCGATTTGCAAGAGGAAGTTTATATGTAACAACCACCAGGATTTGTTGCTCAGAGAGAGTCAGATAAAGTTTGTCGCCTGCGGAAGTCATTATATGGACTAAAACAAAGTCCTCAAGCTTGGTTTAGGAAATTTTTTTTTTCGGTGATTCATTATTTATTGATTGGAGATAAAGATACATTCGTCAGAGACGGTTACATCACAATACAACACTAGTAACTATTCTATTACAACTTTAGTACCATACTTATAGTAGTTGGTACAATGAGGCCCTATCAAATTATTCTATATAGATATAAGATTTGATTTGATTGGCTAAAAAAAGATGCTAGGGATGGGGTGCCCGAGTCGAGCTTTGTTGCGCACTCTCCAAATACAGTATACAGTGGCTGCGAGGCTTGCTCTCCAAGTTTGGTGTTGTTTGGCATTGAACTGATTCGTTGCCAGTAGAACTCGTTTGGCTCCCTGCCAATCCTTACAGGAAAGGGGGCAATTAGCCATATCAATCATTGTCTGCCATACTTGGGATGAGTATTGGCAACCAAAGAATAGGTGAGAGTGGTCCTCATCTTCCTATTGGCATAAGTAGCATGTCGAGGATGTGGCTAGTCCCCATGTGGTCAGCTTATCGAGTGTAGATAATTTTCCCAACCAAGCAAGCCATAATATGAAGGAGTGCCTTGGTATGGTGGTTCTATTCCATACAACTCGATACCATGGTACTATTGGTCCGACTGGATTAAGGAAGAAATAGCCACTCTTGACGTTGTATTCCCCTGCAGTTGTGTGAATCCATTGGAGTTGGTCGGAGGTGTAATGATTGGGCTTAATGTGCGCGGGAATGCAGATATCTGTCCATGGTGGATGGTTTGGTAGCGGCCATGTGTTGTTTTCCTCTAATGAGCATAATTTAGCCGTTATTGGAATCCCAGAATTCCTAATCTGTCTTGGAGAGAATAGGGTGTCCAAAGGACCCATGGGTAACCAGAAGTCAGACCAAATAGAGATGGTTAGGTCGTCTCCCACTTTCCATTGAAAGCTACTTCGCACTAAAGGTCTAAACTTTAGGAGTTTCTTCCAAGACCAAGAACATGCGGCTGGGGCTCGTGACGTCCAGAAGCTTCTACCTTTCAACAAGGTTGAGTGTACCCATTCAGGCCACAAGCTACGTTGTTCGCCCCTGCATAGGTGCCAAATGTGCTTGATTTGTAGGGCCTTATTCCAATGATGAAGGTTAGGAATCCCCCAACCCCCACATTTGAGTGGCTTACAAACCTCTTCCCATCTGACTTTGGTTTTGGTTCCTGTATGAGGGTTTTCACTCCAAAGGAAGTTCCTGATTAGCTGCTCTACCTTTGTGATTATCTTCTTAGGGAGAAGAAAAACTGAGCTCCAGTAGACCTGCATTGAAAATAAGACTGATCGAACTAGCTGAAGTCGGCCAGCGTATGATAAGAATTTCGCGATCCACAAGGTGATGCGAGCTGTGATTCAGTCAACTAAAATGTCACAGTCCTCCATTTTGAGTTTAGTGGAGAGGAGTGGGACGCCAAGGTATCTTATTGGAAGAGAGCCTTCTTGAAACTATGTGACTTGTAGGATGCGTTGTTTATCCCTAGAGGGGACGTTGGAGAAGAATATGGAACTCTTAGAGTTGTTGGCTGTCAAACCTGAGAGTGCTTGAAATTGTTGGAGAGTGTCTCTGATCAGGGTTATGGATTGTACATTTCCTTTGGCAAATAAGAGAAGGTCATCCGCCAAGCAGAGGTGATTAAGGCGCTCCGGTTTACATCTCTAGTGAGGGGAGAATGTTGGGTTGGAGAGGAGTCGTCGGAGAGAGGTGGAGAGGATTTCCATACCTATAACAAATAAGTACGAGGAAATAGGATCCCCCTGCCTAAGACCTCGCATGCTTGAGAAGTAGCCTGCCAATTCCCCCTTGATGTTGACTAAGAATTTTGTAGTTGAGAGGCACTGCTCTAAGAGTCTGCAAAAGTGAAGAGGGAATTGCATGGTTCTCAAAGCTTCAATTATAAAGTCCCATCGTATGGTATCATAAGCTTTTTGTAGGTCGACCTTTAGTGTGCATCGGGCACTCATGTTTGCGTCTGGTTTGGGAAATTCAGTCAAGCAATTGAGAGTTTTAGTCTAAGAAAGAGCAGATCGAATCAATCGGTATTCTCTAAGTATTCTGACACCGGTATAATTATCCTCATTGTATATGTTGTTGATATTATCATTACAAGAAATGATAGCGTTGGTATTACCTCTCTCAAATCATTCCTTTACACTCAATTTCATACTAACGATTTGGGGCAACTGAAGTATTTCTTAAGAATTGGGTTGACAAGAAGTAAGAAAGGCATTTTCCTCTCTCGAAGGAAATATGTACTTAACTTATTAACTGAGACAGGTAAATTGAGAGTTAAGCCATGTAATACACCTATAACTCCTAATATGCAGCTTACAAAAGAAGAGGAATCATTCAAGGATCCAGAGAGGTACAGAAGTCTGGTTAGAAAGTTGAACTATCTCACAATAACTCGCCCTGATATTGCATATATGGCACAATCAACATGTGAAATAATGTGAATTCATCAACTCTTGACTGAAGTTGGATTTAAGGTGACTATACCTACCCAGTTATGGTGTGATAATTAGGTAGCCCTTCACATTGCATCTAACCATGTGTTTCCTGAGCGAACCAAACAAATTGAAAATGATTGTCATTCCATCCGTGAGAAGATACAACAAAATTTGATTTCTAAAGGACATGTCAGAACTGGAGAACAGTTAGCAGATATCTTCACCAAAGCTTTGAATAGTGTTAGAATTGACAATATATGTAACAAGTTGAGCATGATCAATATCTATGCTCCAACTTAAGGAGGAATATTATAATATGTTATAGTTTCTAGATTGTAATTATAGTTTATAGTTTCTAGATTGTAATTATATTTTCTAAAATTATATTTTTTAGATTGTAATTAATATAATGTTAGGTAGAAGTTAGTAGAAGATTTTATATCTTTATATATATTGTCCTTGTATTATCGGTGAAGAAATATACAAGTACTTATCAAAGTTACACATCACAAATGGATTTTGTTTGTCATCTATCAAAACTTCAAAAGCTCAATAAGAAACGAATTTCAGTATTAAAGATAACAAATCTACATCTTCACAGAAACTTAACATGAAAAAGGCACTTGTTATAGTTTGAGGCAAAATATCCCCATTCTTCCTTCATACCATATCAGCGACACACTTCAAGAGGATATAAATCGCCATACAATGCAGAATATATCAATGGTTTGATCACCAATTCAAGATCAACCAAAGTAAAAACAAGAGGAAACTAGGTGGTGCATTAGCTGGTAGATTTGGGAGAGATTCATCTATAATATACATTTGTGTACATATAATGTAATGGAAAACTTTGCAACCACAAAGCCAAGTAAAATATATATATATATTAAACTGGTAAAATTTTTACCTGTGAATAGTTTAAACGCTGTTGGAACACTTCTCCTCTGTGTAACCCAAAATACATCAGCTTTCTTTGTCATATAGAGCCCGGGATCTATAATGATCGGTTTTGCTCTTTGAAACCTATTAGATCATGGCACCACTTTTATCAGGTATTCAAGCTAAACAAAAATAATCAAAAAGCAAAAGAAAAAATCAATAAACAGGAAAAGAAGAGTAATAAACAAAAGAGATGTAAAAAACAGCTGCACTCACTCTTTCCATCCAATATTGCTAGTGTGATCGATGAAGTTAAGATCACGCGGCAGGTATGAGAACGTGTGGAGAAGATCTAATCAATCAAAAGTCACATGAACAATATCAAATCTAACTCAGACAACAAATCCCAGCAAGCCACAGTTAACCCCCACCAGAAACACCACAAAATTAATCACTAATTATCTTCTGTAAACATACCAATAATAATAACAACCAACAACTTGAAGAAGGGAAAAAAAAAAAGCCTGTTTCAAATTAAAACAAATCAAATGAAAATTTTCCCAACTATCGATAATTTATCATCTGTGTATCGAATGCATAAGGAAATAAAAAACAAGTAAAACAAAGTGAAATTGCCTGCAAGTTTTAAAATTGAACAGCCTAACAATTGCAATAACTACTAAAAACCAATTGAACATACCAAATCAAATCAAAATCCAACCCAAGATTCAGAATTTGAAGAAATTACCATCTTGTGTATCAAATGCGAAAGAGTAACAAAATACAAAGCTAATCAAACGCAAGTTTCAAAATTACAACGCTTAACAAATGCAATAAGCTGGACAAGAGTTAAAACAAATCAAAATGCAACCCAAGATAGAGAATTTCAATAAGGAGTTACCATCATGAGTATCAAATGCATAAGAGTAAAAAAAAAAGGAGTCTAATGCAATTTTTAAAATTGAACAGGCTAACAAACGTAATAACTACTGAATAACAGTAGAACGAATCGAAATCAAAACGAAAATAAAAAATGGAACCGAAGAGAGAGAATCTCGACTAGAAAATTACCATCCGGTGTAACAAGAGGATAATCAGAAGCACTAAGATTGATAAACCAATCCCAATCCCCACCATCTCTAAGCAAGATAGCAGCGGCATGAAGAGTATTAGCGACCATAGTAGGACCTCTATAAGTAACCAAATTAGCCTTAGTAATCATCCTAACATTTTTAAATCTCCTAAACACCTCAAAACTCTCAACAAATTTCTGCAGATCCATTCTCTCCTCAGGCCTAGACTCAAGGTCTAAATGAACAACATATTGATTCCTAGGATGGTACAATGCTAAAAGTGTCCTTTTCAACATTGTACCATCCCTAGTTGATCCTGAAATAAGGTAAGCAAACTTGGGTGGTGGTGGTGGCTCTGGTAGTGTTGTTGAGATAGGTAACGGGTGGAGCTTGGATTCAACAAAAACCGAACTAGTTGATGAGATTGAACGGTAAAACGGGAGTAACGGTACACCATCCGGTGAGGTTAGTGTTGTGAGGAAGAGAAGGAATATAGAGACTAAGGAACCTATTGCTAGTGGAAAGATCCACCTTTTTTCCATTGTTTGTGAGTGTTTTATATGCATGTAATAGCTCTTTAATTTCTTCATTCTATCCCCAACGAAAAGGGTATAAATTATGTTCAAGACTTCAACTTATAGAAGACTTGATACATGGGTTTGGTTCAAAACTTGAGCTTTAAGAGATATAGGAAATGGGTTTGGTGAATCATGTGATATCTTGAGAGATTTGGGACATGGGTATGTTTATAGACTTAAAATCTAAGAGATTTAGGATTTCGGTTTGGTTAAAGAAACGAATTTTGAAGAGGCTTCGGGTATGGGTGAGTGTAGAGACTAGAAATTAGGAGATTTTGGACATGGGCGTGCTTAAAGACTGGAAATTTAGGAGGTTAGGGCTGTCGGTCTCGTGAGAAAATGAGGGAAAACGAGGGAAAGCGAAGGAAACTTTGGAAAAACCGATGTGGGTGTTTGAGAGTTTGATGAGTGTGCAGTAATCTAAATAGAAAATTTCTCCTTTTTTTAAGGTTGAGAGTAGTTTCTGCGTGATGGGTGGGTAAAGTACTGGAAGAAGACTGTATGATTTTGTATGAATGATGATGATGTGTTTACAGATTATATGGAAAAGGAAGAAGAAAGTTTTTTTTTTTTTTTAATGATGCTAGAGTTATATTAAATATGTAACTGTACCTAGCAATTCAGGTTTAAAAAACAGTGGTTTAGAGTTTCAGCTGAGAAATTTAAGAATATTTATTTGATTATTATTATATATATATATTAAAACTTATTAGAATGAATATTATTGATAATTTAATATAATATAAATGTAGCACGTGCTATCTAACCGATTCTTTCACATCCATTATCGGAGAATTGTGTTAATCAATAACAAAGTTAAGATAGTGAATATTAAATTAATATTAATTATAAATTTTATGATGAAATACTTAAAATGATTAACCAATCCTCTGTTGACTTAATTGCTATATGCAATAGTTGTAAAATATTTTGATTTACTATTTTATTTTATTTTAATATGGTTTTCAAGCTGTAGATGCACTAGAATCCTATGTAAATCCTTTGAAAATTAAACTAATGTGCATATCAAATGAATGAAAAAGCAAACCAAAATAAAAATTAGGTGAATTTATCTTATCTGTGAAGGAGGAGTCTTGATTAGTTTAGAGTATTAAGCAAATGAATTAATTACATATACACCGGGTATATGAGGCTTTAATAATGAATGATGATAAGTTATCATTCGGTATCTTTAAGTATCATTCATTGATATTCCACCAAAAAAATAAAATAATTCATTGATAAGCTCCTTACTTGGCATGTTACCCTGTTTGCTGTACCAATGAAGATACCGTAACATGGACATGTAGCTTTTTGGTAGTTTTCCTTTTTTTTTTAGGTGTTTTGTTGAATATTAATGTTTTCTGTAAATTGCTAAAAATTTTACTTTTGGATCTGTTAGGACAATGTTGTTGATCAACCCTGACTTCTATTTGGAAACCCAAAACTGAAATAATTTCCTGATTAGCAATCATGTAATGAAATGATTTATTGAAATTATGGTATTATGTGTAATATTTAGTGATTACATGTTTAAATAAAAAAATTAACACTTAATTCAAGAAAATTAACAAAAATAATTATAAATACCTATTAAATTTTTATATATTATTTCTGATAAAACTTTTTTCAAAATAAAATAAGATAGGCATGCATATTTTGAGGGGTGGGGGGTGCGGAGAGGGACTCTAATTTTTGCAACATTCGTATGATTCAATCTATTTATGAAGTGCAATCTTGCAATTTTTGGCTAATCGTACTAATTCAAGTGTTATATATACTTTTATTAAACCTTCAAGAATGATTTGGTGCACCGAACGAGGAAGATAAGTATAAGTAGGTGTTCTATTTATATACATGACACGTTTTATGGTTTAATTAAATGTTCAATAAAGAAAGGAGTTCAATAAACATTTGACTTTCATTAGTTATTAAGATCGGTCGGTTGCCGTTTGAAGTTGCAGTTAAATTATAAGTAGGAAAACGTTGGTGAAGGGTAGGAAAGAAAAACAATTAAAATTAATGGTTCTCATAATAAAAATGTCGGTACTTGCACTGCCTGTATTTGTTAACAACTTTTTAGCAAAGGGCAAAATACAACTTGTATATATCTATTACCTTTTTCTTTTTCATGCCACTGTTTCGTCTTTACAATTTATACACCTTTATTTTATCTCTATATACAAATATTAATTAATAGATATATATCGATTAATAATTTATTCAAAAAAAAGTTTTAATAAAATAATATATTAAATATATTTAATTAAATAATATAATAAATATAATAAAAGTTTATAATTATTTTAATGAAAAAGCCCTTACCTACCATTGCAAGATCATGGGGATATTGGACCATAGATTGGTTGTCTAAATCATCAAAAGTAGTAGCTAACACTCCCTAGCCTCGAAGTAACTAATAAGGCTATGAATGAATTGATTAAGTTGTAACCCACCACCAAAAGTAGGTTGTGCAATTAACTATCACTTGTTGATCATGTGACTCACTGCCATATATAGATCACTCGCTTTGATTATAATAGTGGATGGTCATCACCTCTAAAAAATTTTTAAAAGAAAAATTGAAGAAAATCCATCGTATCATAGTTGGAGCAAGGCTCAATAAGGACTATTAGGTTTTTAGACCCTTTTTCTTTTTCCTTTTTTTACTTTTAAAGGCAATGGATAGTTATCCATTATCCCATAAGTCACACCACCATCCATATATGGTACTAGGTAGCCACTTAACCTTATAATCAAGTCATACAACCTATAATATAGGAATTAAGTAAAATAAAATATATTAAATAATAGTGTTTAAGCTAGAGAAAAATAAATCAAAATGTAAGAAATGACAAAGATGGGACAATAAAAGTAAAAAGGAGCTTAATAACAAGGATGATATGGTCTTTTGATAGGGAAAGTATAAATAAACCTCCATATGCCCTTCTAATTTTCTTTTCCTACATTATGCACTACAAAACCCTAAGAGAAGAAGGTGACTGATCCATGAATTATACTAAATGCTCAAAAAAATAATTGTGTTTGAAAAATGATGAATTGATGGTGGGAAATAGAATCCACCGTAATTCTACTAATCATATTGCATTCATGTTATAATAACTCATAGTTATATGGATTTTCACAAGAAATTAACAAAACCTTAATCCTTTATCAAGTTTTAAAGTAACATTACCCCAATTTAATTTAATAGCTCCCGTTAATTCAAATCAAATGAGGATTTTAATTCACAATCATAAATTTCCCAATTATATGATTGCCTAATATCTTTAAAATAATTTCTCCTAATCCCTTAGTGAAAAATTTAATAAAAATATTGCATGAAACACTTAGGTCAATTTCTAATAAAATTCAATAACGCTGCTTCCGCATGAATTATTAAATCTTACTTAGGAATTCCTGATAAAACCTAAATTTCTCTTTCGAGTCATTTACATTTCTATGCATTGATTTCAATTACAAAATACAATTCATAGCAGGACTTCTTATATGAAAATTCCGCACATCTATATGTCCTATAACATGAATACAATGATCATTTTAGTTTGAATTATGGCTTCATCATGTTTCCCACAAGGATGATTTAGAACATTATAGTATGAATTGCATAAAAACAATTGAAATAAATAGGTGCAATGGAATTCATATTGAACAACAAGAATAAACTAATAAATGGCATAAAAGAAAATAAAGTAAATGAAACAATAGCTATAAACTTCAAGAACTTCAATCTTCCAAAATGATTCCTCGAATTCTTCAATTGAAAGCAAACTTCAGCAAAATAACTTTCTTTCTTCAAACTAAAATTTGGAATAACATGAAATGTAAAGGAATTAAAGAAAATATAAAATCCTAAAGTTCCTAAGGGAATTCTAATGATTTCAAAGAAAGACAAATGATGCTAAACAAAGAATCAAAACAAAAGGATTCTAAAACAAAAGGGGATGCTTCCAAGGTTCACACAAGGGGCCTATTTATAGATCCAAAGAGGAGGAGGATAAGGTTGATCTGATGAGGAGTTGAGTAAGCAAATTAATTAAGATACGATTTTGGAGAGATTTTCGCAATGGATATCCGGGGAGTAATGAAGGCCGGCTCAAGGCCAGCGGCCTTGAATGTAGGCCAGCTTTAAGGCCGGCGGCTTTAATGCTTTTTGAGGCCGGTTTAATACAGGCCGGCGGCCTTGAATGTAGGCTGGCCTAAGGCCGGCGACCTTCCGTGCAATCCTCCGCTCGCTTCTTCAATTTTGTGAAAAACTCCTCCAATTAACTTGTAATTTACTTTTGGGTCCTCAAAACCTGAATTTTCACAATAAACACCATTAAATATCATTTCTTTATATTTTCTTATAATATTGAAATAAATTTAATATAAGTCCAAAAGAAAATATAAGTATAATGTGATCTTATCAGTGACCTCAATCTAACAAACTTACACATGAGCGACTAGTGTAAGAAAATTAAATCACTTAAATGATACAAGTCGTGCTAAAACGATTCGACAACCACCATAATAGGAATTTGGGCTATCACTCGTGGAACGGTATGTGACGATCATGTATCTACCTATGTCCCACCACTACAATAACACACATAGTACGTGAATAAGAACACGCCCGTATACTTAGAGACATGTTGGACCTATGTTTCCCAAAGTCAAGTTTTCCGCTAAAGTTTGATTCCCCACTTCTCCTAACCTATTCAGATACCTAAAAGTAGATTAAAGTAGTTGTTATAGGTTATCTGAGCTTATGCGTTTATTTATTTGAATAGGTTTAAAGATTAAGGGAGTGCTAAGTTGTGAAGAGATTGTTCATTACTTATCAGGTACGTATATACTGTGTTTTTTTATTACGCATATTAGGTTAGAAATATAAACCAATCTAAATTATAATCGAAATTAATTAATTGTGTGATTGTGCTTGGCTGGGCCTAAGAAATCAAGAATGTCAATGATCACGAGGTAGCACCCTGAAGATTGGTATGTAATGTTGTCCCTAGTGGAGTCATATATCAAGATGATCTAAGTAGATTTAGGATGTTTAGACTTATGAACTCATAGACAGTGGGAAGCACTCACTATCGTATATGTATATATGTATGATAAAGGCTCATAGAATGTTAGACTCATGAACAATGGAGAGAATCTATTATCATATATATATGTATTATGTGCATATGGAGCTTGCGTTGTTGAGAGCTATGTATCGAAATAATAGATATGAAAGATAATGATTTGGTGCTGGAATATCTTGTTTGCAACATGTTTGTATTTGTATTTTGGCATGGCATACGTGTGTAGTTGTTGATATACATTATAGGCTTTAGCTCAACCTCATAGGACCCTTTTTCAACTATAGGTTCTTCTAGTGAAATTGTGGGGTATGATGAAATGCTAGTGAACACAAATCATGACTTAGATGATGATGTGAAATATGTGTATTATGAAGAGTGACCAGTAGACTAGAAGAAAGATTAGTATTAAAATATTGTGTTTAGAGTATTATGCCAATGATTTCAATTGTACTTGACTATTATTAAGCTTCCACTATCATTGATTGTAGGATATACACTATGGTTTAATTATTATAGACAATTGGTTCTTTGCAGTTTCGTTTTATATGGAGGGATCGTGTAGGATGTGTTAAACTACTTATTTATATATGTGGAGAATTCTTTTTTAAATGTCATGGTGATTAGATACTAATTGTGAAGTTTAGTAGATTATAATCCTTTACATGTCTTCACCTAGTGAGAACACGTAGCGAGCTGTATTCGCTCTAACTTTTGGGATGTTATAGCTTAAGTAGTATTAGATCTTAGGTTTAGTGATCCATAAACTATCTAAGAATAAAATCTTTAGGACGATAAGATATGACAAGAGTAGGTGATAAATGGGGCTGATTTTATTGATAGATGAATTCCTTTCAGTGATGTTTATGATGTCACCTTTAGATATTTTTTATATCTTAAGAAAGCTTCTATTCTTACAAGTCTCCTGAATCTCATGAATGTCTTCTTGTAGAATGCCTAAGAGAATTTCTATACCAGGTTCGATATCAAGTGCTGAAGGTGATGCTCCTAATAACCGAATTCCACCTAGACCGCCTCAACATGGTTCAGGATCGAATGAAGACCACACTATGCAATTGCTAGAGGCAATTAATACCCTAGCAAGAGTAGTGGTGTAACAACAACAACAAATACATGAACTGCAAATGATGAGTGGCAGACAAAGACAAATGGTGGGAGAAGTTAAAGATAGGCTAGTTAGGCTAATAAGTTTAAATTTTTTTGTAAGATTGGTCGGGGAGTTTGAGCCTAAGGTGAATAATACACTAGATGCTAAGCAATGGATTGAAGAGTTGGAGAAGACCTTTGCAACATTTAGGGTCCTAGAAGAGAAGAAGGTAGACTATGCTATGTCTTTACTAAGAGGCTTTGCTTCAGAGTGGTGGTTTAACATGTCAAGATTAATTGTTGGACACATCACTTAGGGGAGGTTCAAATAGAATACAAGATTAATGACCAGTACTTCTTAAATAGCATACAAGATAACATGAAGGTAGCATACTATAGTTGCCACCAAGGAAACTGATATGTGGAAGAATATGAAGTAAAGTTAAACTGCCTAGTGAAATCCGTGCCAATAGCCTTCAAAACAAACAAAAGGTCTAAAGTTCACATATTTGTGTTAAGTTTGGAGCCCACTTTATAACATGAAGTGAGGTCGTTCTAATTGAACACGTACTCTAAAGTAATGAACAAAGCTAAGTTCCTGGAATAGATCCAAAAAAGGACTGATGAGATGATGACACAAGTGACAAGAGTGGTATTGAGGTAGAGACCTACTTAAGGGATCATTAGACATGAGAAGGGTAAGAAGCTTCAAACCTTCTAGTCCAAACTTATGGTCATTGCAACACCTTCCTCTCAGGCTAAAACTTCCCCAACATGACATGTTTGCAACTGCACTAGGTACTATGGGCCACATGAGTTGAGTGAGTGTAAGTGGCTAAAGGGTGCTTGCTTCTAGTATAGAAAGATAAAGACACAATAGCAAAATCGAGATCAGTTCTCCTCACCTTCTGTTATTCCTGCAAACAAAGGGGTCACAAAGTGATAAATTGCCTAAATACGGGAGGGGCAGACAATGCCATTAGTACAAATAAGGAGAAACCATGCTATGACCCAAGTGGGCAGACCTTAGCCAGTAAAACCAAGACAGCAAGCACCAGCTTGAATATTTGCATTGTAGTGTCAGGACACACTACGCATGGACACTTTGGTAAGTACGTTATTTATACACTCTACTAGTGCTTGTGTCCTATTTAATACTAGTGCAACGCATTCATGTGTGTCTACTGCCTTTAGACATATTTATAATATTCATGTTGAGGTTTTGAATAATAAATTGAGTATGAATACACCTATAGGTGTGGGTAGAAGATTAAATGAAATATGTAGAAAGGTCAGTATTGAAGAGCAGGGTAGGGCTTTGTTTGCTAACCTTCTGGTTTTGGAGATAACAGATTTTGATGTGATATTAAGAATGGATTGGTTGCTTAGATACCACATAACCATTAATTGTCATAATATGACAATCCATTTTAATACACCAAGAGAATAACCCTTCTTCTTCTAACCTAAATCACAAAGACTAACGGGATTACCCACATATGAATTGTGGGGTAAGAGCATAGTAGCTTCAATGATGGTTGAATCTAATGATGTGGTGCGAATTGATTAGATACAAGTAGTGAGAGAATTTATAGAAGTCTTTCCTAAAGCCCTATTAGGCCTACCTCCAGCAAAGGAAATCGAATTTGGTATAGACGTGGTACCTGGTACAGCTCCTATATCTAAAACCCTGTACCGTATAGTGCCTATTAAGTTAGCAGAACTGAAAAAGCAATTACAAGAATTGCTGGATTAGAAGTTTATTAAACCTAGCATCTCACCTTAGAGTGCACCTATGTTGTTTGTGAAGAAAAAGGATAGTAGTATGAGGTTATGCATTAACTATCAAGAACTTAATCAAGTTACCATCAAGAATAAATACTCCCTTTCAAGGATAGATGATTTGTTTGATTAACTACAAGGGGCTCAAGTCTTTTCAAAATCGACCTAAGATCTAGATATCATTAGTTGAGGATTAAGGAGGAGGAGATTTAGAAGATCGCTTTCAAAACATAATACAAGCATTATGAGTTCCAAGTAATGCCATTTGGACTCACAAATGCATCAGTGACTTTCATGGGTTTGATGAATTGAGTGTTTTTGGAGTATTTAGATAAATTTGTTATTGTATTTATAGATGATATCCTAATACATTCCGGGAGTAAAGAGAAGTATGAATAACATTTGAGGATGGTATTGAATAAATGGTAGATAGAGAGACTATATGCCAAATTCAAGAAGTGTAAGCTTTGGCTTAATCAGGTAACCTTTTTGGGCTATGTAATCAATAAAGAAGGAATATTTATAGACCTTAAAAAGATAAAGACTGTGAATGAATGACCTAGACCAAAGATAGTGATAGAAATCAGAAGCTTCTTAAGGTTAGCAAGGTGTTATAGGAGATTTGTGAAAAGATTTTCTAAGTTAGCAACCCCCCTAACCAAATTAACTCAAATGGGGATAAAGTTCAAATGGGATGATAGATGTGAAACAAGCTTCGTAACGTTGAAGAAGAGGTTGGTTTCAACGTCGATTTTGGCATTACCTATCAGTGGTAAAGAGTTTGTTATATTCAGAGATGTGTCTATATAAAGTCTAAGATGTGTATTGATGTAGAATAAGAGGGTTATAGCATATGCATCTCGATAGTTGAAGCCTTATGAGAAGAACTAGCTTACACATGATTTGGAATTGGAAAATCTAGTCCCCACACTCAAATCGTGGAGACATTATTTATATGGGGAGAAGTGTAAGATATTCACTGATCATAAGAGTCTCAAGTACATCTTTAACCAAAAGGAATTAAACATGAGATAGAGATGGTGATTAAAGTTGATAAAAGATTACAATATTGAAATTCAATATCATCATCAGAAAGCAAATGTAGTTACTGATGCACTCAGCAGAAAGAGACATGATAATTTGATAACTCTAATCACAACTCAACAGAACCTATTGGAAGATTGCAAAGACTAGAACTGGAAATTGTAACCTAAGAGGTTAAAGTAAGACTAGTCAATTTACGCATACATCCTACATTGATAGACATGATAAAAGTCACACAAGCTGATGGTGTGGAAATGTAAGAAATAAAGAAACAAATGGAAGAAAGAAAGGCGATGGAGTTTAATGCGGATGGAGAAGGAGTGCTAAGGTAAGGTCAAAGATTGTGCGTTCTAGGTGTATCTAAAGTGAAGAATGAAATACTATAAGAGACACATTATTCTAAGTACTCCATCCACCTTGGGAATAATAAGATGTATAAAGACCTGAAATGCCATTATTGGTAGAATAATATAAAGTGGGAAATTGTAAAGTATGTATCTAGGTGCATGACTTGCCAACAAATTAAAATATAGCATTAAAGACCTACTGGCAAGTTACAACCTCTACTGATACTAGAGCGGAAATGGGGACATGTGACAATAGATTTCGTCACAACATTACCTAAAACTGTGACTAAATTGAATACCATATGGGTAATCATGGAATGACTCACTCTTGCCCATTTTATACCTATAGGTATTGAGTATAAACTAGAGAAGTTGACTCAACTATACATCAAGGAAATTGTGAAGTTACATGAAGTATAAGTCACAATAGTTTTTAACAAAGATACAAGGTTTGTTGAAACTTTTTGGAGGAGTTTACAAAAGGCACTAGGAACCATATTACAATTTAGTATGGCTTTTCACCTATAGATGAACAGTCAATTAGAATGAACCATCCAAATATTTGAGGATATGTTGAAGGCTTGTGTACTAGATTTTTGTGGAAATTGGGATGAGCACTTACCCTTAATAGAGTTCACCTACAACAATAGCTATCAAGATATGATCCAAATGGCACCCTATGAACTATTATATGGTAAAAAGTGTCGATCACCATTACATTAGGATGAAGTGGGTGAGAAACAAGTATTAGGACCTAACCCGATATAAGATACTAAGGATAAAGTTAAGTTAATTAGGCAAAGAATGCAGTTAGCTCAAAGTCGTCAATAGTCTTATGCAAATGGAAGACAATGCCTTTTAGAGTTTAAAGTGGGAGATCAAGACTTGTTGAAAGTATCACCTACAAAAGGAGTGGTGAGATTTAGGTTAAGAGAAAAACTGAACCTTAGGTATGTAGGGCCATTAAAAATCCTAGAAAGAGTTGGAACAGTGGCATATAGGTTAGCCTTACCATTAAATTTAGCTGGGATTCATGATATATTTCACATTTTCATGTTAAGAAAATATGTATCGAACCTAGACCAAGTAACCATTTTAGAACCTCTAAAAGTGCAACCAAATCTCACAACAATAGAGAAGCTTGTTAAGATTATGGATACTAAAGAGCGGATCTTGAGGAGACGAGTGATCAAGTACATCAAGGTTCGGTGGAGTGATCAAACCAAAAGAGAAGTAACTTGGGAATTAGAGGAGAAGATGAAAAAGAGATATCCACAGCTTTTTCACAATCTAGGTAACTTTCGAGGACGAAAGTTCTATTAAGGGGGGAGAATATAATAATTGAAATTAAGTAAAATAAAATATATTAAATAGTGGTGTTTAAGCTAGAGAAAAAAAAAATCAAAATATAAGAAATGACAAGGATGGGACAATGAAAGTAAAAAGGGGCTTAGTAACAGAGATGATATAGTCTTTTGACAAGGAAGGTATAAATAGACCTCCATGTACCCTTCTGATTTTCTTTTCCCAAATTGTACACTACAAAACCCTAAGAGAAAAAAGCAACCTTGATCCAATGAACTTGTACACGAGTGACTAGTGTGAGAAGATTAAAACATTAGAGCAATATAAGCCGTGTTAAGACGATTCAATAACCACCATAATAAGAATTTAGGCGATCATTCATGGAATAACAATTTGAGTAAGTCCTCTAAATTTTGTATAATTAGAATGGAATTAGAAGTAATGTAGTTGTAAATTAAGTACAGGAATACAATAATTGCGAATTTGAGGATAAACGTGATTAGAAGATGTGAGGGTTTAAGAAAATTTCTATTTTTGCAAGAATTTGGAGATTCCAGAAGTATACGACTACAATAAGTCGTGCTAAACCTATGTACTTAGTACATGACCACTTAGAAGAATTATACGGTCATGCCAAAAATTGCAAAGCGAACAGTAAAGTATATGAGCAAAAAACATAGTTGTGTATTTGCCCATGTCCTACCATTGCAATAACACACGTAATACACAGATAGGAACACGACCATGTACTTAGACATGTTAGACCTATGTTCTCTAAAGTCAAGTTTTTTGCTAAATTTTGATTCCTCACTTCTCCTAACCTATCTAAATACCTAAAAGTAAATGAAAGTAGCTGTTATAGGTTCTCTAAACCCATGTGTTTATTTATTTGAATAGTTTTAAGGATTAAGGGAGTGCAAAGTTGTAAGGAGATTGTTCATTGCTTATCAGGTACGTGTATATTGTGTTTGATGATTGTATGTGTTAGGTTAGAAATGTAAACCAATCTTAATTATAATTAAAATTGATTAATTGCATGATTGTGCTTGACTGGGCGCAAGGAACTAAAGATGTTGGTGATCACGGAGTGACACCTCGATGATCGGTATGTGACGTTGTCCCTAATGAAGTCGTATACCGAGATGATCCAAATAGATTTAGGATGTTTAGACTCATGGATTCATTGACTCATAGGTAGTGGAGAGCACCCACTATCATATATATATATGTATGATAAAGAATCATAGAATTTTGAACTTATGGACGATGGGGGAAACCTATTGTCGTTGAAAGTTGTGTATTGGAATAATGAATATGAAAGATAATGATTTTGTGCATGAATTTCTTGTTTGCATCACATTTGTGTTTGTATTTTGGTATGGCGTGCATGTGTGGTTGTTGGTAAACATTGAACTAGACTTTAGCTTACCCTCATGAGACCCTTTTTGGGCTGCAGGTTCTCCTGGTGAAATTGTGGGGTATAATGAGACGTTGGTAAACACAAGTCAAGACTTGAATGATAATGTGGAATATGTCTATTATGAAGAGTAACAAACATAATAGAAAAAGGATTAGCATCAGGATATTGTGTTTAGAGTATTATGTATGTTATTTCGGTTGTACTTGACTGTTATTAAGCTTCCACTATTATTGATTGTAGGAGATAGACTATAGTTTAATTATTGTGGATAGTTGATTCTTTGCAATCTTTTTTTATATGGAGAGATCAAGTAAGATGTTTTAAGCCACATATTTATATATGTGGATAATTCTCTTATTGACTATCATGATGATTAAATACTAATTGTGGAGTTTAGCAAATTATGGGTTTTTACGTGTGTTCACCTAGTGAAGATATGTGGCAAGTTATATTCACTCTAGGTTTTGGGGCATTACACAACCCACCTATAATGGTTAGTTACAACTTAACCATTCATTCACACTTCATTTCCTTAAGGAATCTTTGTAATTTTATTATTTTTGTTATATTATTGAAATAATTAGATTTAATGATATTATTTTGTTAAATTAATCATATATAGATCAATAAGAAATTTACATATGTCCTTTGCTTATCTTTATACATACAGCTTATATATACATCCATAAAGTATAAAACACAAAAACACATTTATACAGGGGCAAGCCCGTAGTGATAGGGAAAGGGGCCCTAGTTCCTCAAGCCTAAGAAAAAAATAATTAACTAAATTTAATTTAAAATTAAATATGTATTATATTTATATTTTAATGCATAAATAATATTAAAAAATTTAATATGGTTAAGCGGTTAAATATTTGTTTCTACATACTTAAGGTTATGGGTTCAATTCCTATTAAAATTAAATTTACTTTTTCAAGTTGCATTTATTTTTATCTCTCAATAAAAATTTTCATTCTCATTTTTTCCCCCAATTATAACTAGTAAAATTGAATTTTATTAATAAAAAAGATGATTGCTAACTAAATAAATTCCTAATAAACATAATTAATTTATTAGTAGTTTTACGATAAATAAAAATCATATTTAATACTATAAGTGTTTCAATCAAATCACATAAAATTTAATAAATAATAGCGGTTTATAATACTTAAAGTACTAACATTTTCTTTTACTATTAATATTATGAAAAAGAATGAATATTATTAAATAATTAATGGTCTAATCACTTAGATTGATAAAACATATATGTGTATATTTTTTATGACATTACTAATAAAATAATCTTACAAAGTCAATATAAAGAAATTATAAAATATTATATTATTTATATTATGTTGTCATTTTCATTCTACTTGTAATTTTTTATTTAAATACTTATGATTCATTCTGTTAATAATAAAACTTATATGAATTTTATGTCTTAATTCCATTATTTGTAAATTAACAATAACATTTTTAATAATATATATGCCTAATAAAAAAGCTAATTTTTTTTAATCTTTTATAAAATATATCAAGTATCCATAATTATTATATAAAAAAGTTTACATTTACATTTTAATTTAGTATTAAATTGTGTTTAAGGTATATTTAGTTCTATATACATAAGATGCATTATAATTGTAATCATAAGTAAATATTTTTCTATGAGAAATTCTAATATTAATTTTAATCTTGTAAATCCACATCCCCCATGGTAGTACGATTCTGTATTCACCCCTATATGCATATAAAATGAAAAAGAGTAAATGCTTTTATTGGCATAATGTAATTAATTTAATGTCATATTTAGTATGTAGGAATGATTTAAAATAAAATTGATTAAAATAGAATAAAATAAAATTAAATGGAATCAAAATTGTAATAATAAATCCATTCATGTGTTTAAAAATACTAATAAAATGGAATGCAAATATAGTAACATTTATATAAAAAAAAATCCTTAAAACCGGAATCTCCAATTTCAAAGAATCATGATTCTACATTTTAAAGTATGTCCAAATATGGGAAAGGGAATGGAATCCAAATGTAAAATTTCATTCTAAATTTATTCTCGTAGATCAAATGTAATAAAAACATTTCACTTTTCAGTGCACTTATTTTTATTTTGTAAAGCATAATTAGTATTGCGAAACATGAAATGGTAAGTTTTTAATTCTTAACAAGTGTTTGGGGCATGTGTTACTACTTGCAAGCTCTAATCACACTGTCAAAGTTGCCAGTCAACTACCTTGTAAATGTTAGCATATTAATCAATCTTATTGTGAAAAGCTTTGAAAAGTGTACTGATTGTATATGTATATTATATATTTAGTTTTTAATATTTATATATTTTTTCTATTTAGGTCATAACATTTTTTTTTAATTTTAACCGTGTTTTCAACATTTTTAAATTTTTTAAAAGGTACCATTCCCACCAAATCTATTAAATTTTCCATTCATTCATAGCATGTGTTAACTTTAAATCATTCAAAAAATAATTAATTTAATAACATGATAATATAAAATATATTTAATTGCATAACATAATAAAAATAATATTAAATATATTTAATTATATAATATAAAAATTAGTAAAAATACAAAAAACAATTAAAAGTAAAAAGTGTGGGGTGGTTTATAAAATTGTGCCAACCCTAACCACCTAGACTAATTACCCTAAGGCCAATTAGAAATTGACACATACCCAAAATGAATGGAAATTTTAATATATTTAATGAAAGTTATATTATTATAAAGTTTTGAAAATATTAAAATTTAAAGAAGAGTGACAAAAAAAATTTAGGACTTGAAAAGAAAAGCAAATAAATGATGAAGACCAAAAATATTCCTAAATTTTATTCATAATGACAACACACCTTTCTAGTAATTCTCCTATAGTATCCCCGTAAATATGTTGAATTTGTGAGCTAAGCACTTCGTGTCTAGAATCACAATTTCCACCACATGAAGAAAATAAATTCTAGGGTTTGAACCAAAACTAGGTCTAATTCACTCGGACAGCCAGATCCCTCTCGAATATCTGAGGTCAAATTCACATAAAATAGCTGATTGGAAAAAAGATTTACGTCAACAACAAACTAGAATATTCAAAAACATTATATATTCCTTATCATTATATAAACAACTCAACCAACATCATAAATCCATTGAAATCCCTCTAAACTATATTTAGCACATGATTTCAAATGACATACATAAGATTTTAAAAACTAATTTTAAAAAATCATCTAGAAAAATATTTAAAATTGTAATTTTAATTCTATTTTTTCAAAAAGGTACTAAAATATGCATTTTTTAAAAAACTTAAACTTCACGATAATTAGTTACTTATGCAGAAAGATTGTTAAAATTTATAGCTATAACTAAATATGCAAAAAAAAAATGTTCCTAATTTTAATTAATTCTATCGAAATATAGCTTTTTATTCATAAAAATGGTGTGAGAGCCACATTGATCGGAATCAAAATATCCTATTTGTGTTATATAAAGGGTCTACATGAGTCTTTAAGTAAAATGGGGCAATAATCAGATGTCCACATTTTTCCCAAAATCTGTCCACCCTATATTGAATTTGCTTTGTCAATTATTCTCAATTTGACTAAGGCAAATTTTCGTCAATTATTGTGAGATTTGACTCCGTAAATTTTGGCCCACAAAACCTAAATGAGCCATGTCCCACCTCACCATCTGTTATCCATTTACTACTTCATTAACATCATGCACCAAAGTTTCTCTCCAATATTTTCATAATAAAACCGTAAGTTATTAAAGTAGTAAGGTAATTATGAAGAGGGTATTTTAACCTTTTTGACATCAAATTATTTAAAATCTTGAAAACTCTATTATGTCATTTCTTTTTTTTTTTTCTAAATTACTTTTGCCTCTTTCTCTAAAGAAAACTCTATCTCTATAAACTTTCAACAATCTATGTGCTAGTAACATAAAATCATTCAATTCAACAAGTAATTTATAAGGTATGTCATAGCCTTCGTGTAGTTAACACACTTTCTCTTGTTTCTAGTCAAAATTTGATAAAAGTAATGAGTTTGGTTATAGTTTAAAAGAAATTGATGCAAATGAGTTCACAGTGTATTGATGGATTTGGACAATTTTGGAGTTATTGGAGTAATTTAAAACAAGTAAGTGTATTTTGAATTGCCTAAAAGTAGGATTTTGACATTTTGACTTAGATAGGATAAAAAATTGTAAAGAAATTAGGGAATTCACACATTTTAGAGAATATAAAGAAAAGAAGGTTCAAATAAGGAGATACACGATCAATTACACGAGCATGTACCTACCCATGTTGAGACGAAGAGAGGGTTTTGTGTATTAATGGGGTAAACGACCGTGTATCTGCCTGTATTGAAGTACAAGATCGTATACTTAAGCATGTTGAGAAGGCTTTGCACACAATTAGGTACACAACCATTCACACAGTCCTGTTCCTTTTCATGTTCCTTTGCACGGCCACATACAAGGCCATGTTGTTCTGGAATACTTCTATTTTACCTTTATTTTATTTTTCTTTAGTTTTAAGCCAATTTCACCTATAATAATACACTATGAAGGGAAATATGCAAAATTTATACAATTAACAACGTAGCGAATTTAGATTATGTCATAAGGTAGTACTAAACTTATTTTTTATACTTGATAGGTTTTTATACCATTAATAGTTACACAAAAGTTAGTTGTGGGATCGCTCTTCCAAGTACGTGATTATCCTATTTGTTATTTGTGCTTGATAGTATAGTAATTAAATTATCTTAAACATCATGCGGTTAAGAAATATTTGTTGCTTATGCTTAGCTTGGTCTCGGGACTGGTGGAGGTAAATCTCTAGGGGGCACCTTAATGATCTCTGTGTTGGGTTTGAGAGTGGTAGCTCCCATCATCATAATATCGGGGTTGATAGTAGCAGTATCCCAAATGTATTACACACACATATAATAAAACTTCTTAATAATTAAAGTGTGCGGAGTCATGAATACCCCTGTATTGATTGTAACACTTAAATAAAGATAATATATTGTGTTTGTTTTCTTATTTGTATTTAAATGTGTGTGAATGTCTATATGTTTGGTCATGCGCATGTACTTGTAGGTAACATTTACAGGGTATTAACTCACCTTGTTTGAGAGATTTCTTTTTTAGGTATATCATATTTTGGGATGGGTTCAACACTAGAGTATCGAGATATGTAATAAATTAAGTTGTTATGTGATACTTTTGATTAAATTAGATTTGATTCTAGATGATCTAAAAAATTTTATAATTATGTGTATTAACAAATAAAGAAAAGATCTATAGTTATGATATTTGAAAATTTGATAATTTATTTTATATTATAGAAATACAAATATTACGGTTTTAGACAGATTAAAAATAACAAATTATAATATCCCAAACTTCGGAGTATTACAAATTACGGGTTATGAACTCACGTCACGGGAATGGGGTAACTTGGTTTTGGCAATCAACTGAGACATTGTTCCCAATTCCTATTGACCGGACTTTTCCTAGATTTACATTTATTTGAAAAATGTTTTACACACCCGCAATTATTTACAATACATAATTAAATACGATACACAGTAAAATTTTAGTGCTAGGCACGTAGTGAATTAGCCAAAGAATAAACTAATTTACATACCTATTGCTCATAAGCCATGTTGATTTTGAATAATCTCAATCCTACAATCAACTATCTATGGGGACAATTATAAGTAATTTCATAAGACTATTACTTAGATATTAGTAGATTACAAAATCTATAACACGTGTCTTTACTTATTTATGACTTTTTAAAAGTATATAATTACTTTTTCAATTGTTATCAAGATTTTCATATTTAATTTTAAAGTTTCATAAATAGTAACGGTTTTTAAACTTTTTTAATGGTTAGGGAAGTAAGTAAAATTTTAAAACTTATGAAAAAAAAAAAAACATTTCACCTAAGTTTAGAGGGGTGTTTATTCATACCAACGAATAGTTTTAGGGCTATGCATGCAATTTGTCCATTATTACGCTTCGATTGTTAGAATTGTTAGTTCCATCTTTTATTTTCTAATTTATAAAATGTGTTGTTATTGTAAACTGTTTTATTATAATTCTTAATAGTTCAATTATAATGAATATCTATAAATCATTAAATATTATTATAATAATTTAAAAAAAATTTAGTTACTAATAATTTTTAATGGTAATTGATAGTAGAAGATAAAGATCATTACTGATAGCTTGTAATAGTGGATCCATCTTTAGAAAGAAAAAGATATTTTCCATATTTCTCATTAATATTTTCCTTGAACGTTAATTGCGATAATCAATGTCCTCGCTCGTCTTTCACAACCTAAAAAGTGCTTTCCGCGAAACAAACATGTTAAAATCTGGCAGCAGATAGAATTGTAGATTAGATGGTTCCTCTCTTTTTATGTAAACTTTACATGATATAATCATGAATTGTAGTCGAAAATTTGGCTTGGATTAATATTTGTTGCTCTTAATCCTGATTTTCATTTTTTAGTGTGTTCCAACCAATTATATACATACATTTAGATAAAAAACTAATATATAATTATATAAGTTTATTCTATTAAACCAATTTTGCATATATAACATGGACGGAGGTTGATAAGGACCCGTCCCCTAAGTAAAAAAAATTGATAATTATATTTATTTAGAAAATAAAAAATGTATTATATTTCTATTTTACAAGTAATAAATTACATAATATGATATAAAACTAAGTGGCTAAAGCTTGCAATTGTTTTCCTAAGGACAAGGGTTAAATTTCCACTAAGTTTATTTTTTCACATTCAACTCTCAATTACTTCTTATTTTCTTTTGCCTTCTTTATCTATTTTGTCTTTTTCCTTTTTTTTTTTTCTCTTTTTCACTTGATCCTCAATAACAGATTATTATCTCTAAGTTTTTCTTCCTTTGATTTTTTTTATATTTATAATTTTTTTCTGTTTTTAAGTTTTGTTCAATTTGAATACTTTATATACATTTTTGAAATGGTTTTACTAATATAACTATTTAGATAATATATATGATAACTTTTTAAGCAAAAGTTTTATTTATTATTAATTAACTAGACAAAACTTTCTTAACATAACATTTAATGATCGATTGCCAACATTATATATTCAAAAGTCTCGTAGCATGCTGATGCACTATAATTATCAATTATACATACATATATTTTTCTATAAATAATTTTATACCAACTTGACATTTTTTTTTATAAATAATTTTATACCCACTTGAAGTTAAGGTTATGAAGTTGGATTGTTTTGTTAGCCAATACTTAAAGCAGAGACGAGTGACGCCATTATTCACCTCAGCATACGTCTGAGCTGACGTTAACAGCCGATATTTTAATTTATTATTGATAAGGTGGACGGTTCTATTCGGTCTTTTTTATACTGCTCTTTAGGTTTTAATTTATTATTAATTTATGTATTATTGATAAAGATTTAATAGTAATCAATAATAAAATTTAATATATATGTAATTAAATAGTAAAATTAAATATTGATTTCAATAAATTAGTTGGCAAAAGATTTCAATAACGCAGACTTTTTTTTTTAATTTTTATAAGGATTAAATGAATGCATTATTCCTGTCTTCTTATGAGTCGTTTCTCCATGGAGATCATCATTTTATAGGATTTTCCAAGGACGTATTACGTGGTTTACACAACTAGAAAGTAGCGTTTTTGCAGCCTCTAGGTCAAGTCGTCGAGGATTGTTCCGTTTGAGGCTTCATGTTGAGACTGACAGTAATGTCATGATAAATTTCTAAACCCTAGACTAATTCTTAAGCACACCCAGATTTCTATCACAAATAATAAATGATTTTCAAAATAGATGTGAAAGCAATTGTTTTTTCCGCTTTTATTGTTGTTAGTTTTCGATTAGAAAAAAAAAAAAAAACTATACTTTTACTTTTCAATGTTTGATTTGATTGGTATTCTATTTGGGTTCTAATTTTTTTTTAAATTTAAGTTCCCAACATTATGAAATGTTTATAAAATAGATTTCTTTTTTTTTTTTTAACACTTAGTTTTTCTGTCCACATGCAGCACACCGTGCAACTCACTTCATGAGATGACATAATGAACACTTATTATATAAATATTATAAATTAGAAGTAAAGTAATACATTTGATAAGCAAAAATTAGATTAAATTGAAATCTAGCAACTTCAAATTTTAAGTATAAAACTGAAAAATATACTCACGGTTTAGATAGTGATTTTGACATTATTTTCAATCGAAACACCATAAGTAATTTTTCAATTTTACATTTAAAATTTGAAGTTATTTGGTTTCATATTTAATCGAACTTTTACTTGTCAAATTTATGACCTAACCTCTAATTTGCACTCTTTAATCAATAAGTATTTATTACATTATTTCATAAACAAAATAAATTTGATAAGTAAAAGTTTAATTATTAAATATGATCCTAAGTAGATTTATATTTGAGGTATAATATTTGACAAGCAAATTGGTATAATATATAGTAATTTCAAATTTCATATATAAAATTGAAAAGCATGTATAGCTTAGGTAATGATTTTGACATTATTCATACAAAAAAATAGTTTGTTCAACCCACTTTTGGTGACTCCCTAAGGTGGTGGTCCTCAAAATTAAAAAAAAAAAAAAAAAGAGAAGTGAAAAACCTTGATAAAGTTGTAATTGGGTCATACGATTTTATTGGGTGTTTCACTTTTTTTTTTCTTTTTTCTTTTGCTAAATTAGTGGTGGTAGGTTGGACAACCCACTCTATTAGTTATGATCATTCTAGCTAATCCATATTATATTTATTTAAATTAATTATTCAAACAAATTAAGTCACACCACAAGTCAAATGTGAATGAAAAAAATAACACTATTAAAGGAAGTTTTATTTTGTAAATATTTACAAATATAGAGTACTCGAATAAGGGAAGAAAAAAGTTTATGATTCAAATAAAAAACCAATTTAATATTAAATAGTAAAAAAGTATGGGATGGGATGAAGTTTCCGTCAATTGTTTTTTAGTGCCTCGTACGATATTTGTACAATCATAAATGGCAAATATTTAAAAGAAACCCCTTTTATATTTTCTTTCAATTTATACGCAGAGCCGAATGTGAATATCAAACAGAAACATAATAGCTCTAATTGATCGATTTGGAAGTAAACAAAAATTTTCCTAAAACTAAAGGCACATAGACATAATAAGTCTTGTTACAAACAAGGATAAGGCATAGTAAATTCATAATGGATTTTGAAAGTGCTAAAACATCGATCATATTTTTTTATAATTTTACCTTAACATTTATTTTATTTTATTTGCAAACTTAAAACAATTTATAAAGTAAGTCGGTATATCAAAACATGGCGTGAGGATTAAGAATTGCGTTGTTAGTTCTTTTACTAGGTGGTAAATCATTCCGAAGACTTGTGTCAAACCCCGGATCATTGGAAAACCTAGAAAGTTGCTTAAAACAGAAACACTGGGAGTCTATGTAACAACCTTCTCTTGGGTTGATGTTTTGATATTTCTGCCATAGAAATAGAATGCACCCAACTTGGAATAGTTTACAAACTATCCTGTCGTAGATCTGGAGGCTATGATGATGTCCACTCTCTCATACGCTCAAACTTGTTGCAGTAGTAACTCCAAAACAGAACAACAAAAACATTATCATATGTACAGAATAATCATAAATCGTATTCATAATCTATGACACCGACTACGAGATAAATTAAATCAATAATTTTTAACCTATATATACTAGAGTTCACATATTTTATTGTCACATACCAACCATCATCCTTTTTTAGGATATTATTTTCATATTGTTCTATATATATATATATATTGTTTCTTTTGTTTCCCTCACAAGGCAAGGCCAGTGGAGATTCATTTTCAAAAAAAAAAAAAAAAAATTGAAGTAAACAGAAGACGAGTTCATTATCTGAGTCGAGCAGCCTGTCTTTGAACTACTAGAAAGATTCCAGGATCAGAATTTATTTTCTAAGTCGTATTATTTCATTCATTTATTTCTTTATTTTACTTTGTCTTCAAAGTCTTCTCCGTGTAAATTGGGCTAGAATATTAAATATTAATCCTGGGGAATTATTATTATATCGATTATCGTATTATTCTTGTTTGGCTAACAACAATCTCTCCGATGAAAGTTTTATCTTTATCTTGGGAGACAAATCAACCGACAGTGACACTATGATTATTTTTATTCAAGTTGAATATTTTTAGCGTACATGCCCTTCCATAATTTATATTTCCCATGTCATGGTTACTTTTATTACGAGGAAAAGAGATAGTTTAGGAGGTCCCGTTATTAAATTTTTAACAAACAGGACAATATTATACACAAGTAATAAAATTCGATCCGCACGTAGATCTTGTTGTTCAACTTATCAGATGATCAAAGGTATGACCAACTATAAATGGACGGTCGTATTCCGCCAAGCAATTTTCCTTTTTCTATTCACATAACAAATTTTATTATACCTAATATTTATTTAAAAACCATCCGACTATAATAATTTCATCAAGAAATCAACTTCGTTTTTGGCCAAAATTACATTGCTATAGTATATAGAAAAAGGAAATCAAATCTAATTTATACCATTAAAAGACCCGAAAGAAATCAATTTCTTATCCATTAAATTTTGTTTCAACCACTTGGATTAGAAAAACAAAGAGTATCATTAAAAAAATTAGAGAGATAAATTGGGTATCTTTCGTATTAAACTAAGAACTTTAGCCTCAATGGGCCCAGCCGCAGCCTGGCATGACAGCAGCCTAAAATAAAATATGGGTAATTATTTTAAATATTTTTCCATTGATTTTTTTTTTTTAATAACCTAAAACAGAATCTTCGTCATACTTTATGTAGTTTTGTTTAATTTATTTTTTTTGTTATATCTAATTTGTTTTGTTGGTCAAAATGCGAAGAGGCCCCGCGCATCGTACAAGGTCCCGTAATGAAACTTAATTGTAACAGTCTATATCGACCAAATGCACTTTTTAAACGAACAATTATTCATCTCTAAAAAATATTCCACCTTAATTTATTTATTTCTATCTTAAGACTTATACTTTGAGGTGCATATAGTATAGGTTTTATATTATACTTATACTATGAATTAATAATATTGACGTATAATATGATATTTTAAATTTTTTTAGGTTAGGTACTAAATATAATTTTTCGAAATTTACTGCCACAAAGTAAGATAAGGAAATGGCATCTTTATGCTTTGTACTCACCTCAAAATTTATATTATAAGATATATAAGATATAAGTTTTAAGATATCATATAATCATTACATACAAATTATTAACTAATAACGATAATTGTGAAATGATATTATAGTTCTACTTTCTATGTTTTACCAAAAAGGGAAAAGAGAAAGAGAGAGAGAATCAAACATATAAGCTATAGCCCAAATTCATCATCCATAAGGAAACTTAAAGTTTTTTTTTAGTTCATTTTTTTCGTTTCTAGCTTGTCTCATTTCTAAGTTTTTTTATTTTTCACGTCTTGTCTCATATCTTGTCACTTACTAACCCTACCTTTACTATCATCTTTACTTTCTCTTATCTCATTTCTTCCCGGTTACTAACCTTACCTTTGTGATTACTTCTTTGCCATTGTAGTTTGCACATACAATTTTCTCTAAGGTAATCTAATCTTTGTAGTCTAATTGTTGCTTTTGTTCAAAACATCTTATGTTTTGACTTGTGGAGGGTGTACCTTCTTCATGTGATTTGAATGAATGGGATGTTAAAACACTCCTAAACAACTTAATTTTACAAGAATGTACTATTTATAAAATTATGGAAGCGTTGACAGGTTATTGAAAATTTATCTCAAAACCTTAAAATCATAAAAATGTAGTCATAAATACAAGTACATAATAGGTTTTGGTTCTAAAGCTAGGAAACTTTTACCTAACAATAGAGTATAGATAAGGCTTATACCCTATCCCATCCTATAACTTGTCACTCTTAGATGATAATAAAATATTCAAATTTTTTATTTTTTTTTCCTCCTTAACTTGTATTTAACTTCGATGATAATAAAATATTGCCACTATAAAATGTTACCTTTAAAGAGTAAGATAACTAGAAGACATTTCAGATAGCTTAGAGTGTTAAGCTTACTTGTTTATGATGGAGACACACGAGGCATTGGGCGGACACACGGCTTGTGCCACGGCCGTGTAGTGTTTGGAAGGAACTCACAGAAGTATACACAGCTTCTACACACGGGCAGAAGCACAGCCGTGTATTTTACCAGGATTTCCACAGAGACATACACGGTTCCCAACACGGCCGTGTATAACGACCGTGTATCCGATCAGGGTATCCCACAGAGATTGACACGGTTCCGGGCACGGCTTGGGACACGGCTTGCGGAACTTTCACAGAATCATACACGGCTTCGAGGCACGGCCGTGTATGAGACCGTGCACTAGGCTTGTCACTTGCCCAGAAACATACACGGCCTGGAGGCACGGCCGTGTATGCGACAAGTTATAGACGTGTATTTTATTATTTATTTCCATGTGTACGCTTAGATTTTCCCCTTTTAGATATTTTACGGGGAAGTATAAATACCCTTTTGTCAGATATGCTAGGGTTACGTTTTGTTTTATTATCAAATACATTTCGTGAGAGAATTTTCTCCCTTTTCTCGATTGTGCGCAACCAGATTTGCATCAAAGAGTGTTTCTTTGTTGTGTGAAATCAATCCATATTCGGATTCGTTTCGTTTCGCTTTTTGCGCTGCGTCAGTTGGTATCAGAGCAAGGTAATTTCCTACGGGGATGTCGGCTAACGACGGTGATGACTGCGGCCGTATTCTTGACGGTGTTCGAGGTACGGAAGTCCTACGTTACGGGCAACCAATACGAAGGGCGGTAGAGGAGACCATGGGTCAGAAAATCCGGCGAGAGGAACAGCGTCGTGAGGCCCTGATCTATCGATCCAATACCAACAGTAGCAGGCAGGTTTATTGGAGACGACCGGAAGGCGATCCAAGGAACAGATCTGTTACTTATGATACGGATGATGAAGACGAGATTTTTAGTAATCTGCCTAGGAGAAGAGGCCATGGTAGCATAAGATGATACAACAGATGTGATTACAAGTATAAAGATGAAATCTTTTCTCAATTTAAATATGTTGTATCGGAGTTTGATGGTACCGAGAGTCTGAATGAGTTTTGGGTGTGGTAGAGGACATAGAAAGATTCTTTGACCATATGAGGGTTCCAGAGGGAATGAAGATAGAGTTAGTGGAGAGTCGTTTGTGGGTAATGCATTGTATTGGTGGGAACGACTTCGAGGAGTAAGACACCTTGAGGGTAAAGAACCGTGAGGACTTGGTTTATGATGCAATACTTGTTAGAACAAAAGTTCTTTCCCCTTGATTACGAGCGAATCTTTCCTCAGAAAATTCCACAAACACCTAAGCCGATAAACTTAATTCTGGAAGTGCTTAAGGAGGAGATGGTCAAACAAGAGGAAAACTCAACCTTTGACGATCATAGTACATTGATTGATGATGGTGGAGGCAGTGGAAAAGCAGTTGAAGCCTATGAAAATTGTGTTGGTGAAGAAGCTATTGAGGACTCACCATTGTTGACTGACAAACAGATGATGATGGTTACTGAAGAGTTGGAGATTGAGGATACTCTGAGCCGATTCATTGCACCAACGGAGGAGATTAAGGATGTAGAGTTTATTGCTTTGCCCAAAAACTTATATTCCAACCCAGAGGAAGCACTAGAGGTAATAAGTACAACTGTTCTATCACTCCCTATCGACATAGAAGATGATTCTCCCATTAACATTCAAATCCATCCGGATTGGACGCAAAGGAATTTAATAAAAGGTTCGGTGACAAGTGTTACTCTGAGTGTGGTGGATGATGTAGTGCGACTCACAATCAAGCGACGGGATAAATGGGATAAATCAAGACGATTCAAAGAGAGGGAACGGCATGGAAAGTATATTCACAAGAAGAGAACTCGGGTCGAGTTCTTTGCAGGTGTGAAAGAATGATGGAGACACACGAGGCATTGGGCGGACACATGGCTTGTACCACGGTCGTGTAGTGTTTGGAAGAACTCACAGAAGTATACACGGCCTCTACACACGGGCAGAAGCACGGCCGTGTATTTTACCAGGATTTCCACAGAGACATACACGGTTCCCATACACGGCCGTGTATAACGATTGTGTATCCGATCAGGGTATCCCACAAAGGCTGACACGGTTTCGGGCACGGCTTGGGACACGACTTGCGGAACTTTCACAAATCATGCACGGCTTCGAGGCACGGCCGTGTATGAGACCGTGTACTAGGCTTGTCACTTGCCTAGAAACATACACGGCCTGGAGGCACGGCCGTGTATGCGACAAGTTATAGACGTGTATTTTATTATTTATTTCCACGTGTACGCTTAGATTTTCCCCTTTTAGATATTTTACGGGGAATATATAAATACCCTTTTGTCAGATATGCTAGGGTTACGTTTTGTTTTATTATCAAATACATTTCGTGAGAGAATTTTCTCCCTTTTCCCGGTTATGCGCAACCAGATTTGCATTAAAGAGTGTTTCTTTGTTGTGTGAAACCAATCCATATTCGGATTCGTTTCGTTTTCGCTTTCCGCGCTGCGTCAGTTTAAAAGAGGTAAGTACACAAACCGTATAATTCTAAGAATGCAATCTATTCAAGTCATGTGTTTTTTTTTTTTTTCGTGAAAAATGTTTTCTTAGATTTTTTTTACATTTATTACAATAAAAATATTGTAGTTTTCATTTTTATTATAGTAATATTAACATATTGCAATTACTAAGTTTTCTGGTGGTATTTGATTGTAGGAGGCATGGTTTAATAGTTATTTATTCCATAAAATAGCAATAAAAAACGTAAAAAAAATGAATTCAATTTTTTAGAAAAAAATTATTTTTCATTAACATTTTTTATAGCGATTAACCATCATTACTACTAACAACCCATTAATATCTTTTACTTCCACTATAGGTGACTATAGTAATAGAGCAAATATCTTAACCATGGTCGTTTCTCCACTCCTTTAGTACAAAGCCAGTTTAAATTATATCCTAAGTTGAATTGCCCTATCATCGTCAATGGCGGAGCTAGGACTCGGCTTTAAGGCAGGCGAGTCACATATAGAAGAAATAAAACCATAAAAAAAAAAGTCTTATAAAATTTCTTGTAAATTTTAATCAACCGTTTTTTCAAAAATTTCAGAGTTTGAAGGGTGACCACCGGATCAAGGTCACTCGATCCGATCCGGTGTTGCATGTAGTCGAATGTAATGTAAGAGTAAGAAAACGAGAAATTATTCTGAATTTTCGACGCAATAGGATTTAGCCCTATCGTTGAACATGGCATCAGGCATTTGCTAATGTACGATTTGTCATAACAAACAAAGAATGTCTGTCCCTTGTTTCTTGCATACTTTTACCTATCACATGCTCTCGCTATAGAAAACATGGCTGTAAATCAAACTGCCTATACTTTTCCAGTTGTAAATCAAAGTAAAAATCTGATCAAAACAACGGCTGAAGAAACTAGATTGAGGAGCAACAAGGACGACGCATACTGTAATCTTGCCCCGGGTGAATCGGATGGAGGAGAAGCTGATCCTGGCGGGGTAGGGGATGTAACATTCTCTTTGGAGCAGGTGTAACTACAACGACTTGGACTAACAATTCTGAACAATCCATTGCTTGCCAATATGAAAATGTCCTTGCTGTTGTCCTGACCAAAGGAAAATATGACCCCAAGATCAGGAGCTGAAGTACCACTATTGCACTTTATAGGAGAATCCTCGCTACAGCTGAACTGAACTTGGCTAGTAGTGAAATTGCCACTGTTTTCAGGAGTTTCAGTGCCTACCCATATGCCTCCTCCATATAAATCTGCATATAGGTATCTGAAATTTGTGGTTCATGTTAGACTATTGCTTGTAAGAAGCTATTGAGTTGAATCAATGACGTCCCTGGTGCTTGCACACTCAGATGCAATGGGTTCATGAAAATATCGGAGAGACTGGAAGGAAATAAAAATGACAAGAAGGATGATCCTGTCATTGAAGAATAAACATTAAGCCACTCCATTATTTCTAAGCTTAAATTTTTTGGCGTATCAGTTACGGTATTTAGATTCAACTTGATATTAGAGCAAATTTGCAGAGTTTGAACTCACGTGTAATTGTTTCATTCCCATTGAATAATTCCACATGATGAGCTGCAACTGAAGCATGGGAGGGAAGCACCAAAACAATTTGTTGCAAGAAGTATAGCATACTTTTTATGAATTAGTTGTGGTATCTTTATTTAATATGGCAGCAGAGCATGACATCAAGAGTTTGAATCCTTGTGCACTCATCTCACCTCTAATTAATTAAATGAGGGGCTATATGAAGGTGGGGCATTCTTTTCAATGGTCCATTTAATGGACTTTAAACAAACTCTCAACCCACGAGTGAAATGAAGTTTTAAGTAATAAATATAGAAGCCAATATCATACTTGTAAGCTTATAACTTTATATTAACTGGCTATATTCTATTAGGAGTACAATTAGATATGGAATATTATGGTTCTACCAATTCTAGGAATGTGAAATCTAATCGGAGTGCCTAAACAAATCTTAGAGGTGATCAATGTTGGAAGAATGGGATTCTCATGGCAGATGATAAACTCTACTAACCTTGTGCACTCATCTCAAGAGTTTGAATATGGCAGCAGAGCATGACATCAAGAGTTTGAATCCTTGTGCACTCATCTCACCTCTAAGTAATTAAATGAGGGGCTATATAAAGGTGGGGCATTCTTTTCAATGGTCCATTTAATGGACTTTAAACAAACTCTCAACCCACGAGTGAAATGAAGTTTTAAGTAATAAATATAGAAGCCTATATCATACTTGTAAGCTTATAACTTTATATTAACTGGCTATATTCTATTAGGAGTACAATCAGATATGGAATATTATGGTTCTACCAATTCTAGGAATGTGAAATCTAATCGGAGTGCCTAAACAAATCTTAGAGGTGATCAATGTTGGAAGAATGGGATTCTCATGGCAGATGATAAACTCTACTAACCTTCCATTTAAGCAGGGATCCGTCATGGAGCGATAAAAATAACCACCTGTGATTGATGCCGATCCAGCACCATTTTTAACAACTGAGTGATTATATCCCATGACAGGAAAGATTGGATTAATAGAGCTTGCAGATGTGTTTCCACCAGGCGTTTGTGAAGCATTATATAGATAAGGTCCCTCATAAACACGCCATCCATAATTTCCACTTTTTGTCACAATGTCTACCTCCTCAAACAGATCCTGTTAAAAGATGAACACCATTCTTTAAACCATTTCATAAAAGACATCAAATCACATCGTGAATTTCAGTCTGCATAACGTTTCATGATTAGAGTAGCCCCTCCAATGCCATGCTAAAAGCGAAGAGCTCAGATCGATATATGTCTAGTATAAAATTCAAAAAATGGCTTAAACTTTTAGATTGGCAGGCTGCATAGCTAGTTTCAACGTGGTATCAGAACAGGAAATCCTAAACCTGTGGACTGCAACGTCTATAAGCCTTGTAGGGATTTTTTTTTTTTTTTTAGTGTCACTGTAAGCCTTATAGCAGCGCAAAAAAAATTCAACTTGATATTAAAGTACGAAATCTTGAACTTGTGGAATGTATCATGTGTAAGGCCTTATTTAATGAAGTCTTCTATTTGATGGACTTAAACTAAAAGTCTTAACCTTCAAGTGAGGAAAGGTGAAATAAGTAAAAATAGAAAATTGCCGCACCAGTCTACACTCTACAGGTATAAATTTTAGATCAACTGGTTGTAGAGGTAATTTCAAAAAAATACCATGCTGTTTAGATTAGGAAAAGGTGGTGCTCGAACAGAAAAGGCAAAAGGATCAAACCTGTCCAACATCTGCACAAAGAAAATAGGAAGGTCTTTCCAAGTCAAAACTACATCTCCAAGGGTTCCTGAATCCTAAGGCCCAAATCTCAGGCAGTAGTTCCTTGTCTTGTAAAAAGGGATTGTCCTTAGGGGCAGAATAATTTCCCCATAGGCTCAATTCATTTATTGTACTTGCACCTGCAAGGATAGGTAATGTTGTTACCAATATGTCTCTAGACATCTAAAATCTCATAAAAAGAGGCAACAATCTAGGACATAAAGAAATCAATCCTATATTAGCACTTAGCAGGACACATAAAATACAAAACAAGTAGGACAAATTATGTCCTAGAATTAGTGATCAATAATATCTCTATCAGGGATTTTTCCTCAGAGTGAATGCGGTCTGTGATGTAAGGCATGAATACTCTGCTCTAGTAGGCTCCATACGGACCAGGTCTATGTCAAAATTTTTTCGTTATTGGGCTGAACCATCTTGTAGGGAAATAACACTTTGTTGTTCTGCTTACTTGGTATATCATCGACGTCGAGTCTCATTAGTTTCCCAAGCGGTGATTTCTTGTTCTGGGAAAAATTGTAAGGATCGCCAATGTTTCCACCATCTCCCATCATAAAGTACATGTAGCCGTCTTTCGGTCCAAATAGAATTTGGCCTCCGTGATGAGTCGTAAATGGAAGGCCCATGGTGAATATTCTTCTGACTTCCTTAGGGCTGATGCTTGTTACCTGCAATCCAGTTCAACATACATGTGACTTGAATTGTCTGAGTTCATAAATTGTAAGAAATTAAGCATACAAAGATCTTTGGCTAATTGCAAATGTATCCCTAGAAGCTAGAACCATTGATCAAGTGTAGATTCTTCTCTTAAACTCTCAAAATGTGACTTTTTCTCCCCATATTTGAAAATATGCACTTAACTTCATCACTATTATTAAAGCTCTCAAAATTATCACTAAATGACCCATGAATAGCGTCGGTTAAGAGCTTTAGTGACAATTGGAAATATAATGCATAGTTTCAAAGGATATAAGGAAGTGGAATCACTTTTTGAGAGTTGAGAGGGATCCATCCATTCCTGGCCAACAGTTTTCAAGCCGTATTTGCAACTTGCCCAAATTTTTTTACCGACGAAATTGGCAGACTGGTGCCATTGGCTGTAAACTCTGCTATGATACTATGATATTGACATGGCTGAGCACCATTATCTGGACTCAATTTCAACGGATCACAATCCACATCCGAGTTACATGAACACCTCCCTGAACATTCCTCCCACTCGGTCTTATCACAATTAAACGAAATAAAGAAACGACCATTGTTTAGATAATTTGGATGAACTGCTATCCCCATCAACCCGAGCTGAGTGTCGAAATGCACTATATCCGTGATGTCAACGAAAGGATTCGATCCATTAACCTCCAAGGTTTTACCTGAACCCTGCTCAGGGATGGTTGCTAGCCATATCTTACCAGATTGTTCAGACAAAAAGACCCGGTTCGATCCATCAGGATGAGGTTCCATATTAAGGTACGAACCATTTCCGATTTTCTCCAGGCAAATTCCACTAGGAGGAGCTGAAACCCCTGAACTATTAAGTACCACAGGTCCACCAGAATAACAAAAAATCCCTTATCCGAATCATCACCGAATTCATTACAGAAAGTTCCTTTTGTATTCCATATATCGGATATCTTACTGGAATAATTGGTTTTACTTTGAAGTGCAAAAGGAGAGTTTAGTATAGACACATTTTGGCAGTTGTCCCAAACTCTACTGCAATAATCGGTAACATTGACTTGGAGCTGGGATGTGTTCCCTGGAACTGAGGATTTGCATAGAACTGGAATTGCCCGTGGAGAAGGGTCCATACGGTATAGATTAGCTGCGAATGGATCACACTGCTGCAATTCTTTGAGATCTCAGTATGTCAAGAAGATAGAATACAACATGATGTAAGTGCCAATTCAATCCATGGAGTTTCTTAGCAATTTAACTAAAAAAGAAAAGGATAATTGCAAATCCTTTGCCAAAACTATTAGTCAGAGATATCGATAAATCTCCTAAATTCTAAAAATTTGCCTTAATTTCTAGGAAATATGCACGTACTTGCCTCCCTACTTGTTAATGCTATCAAAACCTTGGCCAAAGGCCTCATAAATAATGATGGTTTAGAGATCACGCAAGTGCTTCGAAAGGTAAATGTATATTTTCAAATATTATGGGGATGTAAAGGCATTGATTGGGAGTTCAGAGGATCTATCTCCACTTAACCAATAGTTTTAGCAGTGTATTTGTAATTTACCCTATAATTTTCCTGAGTACCTATTTCAAGCCAGGCTAAAACAGTGATATCAGAGCTTGGTTTTACGTTGGACAATCTGAACAAAAAGGTCATATTAAGCGAGTCTAATTTTGTTGTTTTGAAGCATATATAGAAGATAAGCTTCAAGAATAATGCGTGTTTAACCATTTCACCAAATACAAAAATGTTCCAGTTTGCACTTGAACTAAGGTTAGATTGACAAGATTTACCATTGCTAGATAAGAGCGACTTACTGAACAAAGAATCGATTTCACAACGGAAGCACAACGGGTATCGGAGATGTTCATTGCTTTATATTTATTCTGCAGTTGGAGATCTTGTGTTGAATTGCAACAGACACTTCCACTGTACCGGCAGAAAGCCAACGGTGCATTGGTTTTGAAAGGTGCTCCTGTTCCATTTTCACAATCACAGCATCAAGCTACTTGTCATTTCTCAAGGAAAAACTACAAAAATATGAATAGTTGTGTAATCCTGAAACCAAGGAAGATAGCCGCCTACTTACTCATATTAGTACATAGAGGATAGGAATGAGAACAACCCAAGAGACAAAGCAAGAGGCTGAGGATAAGAATCATAATTAGAGAATGTTTCGTATCTATGGAAAGCAAACGAATCACTTCAAAGAGACAAAGGACGATGACGAAATCCTAGTACTTTCATCTAGTTGACAAATAATCATTTCGGAGAAGCCTTTGGAACAATAAAACACCATTAGAATATGAACTTCGTATTAATGTACAAGAAAAACTGTGTTCTAGTTATGGTGTCATTGACTAGAATGTTTCATACTCCTAGAAACTTGTCTCTACGTTGCTAAAGCTCCAATACTGTCATATATATAGATGTTTTAGGAAGAGTTTTAAAGAGATTTCGGAAGTTGTCAACATATTTTTAAAAATTTCACTAGGAGAAGATTCATTTTGTGAGTTTAGTGCCCATCTGCAATGCTACCATAGTTTTAAATTTTTATCTGCAATTATTCCTAATTTATTTATTAAAAAAAAAGGAGTTGCAAGTTGACTTTGGAAATAGTATTAAATAATATTGTCAAAACATGGATGATAATGGTAACAAGTGGGTGTGCCTTCAGCAGTCTAAATCTAGTTGTTTAAATCAACAGGGGACTTAAAAGTAATGCAATGTCAGACGTTGACAAAGACGAGATGAAGATGTCTCACTTCGGATCGGAAATAATGGGAAGATTGCTCGAGATGAGCTGATGCTTGATTTTGACAAGATTCACTTTCCTAAAGGATGTAGCAAATTTTAGCCCCTTATCAAGAGGAGGTAGAGCTTTCATTTCAGCTGTATGTTCCTGAAGTTCAAAATTAATATAGTATTTATTTTCAGCCTTCCAATAACTCATATTCATATACTAAATTTAATTTAGTGGTTTTCGCCAATAATTTTGTGGATATATTTATATTTCAATATTTTAGTGATGTGTGATTTGAAACATTACTAGAATTTTTTTTTTTAATTTTTAGTTAGTTTATGATTAATGATAAGCTTGTTGTAATCTCATAGTATAAATACTGATTTTCTATATGGAATGTACTAGCTTCGATTCTTTAGTCCCCTTAATAGTTGTAATATGTATAGTAGTTGAACAAAAAAAAATGTGATTAATAATTTTTCCATTTAATTAAATTATTAATCTTATTGAATCAATTTAGTGTTTTTTTTTCATGATCCTTAGTTTTACTTCAATAACAACCTAGTTAATAACAAATAAAAAATGAATCAATGAAATTTTAACCTCACTTGAAATTAATTTACTAAAAAACAAAAGTAAACATTATTAATTTTTTTTTATATCTTTCAGTTGAGTCTCGTCGAAATCTTTGAAAAATTATTAAATAATTACCGTCTCTTTTGTTATATTCACCATTTGTTTGTAAATTTTACCTAAATTCATGTGATTCATCAAAACTTTGAGTAATTTAAAGTGTGAATCATGGCTTAAAAACTAAAAGGGAACAACAATTTGCTACGTATTCTACAAAAGTAAAACATATAAGGTTACTAAAACCATTAAAACATTTAAAATCTAATTAATTACAATTTTAATAGACATGCTGGTTGAGTGAAAACTCAATGATAGATCACAATGTCATCCTAAACTTGATTAGGAATTGAACTCAAATCATCTATTAATAGAACACCTCTAATGGTAAAAGGGGTGTGTCGCAAGGTACTCAACACAATAGCAGTTACACAAACACACATTGTGCCATTTACACACGTCTAATTCTAATGTAGTAGGCAAGCCTAAACAAACGACACACTTTCAGCATCCTAAAAGCTAGAGTAGCTCATGTCTCCTCAACATAACGGGGGATAAGGGAGTTCAATCCACCATAGCATAATTGGGGTTGATATGAATGGCCAAATTTATATCCGACAACAACCATATATCTAGTATTATATGGAGTTCACCACGAAAAACTGCCACCAGCAAATACAATCTACAGTTGATGTATCATATGTAATGCCCACAACTTCATATAATACCTATTAATGCATCCTTCCATACTTGTTGATTGTACCAACACAATTTCCTCCTATCGACTACCTATCGCACCACTTGTGGCCTAAGTACCTAATCTATTATATCATCCTAGTATTTACAATCGTAGTCACAAACCTAGTCCAAGGGTCCCAAAGCAACCAAGCATAAGTAAATAAGCAAATACTTAACCAAGTTTTTAATTAGTCCAGTTTCAACTTTTATCTTAGTAAGCATGTAATACGTAGTAACTACCATGTACCTAGAAGTTAAAACCAAAAGCTGAATATCAATTAGTAGTCCTCCAACTCAATTAAGAAAGTATATGCAATTAAGAAAACAATTACCTTTGATTAGTAGATCTAAATTAATTCAATCATATATGCAATCATTCCTAATTTCTTTTCTTTCGATCAAGAAAATTTTATTATTAAAACAACAAATTACAAGATGGAGGGGGATATATGGACCTTACCTTGTTAAAATAAAGTATAATTGAAAATTAAAAAGATTACTATAACTAATTTAACTGTAAAGAGTAAGAGAGTACTACTACTCATATTCAACAAGGTTAATAGGCGGACGATTAACTTGTTTCGACCTTTTTTTTATTTACGTTACTTTTGACTCTACTTGATACTCTTTTCCACATCTCTTCCATCTCTTCCAAATATTTTGTAAAATAATAATACAGAGACAAAGACAGCCAGAGATTCTCCATCATCATCATCCCCAACCTCATCATCATTCATAATTTTAGGATTTATATCGACTTCTGTGTTAAGTGCACAAATCACTACCGGAGAATAGCCTTCTACCACAATAGAAGAGACATTAACATTGTTTTTGACTTCTGTATCCTTTTCAACATCTGCTGGAGCTAAATCCTTACCATTCTCAGAACCATCATTAAGGACGCAATTCTCATCTGTGGAGGAATACTTGTAACTGCTTCAAAAGACCCCTTATTCGCCTCAATTGGAGCAGCACTAGAAGTTTTTTCCGTCTTTAGGCATTCATCGTTTACCACCTCATGGGAATCACTAGAATTGTTTTGTACCCCTGAATCCCTTTCAGTATGTTCAGACTCATCAACCTTAGTACCAGAAGGACTAGCAGTATTTACTACTCTATTAGTCAAGGGAGCAGCTAGAATTGAATCCTTCACCTCCTCAGATCCGTCATTTTTAGTTCCAGAAGAGCTAGCCTTTAGTGCAATAGTTTCCACTAAAGGAGAAGAATCTACCTGGACTGATTTACCTTTCTTCGGTTGAAGAACCACATATTTTGGGACATATTTCTGCTGAACTGCCTTAGATTTTGACTAATTTTGATCTGCATTTACCTTGTTAAGCTTCTGCACATTTTCCATATGGAAACTATTTTTACCCGACACGGATATTCCTCCATGAGACTCTTTCAATGTAGGGGATTTGATAAAACATTCCTCAACCGAATGAACCATTTTATAATAATATGAACAATACTTGGGCGTATTTTCAAATACTACCTTTTGATAAAAACCATGCTTTTCATTTCCTATCCATATATGCTCACTATAAGATCTAGATGCATCAACTTCAACAAGCACACGAGCCACTGAAGGTCGAGTCAAATTAGCAGTGGGCTCATCAAGCTTCATTGGAGTACCATAAGCAGAAGCTAGTGCTAAAAGCATAAATTTATCAAAACAATGTACCGGAAGAAAAGGAAAAGCAATCCATACCAAAGCAATAGGCGATTCCTATAAAAGATGCGGCATGGGTGACCGTTTCATCACCCGCATCATCGAAGAATTGATATTTCAGATTTTCTTTTCCCACATCCGAATGTAGTCATCGTCAAAAATGTTGGTTTAGCAACCCGATGTCAACTGTGCCCTTCAGTCCTCGTGTAATAAAAACTTCCCCGATCTGAGCCATTGTTGTTGGTCTTGTTGAAGTAAAAGAACCAATCAGTGCATATTTAAGAGGGGAGCAAAACTTTTGAATTTCTTCATTATTTAAAAGCACCGCGGGTTCCCCCCTGCAATCATTCTTAATTTATTATTATATATATATATATATACATATAGGAGTTTCAAAGTTGACCTTGGAAATAGTATTAAATAATATTGTCAATACATGACAAGTGGGAGGAACAATAGTAAATATTATACTTTTTTTTTAATTTCACAAATAGTGTACTCATAAAAATTATTTTAAAAATAAATTTTGAATACGCAAACTTAGTTTGCGACTTCTCTTTTTTTTTCTTCTAAATTTTGTAAAACTGAACGTGCAAATCGGGTCTATGACTTTAAGCAATTTGCTTGAAGGCAAAAACGATATCTACACCTTTATTTATAATTATTTTTTTAATACTTCGACTTATGAAAATATAGTAATTTGACCTTTATAAAAATAGTAAACGGTAACATTGTTTGGTTTTAGCTATAGTACATTCAAATAAGTTTTTTTTATATATTATTGTTTCTGTAATTCTAAATGAGCAAAAACTTATGACCATTTAAAGTTAGAAAAGTAAATTATATCAGTTTCAATTTTTTTTCTAACTTTAAAGTGTTATAACTTTTTGTTCATTTGGAATTACAGAACCAACTCAAATTAGTCTTATATATATATAAGACTAATTTGAGTGCATTATGACTAAGACCAAACAGAATTACCATTTGCTATTTTTATAAGGATCAAATTGCTATATTTTCATGTGTCAAAACATAAAAGAAAAACAAAAACACTAAAGGTGTAGACGTTGTTCACGCTTTCAGGCATTACCTAAAGGCGCGGACAACATTTGCACTTTCAAGCAATATGCTTGAGGGTGTGAATCAAGAATCATGCCATCACCTTTAGTTTTGTAAATTTTGAAAAAAAAAAAAAAAAGAAGTCGCAAACTTGATCTACTCTTTCGAAACCTATTTTTGGAATAATTTTTGTAAGTGTAATATTTATAAATTTTTCTTAAAAAGTAAAATATTTATGAATGTATCCTAACAAGTGGGTGTTTCTTCAATAGACTAGATCTAGTTGTTTAAATCAAAAGAGGACTTAAAAGAAATGCAAAAGTCAGACGTTGACAAAGCCGAGAGATGCAGACATCACTTTGAATTAGAAAAAAATAGGTAGACTACATGAGCTAGGATTAATTTTTCAAAGATTCACTTTCCCAAAGGATTTAGCTAATTTTAGCCCCTTATTGAAGGGAGGTGGAGCTTTCATCAGCTGTATGCTCCTAAAGTTCAAAATTTGAAACTTCCAATAACTTATATTCATATAATAAATTAAATTTAGTGGACATATATTTTGGTCAGTAATTGTGTGGATATATTTTAGTGATGTGTGACTTCAAATATTACTAAATTTTTTCTTTAAAAAAAAATTTAGTTCATGATTAATGACAAGCTCCTTATCGTTTAGTGGCATAAATACTGGTTTCCTTATGGAATGTATTAGCTTTGATTCTTCCATCCCCTCAATTGTTGTAATATGTAGGGTGGTTAAAAAAAATCAACATTAATAATTATTTTTCCATTTAATTGAATTATTAATTATATTAAATCAATTTAGTTTTTTTTTTCTTTTTTCTCATTATTCCATGATCCCTACTTTTACTTCAATAACAACCCAATTAACAACAAATAAAAAATGAATCAACGAAATTTTACCATCCCTTGAAATTAATTTACCAAAAAACAAAAGTAAGCATGATTAAAATTTTTTATATCTTTCAATTGAGTCTCGTCAAAATCTTTGAGGAATTATCACATAACTACTATCTCTTTTGTTATATTTGCTGTTTATTTGTAAAGTTTGCCTAAATTTATGTGCTTCATCGAAACGTTGAGTAATTTAAAGTGTGAAAAGGCATTAAGAGGTCTTTTTTTTTTTTTTATCTGGATCTTTAAATGTTCATGTTTGAAATCTCTACCCACTTATTTTTGTGTTTGAAAACCTATAATTGTAACTTAACCAAATTAATAAACATGTTTGATATTCAGTTGAACCTATTTATCGATTAAAAGAGTTCTAGAGTAGATATACAATAGCCACCATGTTTCTATCTCAAAAGTATGTTTCTACTGTTATCTTCAATTTATTAAATGCTTATAATGAAATTTACATTGAAAATTGGAAAAATACATGCAAAGATAACCTTTTATTTTTTTGGCTACAAATTTGATAAAATCATAATAACTCAAGAATTCATCCATTACTTCATACTTTATGTGCTACATGACTAATTTAAATAAAAATTTATGGCATGGTGAGGTTAATGCATAGCATGTTATGACTAACTTTAACAAAAGTTGGCTCGTATATAGAATTAAGTTTTTTTTAGCAGTATTAAGTGGTTTTACTAATAAGATTACTATTCGAATAAGTAACGCTTCTTAAATGGGTTTGTATATAGAAGTGAAGCTAAGTATAGAAGGTTGGAAATTAAAATATAAGAGTGCTACTCTACTTAAAACTGGAGTTAAAGTAGACAAAGATATAGGTTTAAGTGTTGGATCCTAACCTAGGTACATTGGTTTATAAATAAATTTGATTAATTTATTAATAATGTTAAATTTTGTTATGCAAACCCATTTATAATCTTATTGTATCATGTTTAGGTTTGTTCGTTGGGTGCAAATTGCCAACCTATTAATGGAAGAATTTGAGTACTCTCCAATTTCTTATCATAATGAAGCTCTTAATAATTTTAAAGATGACATTTATTCAGAGAAAAAAAGTGAAAATAGTTAAAAAAAAAGGAAAATATTATTTAATCTATATTATTGCCATTGTAAGAGTAAAATATCATTTTTCCCACATGAAAGATACTTCAATTACTCAATTTACAATTAAAGTTCACATTTATCAAATCATAAATTTGTATACAAGATTAGAGCTAAGAAATTAGGGAATCAAACAAAATATAAAGGGCCCACCCATCTATTGCATCATCAATTGACCACCTACGCTAATGCAGACTAGATAAGTTGTCTTGATACACGCAGATCCACCGAAGGTTATGCATTCTTTAAAGGATACAAGCTCATTTCCCAGCTTTCTAAGAAACAACTTATTGTATCTAATAGCTCGACTGAAGCTACATGTCAAACTTTAGTCTAGGCGCAGAATCCAGGGTGGTCCTTCTTCACTTCCTATCATCTTATTTTGTGACAATCTTGGTGTTGACTATTTCTCTAAAAATCCCATCTAGCATGGACATATCAAGCACGCTGACATCGTTTGTGAAGAAGCACTCTCGTGTGGACTGGTTAGCTATATTCCACCCGTCAACTATGTGGCCATATTCCCACCAAAAACAAAAATCCCACCACCACTGATTTTGATAATCAATACTGCAGTCTCATTTTGACCTTGGCAGCTAAATGAGATGAGAAGGCGTGGAAACAGTGTTATATGAACATTGAAGGAATACTTTCAAGTAATTTAGTTTCCTGGTGTTGGAATTGTATCATTATTTTCCATATGGAGTGCTAAACCTTCCTTAGTCATTATAACACCATTAAATTGTATTGATATGACACATTATTTAACATATGATATTGATGAGGCATTGACAAGACCATTTTATTATAAATAAGATAGGTAATAGTAAATATATATATATAAGAAAAATAGTAGACAAATAAAGAATATTAGAAAAATTAAGAAAAAAAAAGAAACAGAATATTTTTCAAGCCTAAATTTTTCTTTTTCTTTTTCGTTAATTCAACTTATATTAAGCCCAATTCGCTCAATAGAAGTGACTCCACAAAAATTAAGGAAATTTGAATTTTTATTAAAAAAACTTTTAAAAATAATTTTTCAAAAGACTAGTATCACTATCCAACCAAAGTTAGGAAATATGGGAAATTAAGATCAAATAGATGGATTGATCTTATTTTCAGCTACTAGTCTACGTAAAAATCCTTTTTGTATAAAAATAAAATAATTTTAATATTTAAAAGACCTAAATAAACAAAAAATGCATCAATTCAAAAGATTCAAAATAAGATACTTTTATTTTTTTCTCTTTTTTATTTTTATTGGTTTTTTGAAAATAATTTTTTTATAGTCGCTCTATAGATGTCTACATATTCACTGTTCAAAATTAGACTACAGTAGTTTCTTTTTATAAAATTATAGTTTGTTGATCGATTTTTTTCTCGAAAAGGCACTGATGTTAAATCATCAACTAATTTATTTTTTTTTATAGAAAAAAAAAACCTAAAACCCTAACTTTTGTCTCTTTCTTCAAAACCCTAAGAAAATATCCCAAATTTTAAGAAACAAGGCCTATTAAGAGATGATCCTTGAAAATTTTAAAATGTGGATACTAGCAAGTATACTAAGTTGATCAAGTAATATAGAAAGAGTAGGATTGTTGTTCCCACGAGGATTAAATTAATTATCAAACCAAAATCAATTCTATTATTATCTAAATACACAAAAAATTACTAAAATGAAAAATATATATATATACTAATGCTATCTAAAACTAACTATAAAATTTAAATGATCACTGAAATAAATTTTTCCTAATTCAATCAATAAAGATGTGGGAAAATTGAATCCATCTAACATACTAATTGTAATGTAATTAAATTATAATTATATTTAGTTGTTTGGCTATTATTGTGAATTTACTAAAGTTCTTTATTTCCCTTCTAAATTCTTAAGTCATTTTTTTAATATAATAATTTAAATCATCTTCTAAATTATTAAATTATCAATTAACCAAATTAATTTCCTAGATTCCATTAATCAAATTGACATGCATTCAAATTTATAATTACTCCTCTTTCGAATTGTAATCAACTAGTGTCATAAATTATTATTTTTTTCTAAATTCCTTTAGTTAAAAATCAACAAAAACACTGCATTAAGCCCTAATTGCAAATTCAGTTCAATTAAAAATAGCAAATCTTCTAATTAAACTAAATTAATTAAATAAGAATCTTAACTAGTCCTAAATCTCTTTCCAGTTCAATAAAACATTTCATGATTATATGTTTTGAGTCCTAAATATATAATTATAATATCAAGATTCATAACAAAAATAAATATCTAAATACATTATAATAGAGTAACAAATACGAATTAGTAATTATGATTTATCAATTTCCTATATAAAAGAATTTAGTATATAATTAAATTTAGAAAGCACACCAATAAATAAAAACAATCAATCAAGCAATCCATTAAAATATTGATTAAAGAATCAAAGTTTTTAATTTGTAGTATAAAGAAATCATCCAATAAAAGAAAAAAAAAATTGAAATCCCTGTGCGTTCGTATCTGCTCGTCAATTTCCTGTGCATGGAGATCTCCCCTCTGGCGGCTATGTTCATGAGTGTGGAGTCCTTTCCAAAGTTGTTCTCATTCTCTGTCGGTCTTGTCTTCTAGTTTTCCTTCTAGCCATTCTCCGTTTGTGCGTCTACGTCTCATGAATGTCCTCCTTCCCATAATCTTTTATCTAGTGCTCTCCATCGATGTAACAGGGATTAATTACAGGCAAGCAAATTCGTATGCAAATTTAGCTTGTGTTTAATCAGAATTTGGAGAAAAATATGTAATTTTCATTCATATCTTTTTCCTTTCTTACTTGGATAATATATGTAATAGGATTCTGGTTGTTAGAATCTTCTAACAACCCATATGAGTGGTTAGCATAATTCTGGAACCTACTCTATTGGATTGGCTCAAAGTTGGCCCTTGTTTATATCACTGGGCTTCCAGTATCATTCCCTTCAGCCAGCCCATATCCACCACCATTTTATTATCTGGCCCAACCCAGACAAAGCCCACACCATGCACCCCCACCCGGCTTGGCAGCACCCTCACACACACACACACTCCCCGCAACTTAGAACAAACATGTCCACACACGCGCACTCCCACCAGACCAGGTAGCACCCTTGCACACACATGCACTCCCTCAACTCAAAACAGACCACAGTTCACTTACTCTTCACTTTCCTAATCTATCCCATTTGTAACCCTCTTGAACCTTCTCCTGGAAACCCTAGTCCACTCTTCCCTTGTCACAGTCCCTTCGTCTGAACAAGGGTACATGAGGAAACCTGAGCTTCAGATCTACTAGGAATTCCCACGTTGCATTCGAAAGCGGTTGATCTTTCCACAGGGTAAGTCCCATGGTGTCCGCTTGGTTTCCCCTTTTGATCATTTTTCTTTCCAAGATTCGTAGGGGTTCTAACTCTTCTTCTTCCCTTGTGACAGGTAGTGACGACAAGCAGTCCTTTCTCTGACCGTAGAAGAGCTTGAGTTGCGAGACATGGAAGGTGGGGTGGATATTTGCCTCGCTTGGAAGATCTAAACGGTAAGCCACTTTACCGATCTTGTCTATTACCATATATGGTCCGTAGAACTTGGGTGATAGCTTCTGATTAGGTATCTTTCTTACACTCACCTGTTTATAGGGCTGTAATTTTAATAATACCCAATCCCCTATGTTGAACTCCCTTTCTGTCCTCTTCCTATCAGCTTACTATTTTATCCGGTTTTGAGCTCTTGTTAGATGGAATTTCAGTATACGTATAGTGTCTTCCCTTTCAATTAGCATACTATCAATAGTGGCGTTTCTAGAATCCTTAGGAATGTAAAGGAGGTGTAGTGGAGGCGGATATCCGTATAGGATCTCAAAGGGTGTCTTCTTAGCACTAACATGATAGTTAGTGATGTACCGAATTCAAGTAAGGATAGGTACTGTCCCCATTTCTTAGGGTTGTCACTTGTCATGCATCTCAAGTAGGTCTCCAAGCACCTATTAACTCTTTATGTCTGGCCATTCGTTTAAGGATGATATGCCGTTGACAAATTCATCTCAACTCCTTGCAACCTAAAGAATTCCTTCCAAAATTGACTAACAAACACAAGATCCTTGCCACTGGTGATGCTTTCGAGCATTCCATGCAATTTGTACACACAATCCAGATATAATCGTGCCACTTGTGGAGCTAAGTAAGGATGTGGAAGTGACATGAAATGGGCATACTTGCTCAAGCGGTCCACTGTCACCATAATTACCTCTTGTCCATTAGACTTAGGCAGTCCCTCAATGAAGTCCATGGTTACCTCCACCCAACAAGTATTTGGTATTGGTAGCGGTTGTAACAGTCCTGGTAGGGTCACGTGTTCAAACTTGTGTCTCTAGCAAACCTCACACTCCCTTACATATTGCCTCACATTACGCTACTAACTTGGGCTAATAGAAGACAGAATTTATCTTCTTATAGGTAGTATGAGCCCCTGAGTGTCCTCCTAATACTCCATCATGGTACATCTTTAGTAGTTTCCTTTTAAGTTCCACAGATCACCCCACTACACACCTGCCCTTCCTTCTTAACAGCCCTTGATCCAAGGTGAAATGCCTACACTCTTCTCCCTTCCTGAGGCGATCCAGTATGTTTTGATAACCCCTAGGGAGATACCAATTGTTCCTTAGTTCCTCCACCAATTCTAGGGTGGTGGCAGTGACCGCTATCACATTTAGTTCCAACTGTCCCGTTCTGGACAAGGCGTCAGCCGCTTGATTAGTTCTACCACTTTTATACCTTATCTCGTAATCTATGCCCAACAGCTTGGTTAGCCATTTGTGTTGGCTAGAAGTAACTAATCTTTGTTCCAATAGGTGCTTCAAACTTTGATGATCCGTCTTGATGACAAAGTGTCTTCCCATTAAGTAGTGTCTCCACCTCTCAACTGCATAAACTAGGGCTAGGAGTTATTTCTCATACACTGACATTCCTTGCTGCCTACTGTTTAAGGTTTTGCTAAGATAGGCTATGGGATGATGCTCTTGCATCAAAACAGCTCCCACTCCTTCTCTACTAGCATCCATTTCCACCACAAACTCCTTACTATAATCAAGAAGTTTTAAAATTGGTGAACTTGATAAGGCGACCTTTAGCTTATCAAAAGTAAACTGACAATCATCATTCCATTTAAAATTATCTTTCTTCAACAATAGTGTGAGTGGCCTGGTGATGACACTATATCCCTTAATGAATCGCCTGTAATAGCCCGATAGTCCTAAGAATGCCTTCAGTTGCCTTAAATTCTTTGGGACGGTCCAATTAACAATGGACTCTATCTTCCTTGGGTCTATAGTCACCCCTTCCCTGGTGATGATGTGTCTCAAGTACTCTACCTCAGTAGCCCCAAAAGTGCACTTGGATCTTTTCAAGTAAAGTTGCTCCTGCTTCAAAACCTTAAATACTGCCTTCAAGTGTCCCCCATGCTCCTCTAAACTCTTGCTGTAGACTAATATATCATCAAAAAATACTAGGACAAACTTCCTTAAGTAAGCTTTAAAAACCTGATTCATAAGGCCTTGGAATGTTGAAGGGGTGTTGGTTAAGCCAAAAGGCATAACCAAGAATTCGTAATGTCCCTCGTGTGTCTTAAATGCGGTCTTGTAAACATCTTCAGGGTGCATCCTGATTTGGTGATAACCCGACCTCAAATCCAACTTGCTAAAGTAAGCAGCCCCATTGAGTTCATCAAATAGATCCTCTATTATAGGAATTGGAAACCTATCCTTGACAGTCTGGTTGTTTAATTCACGGTAGTCCACACACATTCGCCAGGTGTTGTCCTTTTTCTTCACCAAAACAACCGGCGAGGAAAAAGGGTTGTGGCTATGCCTGATTATCCCACTTAAGAGCATTTCCTTCACCATATCTTCTAAGACAATCTTCTGCATGGAAGAGTGTCTGTAGGGTCGAATATTGACAACCCTTGAGTCTTCTTGCAAGGGAATTCTATTATCAAAATTCCTATGCGGTGGTAACTCATGTGGCTCTTCAAAAAGGTCGTGGAATTCCTCTAGTAAATCTAACAGTTCTAGCTGCAGTTTCTATTGCTTCCTTCTTTCATCCTCCTCAGTTAGAGCTCGGACTATCCAACATTGGTAATGTAGCGCTCCATTCCCTTCAAATATCTTGGATAGCTCGCTTGCTCTAACAACCTTAAGTTGCTCCTTATCCGCTGTCAATTCACACTCACGGCCATTCCAATTAAAACCCATGGTCAAGTGCTGAAAATTCTAGAGGATTGTGCCCAATGACCTTAACCATGGCACTCCTAGAATCATGTCACAACCAGACAAGGTCAGCAAGTACACCTCTGCTGTGAATTCATGCCCCCTGCATTTCCCAAGTAAACTTGGGAATATTGCCAGTGCTAAATAAGTTAGTACCATCTGCCAATGTTACCTTAAGGGAAGGTACATCAGAGAAAGGGCAACTAAGCCCTTTTGCCAAGTGTTCATCAATAAAATTCAGTGAGCTTCCGATATCAACAAGTATGCTCAGCTTTCTTTTCTTGTAATACCCACTCACCTTCATGCTGTTTAAGTAGTGTCCTTGATCCTGGTTCAAGACATTGAGGGTGAGCTTAGTGAAGTCAGCCTCTACTTCCTCTGGTGGAGTGTCTTCCTCCTCAGCACTATCCCTCCCATCTTCGGCCTCTACCAACAACATATTCAACCTTTTCTTGCACCTATGACCTGGACGAAAGGTTCATCACACCAAAAACACTGTTTCTTCCTTCTCTTCTTTTAGTTCCTCAGGGGTAAGTCTTTTGGTAAGTCGTGTTTATGGGTTGGTGGAGTTTGATGGTTTAGGAGTGTGGCTAGGTATTTGAGAGTTCTTAAGGTTGGCAATAGTGATTGGTATGTTTCTGGTGTAAGTTGGGGTTCGGTTGGATGGAAATGGTGTGTAAGAATTGGATGGGTTGGTTGTTGAGTTTAGGCGAGGTGTTTTAAGGTATTATCTAGTGGAGAGGAGGTTTGCTTCTTGCAATTTGGCTAAGGAATAGGTCTCTTGCAGTGTTTGGGGATTAAACATGCGTATAGGGTATTGTATGGAATGGTATAATGCACTCAAGAAACAGCTTATCAGGTAGCCCTCAGGTAGCTTACCTGAGTTACCAAGTGTTCAAATTCTTCTAGGTAATCTTGTAGAGTTCCATCTTGGTGTAATTCCTTAAGTTCTGCCATCGGATCTTCATACGCCTTCTTCCCAAATCTGGCTTGTAATGCCTTAACCAACTCATTCCAAGTGATAGTATGGTGACCCTCTAAGGTCTGAATGTAAGAATGATACCACTTCAAAGCCTTTCCCTCTAAATACATGGCAGCCAACCTAATCTTCCAATCCTCCGGAGTTGAATCAATTTCAAAGTATTACTGTGCCTTATATAATCAGTCCTTAATGTCATTACCATCAAAAGATGGAAAATTCACCTTAGGTGCTCGTGTTTGCAAATGGTTCTCTATAGCTACAGCGTGAGCTAGTGCTAACCCATGTCTATCATCAGTTTCAAGTAACTTACCAGAATCTATTGTCATGTAGCTAGATGCTTCCAACTTGTCAGATTTACTTGTCTTTAATTCGGCAATGGTCAGTATCTATTGATCCATAAGCTCTTACATTCTCTTGAGTGTGTCGTGGATAGGTTTAAGGGCTTCTTCAGTGTGCTCCTTCATAGCATTACGCACGACATCATCAAGCTTCTTGGATTCACGAGTCTCCATGGTAACAACCAGCTCTGATACCAATTGTAATAGGGATTAATAACAGGAAAGAAATTCGTATGCAAATTTAGCTTGTGTTTAATTAGAATTTGGAGAAAAATATGTAATTTTCATTCATATCTTTTTCCTTTCTTACATAGATAATATATGTAATAGGATTCTGGTTGTTAGAATCTTCTAACAACTCATGTGAGTGGTTAGCATAATTCTGGAACCTACTCTTTTGGATGGGCTCAAAGTTGGCCCTTGTTTATATCATTGGGCTTCCCGTATCATTCCCTTCAGCCAACCCATATCCACCACCATTTTATTATCCGGCCCGACCCAGATAGAGCCCACACCATGCACCCCCACCCGGCCTAGCAGCAACCTCACACACACACACACACTCCCGCAACTTAGAACAAACAAGTCCACACACGTGCACTCCCACCAGACCAGGCAGCACCCTCACACACACACGCACTCCCTCAACTCAAAACAAACCACAGTTCACTTACTCTTCACTTTCCCCATCCATCCCATCTGTAACCCTCTCGAACCTTCTCCTGGAAACCCTAGTTCACTCTTCCCTCGTCACAATCGAATTCTTCTTCCCTGTTTTTTTTTTTCTTTTTTTGCCAAGTCCGTCTTCGAGTTTTCCGTCTTCCCCTTTTATCTTGTACATGAAGCTTTTTTTTTTTTCCTTTTTTGGCTCCTCTCTCTTCAAGTCGGTTCCTAAAAAAAAAAAAATCTCCTCCCTGTTAGCCTTTTGGATCAAAGAACCTGATGGAGGCCTTGTGAGTATCTTGGATTAGACATTTATATGTGGGCTGCTTTGAGGTGTGAGCTTTTTAATTGTTTGAATCTTGTACCAAAATAACTTATGTGTTTATTTTACGAATTTATAATTTTTTTCTATTATAAATATGAAAATACATATATAAGTGTAATAAAAAGTTGGAAAAAATATATAAATATATAACTTATCAAGAGATTTTATTTATGAAAATATTTTTCTAGGTGTCAAAAACTTATTTTTGGAAAAAAAGAACACACTTATAAAAGAAAATTAAGAATTTGAAAAGAACATTCTTTTTTTGTGGAAAAAATTTGGTTGAAAGGAAAAGAATTTTTTTTTTTATTTAAAAAAAACAACATCAAGAAAAATACATACATCACAAAAAATGTTTGCAATATATAAATATAAATATTACGTGTTTATTTTTTTTTTTATAAATACAAACTTACCTTGTGTTGGACTGGTTCAAGCCGGTTTAGGAGGCCACACACATTCCTGATCAATGAGAGTGCACTAATTCCTCTCGAGGTAGACAAGTGAACCACTCAAACAATTTCACAATTAGATAAGTGGAACATGTCTAATTGAGCTTAAACAGTGGTGTTAGAACTCAAGAACCTTAACCTTGCTATCGATCCAAATTAAAGCGATTCGTGCCTTATTGGGTGCAATTAATAACCACTAGGTGTTGATCTTCTGATGATAGGGAAGCGATTCTTGGCTTTGCATGGGTTCGATTTTCTCTTGTGTGAGAGAATTTTAAAGAGAGTGAAGTGGGTATATAGGTTTCATGACCTAAAGAGAGAAAGAGCGAATTTACAGTGATTTAAGCGTTTTTAGACAGAAAAACTTGTGTTAAAGGATCCTAGGGAGTCTTATTTATGGTCTTGTAGCGTTGATTGCAAGGAAGGAAACCTAGATGTGATAAAAAAAAAATCAAATCAATGAATATTCACAAACAAAAATGACATGATTTTTATGAAAATTGAACAAACTAAAAGATACGATGATGTTCCCCAAGTCTTACTTGCTCTAAGTATGTATTAATTTTGTGAATTACAAGCAAGAATCACTCCAAATTCAATTTAGAAGACTTCGGTAAAAAATGCAGCTTTCTCCTTTCTAGCCAACTTTGAGTCTATTTTTAAATCACGTTCCATTATTGATCTATTCAAATTTGATCATATGCAACTGCTATCCCATGCCCATATTGATTTTTTATTTTTATTTGATAAAAAATGGACAAATAAGGGATTAAAAATGGTCAAAAATATACAAGGTGAGCTGCTTTTAATTTCCTTTTCTAGTTGCTCGATGAAGGAGATGCACAATGATTTCATTAGCCAATCCCTAGCTGACATGTGGCATATCTAGGAAACAAGTTAGAAAATAGTCACAGTTGCTTACTACTAGTTTTGAACCCAAGACCTTCTAAGCCACCACAAGCATACCTAACCAACTAAGCTATAGGGGTAGGCCAAAATAAACAAGCAGATTGTTAATTGGACTAGACTAAACTGAATCAAATTGTAAATTAGGTTTAAACTATCTTTTTAGGTTCGAAAAAATTGTGAACTTAATTAAACCGTTGTTTTAGGTTTGAAAAAATTGCGAATCAAACTAAACCAAACCATAAGAAATAAAGAAAAATAAAATGGCGATAAAAATTTATAGAATATATGACTATAAAAAGGATTCTATGTTAATTATTCAATTTCTTTTTTTATTTGGTTTTCATCAAGTAATTTATTTATTTTTTATTTTTGTTTATTGATTGATATAGAAATCATAATTACCTTAAGAGAGATAATAATTTTTTTTAAAATATATCAAATGGATATTGAAGATGATGAATAATATCAAACAAATAATAATAAATTAATTTTTTTTATGCCAAGTATAATTTTTATGACTTATTGACATATATAAAAAAAATTAATAACATGTGTAAAAACAATTCAAATCGTGAACCAAACCGTATGGTTAGGTTTGATCTACAAAAGAAAAAAAAATGAACTGTAATATTTGGTTTGGTTTGATTCAAGAGACAAACCTTTTTGAATCGAAATGTGCCCACCCCTACTAAGTTATGCTTAATTTGCATTATGTATTTGTGTATATATATTTAAACAATTTCTTGGGCTAGTTTTTTTTTTTTTAAGACCAAATTAACTATAGCCTTATAGATTTTTTTTCCTTGTGTAATTAATGAGTCTAGTATGTATATGTATATTTAAAAAGAAAAAAAAAAACAAAGAGTTCGATTTAATAGAATTGTGAGCTCAATTTCATATGGTGCTTAACTCAGCTTGAAACTTCATTTTCTTATGAAATGAGCACTTTAAATCCAATTGAGGCATCATTTGACACGGCATTCAATTCAAATTATCTATCTTCCATGACTTTGCAAATCAATAAGCTGAACTTGACTTGGAAAAATTAATTTGAATGAAAATTATCATTTTTGCTAAAAAAAACTCTAATTTCATCAATTTGCATATGCATATTTTGACTTCAATTTTTATTTTTTACCTTGAAAAATTATTCCACCCCAAAATGAACCCAATGGACCACCACATAACCTTTTTTTATGATTTTTTTTTTGTTTTTTCTAATTTTCTTGTTTTTATTATTTTTTCCTCTTTTTTTCATTTTTATAATTTTTACATCTTTGCGCCTTTTTCCTAAAAGACAAATTTCAAGGGGTAAAAAATGGGTCTCTACAATGTTAAATAAATAAAATATTTAAAAAATAAAATAAAAACCAAAAAAATAATACTGTAAAAATTTAAAAAAGAAAGAACGCAATGGATTTATCCTTTTCACCTTCATGTGGAGACCATTCAACACCGTTTGATTTCATACAATCATAAGTCGATCTCTCATCCATGCTCATCCAATCAACCGAGCGATTTTCGACATTTGCATCTCGAATGGATTCATCCTCATAAGTTATATCTGCGAAGCTGATTTATTTTCTATGACATATAGCTTCCTTTTTTTTACTTTCTTGCTGTCATTTTCAGTAGCACAAATACAACCACCCGGAGATCGAAGCCAGACATGTAATAACATAGTGTAGATGTGGGGTTTGTGTGATATTGTCACATGAATTGTAATGTAAATTTTGCGTTTTATGTGATTTTAAAAGAATAACAAGTAAATAACATTTAAAAAAAGGATTTAGGAAGAAATGATAAAAAAGAGGAACAAATAGTCTTAAACTATTTCAAACATACTTGTAATAAGTACATGATCTATTGAGCATCAACTTCGTTATTTTATGATCATGTATTGACTTGTTCTTGTTAGAACTTCTCATTGATCTTTGAGAGCAGATGTTTAGAAGATTGCACTATTTCTCTAATCTCTAAAGCCTTTGAAAGTTTCTCCAATAAGAAAACATAACTGAATATTTATAAACTTTTGAATCAAATGGTATTTATTTTATTATATTGATCAATGAACAAGATTAAGTTTACTTATTTAAAGTTATCCTAATAAGTTTAAAATTGGCTCACGACTAATAACTTACCTTATTAAACGTGAATTTGCCTGAGAGAGATTGAGAGTAAAGAATCAGTTCAACGATTTCTATTCTAAATTTATCAAGTTAAATTTCTCTAAATCATTTCAATGCGGACCAAACTCTATCACTTAGCATGTAAAACTAAGCCTAAATAAATCTCTACCGTAAATTTAGCCCTATACACATAGTAGATAATTGAACATAAACTAATAACACACTTGACATATGTCTATTGAATTCTACTGCATTTTTCTGTCAGTGAAGTCATTTCTCAAGGGAATGATGTATCTTAATCATGATGAATTTTGTAAAACAATAATATAGAGATTAATACCATTGAATGCGTGCCAAGGAAACCATATTCAACTAGAATGTTTCATATTCCTATAAACTTGTCACAAACGAGGTGAAATTTCTTATCATATAAGTAAACTCAAAGAAATATAAAAATATAACGATTCTTCTCCCCCCTCAATAGTTTTAATATATATAGTAGTGGGGGAAAAAAAGTCTGTGGTTAATAATTATTTTTCCATTTAATTGAATTATTAATTGTATTAAATCAATTTAATTTTTTACTCATTATTCCATGATCGCTAGTTAATAACAACCCAATTAACAACAAATAAAAAATAAATCAATGAAATTTTAACATCACTTGAAATTAATTTACTAAAAAAACGAAAGTAAGCATGAGTAAAATTTTTTGACATCTTTTGATCGAGTCTCGTCAAAATCTTTGAAGAATGATCAAGTAACTATTGTCTCTTTTGTTATATTTGCCGTTTATTTGTAAATTTTGCCTAAATTTATGTATTCCATCAAAATGTAGGGTAATTTAAAGTGTGAATTGGTATTGATAGGTTGTCTTTTTTATCTTGAACTTTAATGATTCATGTTTGAAATCTCCACCTACACCACTTATTTTTGTGTTTTAAAACCTATAACTCTAACTCAATCAAATTAATAGGCATGTTTGATTTTCAATCGAACCTATTTATCAATTAAAAATATCCTCTAATAGATATATAATAACTATTATGTTTCTATATAATGTTATATTTTGCTTATGAAAATGAAAATTTCATTTTGCTTTTATTACTATAGAATGATTATTTCTTTAATTGTTTTACACAAAATTATACCATAAAAAATACCTATTCTATGTAATGCTGTAACATAAAATAAATAAAAAATTTTGATTACTTCCTTTTACTGAAGAAGTAGTTATTCTTCATAAAATACAATTTTATTTTAAAAATATCTCTATTATAACTAAAAGAAGTTAAAATTATAATTTCATTGCAATTTTAATCCATTACAATAAACGAAACGTAAAGGTGATTGGTAAAGTTTTGTATAGTGTACTTGGTGCGAAGGAGTTATTGGTGTAGACTTTAATAAGGGTTTGGATGATTGCCGCAGTGGTCAACAATGAGCAAGTCCTAAATCATATAATTTGGCCCTTTCGTGGATCTGGATAATATTGTTAAAGTCAAGTCTTTGTTATTTTAAGCTGCCTTGACAAAATTTCTTATTTAAATTACTTTATAAAATATCAATATTTTATTTTAATTGTTAATGGTTTAAATACTAATCCATTTGGGTATAAATTTTTCTATTTTATTTATGAAAACGGCATAATGGATGGTAGGGATGCCCTGAGAATTCCCATCGGCCATTGGAATTGTTTGTATAACTTCACTCATAACTATAAATAAACAAATAGTAAAAGGAAAAAAAAAATAATCATCAATAGTCAATAGTCAATACCAATAAAAAAAAAGCCGTTAGATTGAGCCCAGTAATAAGTCTAATAACAAAATATATCTGTAGAAAACTGCCTACTCCCAGAAAAGACTAAAACTTGTTAGTTACAGGTAAATATGAATTTGAAATTCCGATAAATTAAATTGGCAGACAGATACACGTGAAGTTTTGTACCTGGTACGCAGGTGTTACTGGTGTAAACTTTAAGAAGGGTTTTGATGGCTGCTGCTGTGGTCCAGAGTTGAGCGAGTCCTCGAACCTTTCTTGGAATGGGACAACATTGTTGAAGTCTTGGTCTTTTTTTCATGTTTTAAAGCCACGTGTTGGGTACCTTTCATGTCAAGCGACAACCAACGTGAGGCACATGCTTCCATGAATCCTCTAAATCTCATTTATAAAATAAATAAATAAATATACAAGCATAGCATTTTATTGGTTTTTTTTTCAATAATATTGGTTAATAGGGTGCCATGGCACTATCTAAAAACAAATTTTTACACTTTCAGTCTTTAATTACATTCGACACAAGAAAAAGCATCAATTACATGCTTTTCAATATATATGGGAGGGGCGGACCTAGAGGAGGCCGACGGACTCCGGTCCCTAAACTCAGGAAAAAAAAATTTATTAAGAAATAAAAAATTATATATATAATATGTATATTTTAAGAGAAAAAGATTGTAAGTTATTAGTTATAGTCTAGTAGTAAGATACACATATTTTTAAACAAAAGACCATGAATTCAAATCAAATAAATATTTTTTTTATATTATATTTATTTTACGTTACTTAAATAGTATTATTTCTTTTTCTCTTTTTTTATTTATAATAATTAATAACATTAAATTTCATTTAATACTAAGTATCATGCAAAAATTAATTTATTAATACTTAAACCTTTTAACATAGCCCTAAAGCACGAAAAATTAATAAAACATAGCAATAATTAAAAAAGAAAAAAAATATATATATAATTTTTATTATTTTCCTGAACTTGTATTTATATATTTATATATATTTTTTGGGATTGTTTTAGTTTCCGAAATTATTCCTCTTTATATTTATTAACATTTTTATTTTTAGTTCCATGAAAAGCCTTAAAAGTCTTAATTTGAGTGTCCGTTTTGTAAAATTCTAAAATGCCCTAAATTTGTAAATGGCCAATTATGATTTCTTTCCTTATTTTTGAAAAGCACCAAATGTGGAAAAAAGTGTATATGACTTACAAAATAACACATTAATTAAATAAAATCGCTCAAATGCGTATTGAGTTTGACTAAACAAAACACTAGATCATGCATACCAAACATATGAAGGAAAATCAAAACATTATAACATATCAAAAAGGTCGATGGATCATGCTATAGGACTTAATTATTGATTATCATGTAAAAATTAATTTATTAATACTTAAACCTATTAATATGGCCTTGAAAATGGAAAATCAATAAAACATGGCAAATTAATTTAAAGAAAAAGAAAAAAATTGCTATTATTTTCTTTGGATTTTGTAATTATTTTGTTAATTTTTACATAAAAATAAGGTGGGGGGGGGGGGACTTGATTATTAGCTAATTAACATCAATTAGCATCTTTTTTTATCTTTATGAAAAAACTTTGTGACTTTTAGTTAATTTTTCAAATTAAAATGGAAAATATACGAAAGGGATAAATATATTTTTAGTTCTCAATGTTTAATAGTTTTTTTTTTTTTAATTTGAGCTCTACCCCTCCCTCAACCTTGTCTTTTTTTTATTTTAGTCCAAAAAAATTGCAAATGAAGACTTTTCTTAACATAGTGAGTTTTTTGTTAACACATGGCACATGACACGTTTTGATTGGTTTGATTTATTAATTTCATTAAATATCATAATTATATATATTAATTAATTAAATTGATTAAATTAAAAATAAATAAATAAGAAAAAGAAAAACAACTACTAACATTAAAAAAAAAAAATCTAGCCACCTAAGATTAGGGGGTAACTAGAATGGCTACAAAACCTAGGTAGGTTGTCGCCTACTTCCCTACCACTTGATTAAAAAGATTAAAAAAAAAAGCATAAAAATTTGAACAAGGCATACAACACTTTTTTTTTCCTTCTTCTTATTGAGAATAAGGATGAAGGATTAAATGACTCACTTTTTTTAGTGAGTCATAACTTATCAAGGTTTTTGTAGCTATTTATACAACCCTCTAGCATTGGAGTGGCTAATTTTTTTTTTTAATTATTTCTAGATTTTTCTCTTTACTTTTAATCTTTGTGAATTTTTTTTTTATCATTTGTTTGATTTAGTTATATTTGTTTATATTATTATTTAGACCAATTAAATGCCCCCAACAATTAAGTGCAATCATGTGTCATTTGCTAATAGAAAACTTAGCAGTATTAAAAAAAGTTCTTCTTTGAAACTTTAGCAAACATTAAAGAATCAAATGGGAAAAAAATATTTATAATTCAAATAGAAAAATTGTGAAACATTGAGATTTTTTCCCCATATAAAAAAAGTATTGAAAAAATTATAAAACGTACTATATGATTTGATTTGACTTATAAAAAAAAAAGAATCATAATATTTGGTTCAGTTCGGTTTGAGGGACAAATCTTATCGAGCTAAATTGTGCTCACCCCTACTAAGTTATGCTTAATTTATGTTATGTTATGTATGTACATATATTTAAACAATTTCATGGGCCGATTTCTTTTTAAAAAGACCAAATTAACTTTAGCCCTATGGATTTTTTCCTTGTGTAATTAATGAGTCTAGTATGTATATGTATATGTATATATATATGTTTAGTAAGGTATGTCTAATTAGTACTCCTGCTATGTTTGACTTAATTGATGAAATCTATGGAATTTTTTGTTAAAGCAATTAACCACTTATTTAAGGGGAATTTGCAAATGCATCTAAAGGTATTGAAAATATGGACCATGTATATACCCGATATCGTTAAAGCTCCAGCACTATTATACTTATAGATCTTTTAGGAGTTTTAAGGAGACTTTAGAAGGTATTGACATATTTTTAAAAATTTTGTGAGGTGAAGATTGACATAAATATAATGTGTAATACATAAAGAATAATGATATGTTTAAAGTGACTTACCAAGACATCAAGCATCGCTTTTATCTGATCAATGTATTGTGGTGTGATACTATGGTACTATGGATAACATGTGGGATTTTCCTCACCTAGCAATGTGTCATCAAACTTTAGCTAAATGATAAAGAATTGATGCTGCTCCCATTGTTGGATATAGACCAAATGTCTCCTCCTTCAATTCTTATCAATTTGCCCTCTAAGATCGATTCTATAGAGGGAGGGAGAAGTGTTGCATTGTTGTGAAATCCTTTAAATCCCATTTAACTGCCTCATCACCTAGTATGTTGGTGCCACTCTATAACATGGAAGCATATTAGAGGCATCTTGGTACACCAAATATCACTTTTTTCTTGACAAGAAGGGGGATGCTGCTCCAAGAACTTATGCGTATATGGTGTCCAACAAATCTATTGGAAATCAAATTATTTAGTGAATAGCAAACCATTAAAGTAAATAATATTGAATCAAATAATGTGCAATACCTGATTGGGTGTTTATCAGTTTAAAGCGTATTGATACTGAACAAGCACAAACGTCTTGATCCAGTAAAGTAAATAATATTGAATCTAGTTTGCCTGGAGATAGCATACTCACACATAGCTCGCTTTTAGTTCGGTTGTATGTTCCTAAAGTACAAAATTAATATAGTATTTATTTTGAGCCTTCCAATAACTCATATTCATATAATAAAATTAATTTAGTGGATATATAATTTAGCTTATAATTTTATGGATATATTTATATTTTAATATTTTAAGGAAAAATCGCACCAAGTATCTTTAAAAAATTTTAAAATTGCACGGTTTCCCAATTATTTAAAATTCAACACTTAACTAAGCTATATCCATGTATTATTCCATGAGAAAACAATTTCACTTTTCCTTTTGTTTTCAAGCCTTGTGCAAGGCGTCGGATTTCAGACGAGGTATGAACACGCATGGTGTTGTGATAAAATGGGCTTTGATGATGATGTGGTTGTAATGAATGGGTTGGTTTATGTGTACAGGAAATGCCGAGATATTTGAAAATGCATATAAGTTTATGGGTTTGGATGATTGCCGCAGTGGTCAACAATAGAGACGTACTAAATCGTATGATTTGTTCTTTTTGTGGAACTGGATAATATTGTTGAAGTCAGGTCTTTGTGTATTTTAACCTGCGTTGACAAAATTTCTTATTTAAATTACTTTATAAAATATTAATATTTTATTTTAATTATTAATAGTTTAATTTTTTATTTAGATTTATTTTAAATACTAATTCATTTAGATATAATTTTTTCTATTTTATTTATGAAAACGGCATAATGGATGGTTGGGATGCCCTGAGAATTCCCATCGGCCATTGGAATTGTTTATTTTAAGTATATTGTATAACTATAAATAAGCAAGTAGTAAAAGAAAAAAATAATAATAATCATCAATACCATTCAAAAAAGCCGATAGATTGAGTCTTGTTAGTTACAGGTAAATAGGAATTTGAAATTCCGATAAATTATAAGGGCTTTGATGACTGCTGCAGTGGTCCAGCATTGAGCAAGTCCTAGATCGCGTAACTTCGGACCCTTTCGTGGAATGGGACAACACTGTTAAAGTCTTGGTCTTTTTTTAATGTTTTAAAGCCTCGTGTGTTGGGTCCCTTTCATGGTCAACGACAACTAACGCGTGGGACATGCTTGCATGAATCTTCTCGATCTCATTTATATAAATAAATAAATAAATAAATATACGAACCCAGCATTTTATTGGTTTTTTTTTTCAATAATATTGGTTAGTAAAAATGTCCTGATAAAGGGTGCCATGGCACTGTCTAAAAACAAATTCTTACTTACACTTTCAGTCTGTAATTACACTTGACACAAGAAAAAGCGTCAATTACATGCTTTTCTATATCTATGGGGAGCGGATCTAGAGGAGGTCCACGGGATCCCGGCCTCTAAGTAAAAATAAAAAATTATATATATATTTTTAAAGTAAAATATTGTAAATTGTTAGTTATAATCTAGTAGTAATATATATATATACATATATATATTAATAAAAGGTCATGAGTGTAGTATTCTTTCTCTTCCTCTTCTTCTTTTTGTTTATAATAATTAATAACATTTATTTAATATAAAATCATAGTTAATTAATAAATTTTCTTAGGTTTCTATTTATTTATTAATTACATATCATAAATAATAATTGTATTGTCAATATTATAAATATTTTGATCTTATCATAAATAATAATAAGCATATATAACTCAATATACTTTACTTATAATTAATTTTATGAAAATAAATGTAAATTATAAGCTAAAGATTGATGATTTTTATAGCATTACTAATAATGTAATCTTTTAAAGTCATTATTAAAAAAATCGAAGTATACTTATATTTATATCATTATGATTTTTTTCTCTTTTCTTATAATTACCTACTTAAATATTTTTTTTTTGTGCTGTATTCTTATTAATAATAAAATTTACATAAGTTTTATGTATTGTTTTTTAAAAATAAAATATATGCTATAATAAAAATATAAGATATTTATTCTTTAGTTTCTTATAAAGTCTATCGAGTATTCTTAATTATTTTCATAAAAAAATAATATTTCTTTTTTATTAAGTATAGAAAGTGCTGTTGTTATACTCATTTTATAAAATCTATGTATATGTGAAATTATAAATAATTATAATATTGATAAAAATATAGTAAATTCTGCCTCTAGTCCCATAATCCTGCGTTCGCCCATTATATAAATATATATATATATAAAGATAATATCAGCGTTTTAATAAATATTCTAAAAATACTAATTAACATTTCATACTTATCAACGTGGTTAATCTTAATCAATTATCTTGCCAAAAATTAACAATGCACTTTTTTTTTGTGTGATTTTTAGAATGGAACCGGTGGTGCTATTTTTGTATTTTGGAAGGAAAAAATAAAAAGAATCGATTGTGCTTTTTCTAAAAATTATTAGACAATCGTGGACCTATAACGTTATTCGAGCATGTGATATATATTTGGAAAACAAAAAGTATGCATCTCAATCATACCCTCTTAGGGCTTCCTGTCCCAAAAATAAAAACTCAACAGGGTATATTTTACTTTCTTTTGATATTTACATATTTAACCATACGCATTCCAGATAAGCATTTTCAAAATATTTCCTCTGCACAGTTTATAATTTTTCTTAGTTGGTGTCAAGGAGATGGAAGAACTAAGGTCCTTTTACCTGTCTGTTCATGATACCTGTACGTCAGAAAATCCAATGATAAATATAAAATATATTTATTATTTTTTCAAAATAGGTTATAAAAACCTTGGGATATAAAATATATAGTTTAAATTAGCTTTAAAAATTCAAAAACTATTTATTTTTTCAAATATTGTAATTTTATCCAGCTATTATCTAATTATTTTTCCAAAGTCCACCAACTACTCATGACGAAAATTAAACTGTTGTATACATAAACCCAACAATTAGCGTGATCTTCTCAAGGTATAGTGTAATCATTTTATATTTGCTTTATGTGTATTTTGATTTTTCACTTTTAAAATTGAACAGACCTTCAAATTTAAAAAAAATTATATTTAAACTTAATTTATTTTTTTTCTTAGATAAAACGACTAAAAATAATTTAGAAAACAATTTTTTTTTGCTTCTTTCTTTCTTTTTTTTAAGTACAAAATGTTCATTTAAAAAAATAAAAAGCATTTTATTAAGATTTGACAATCTAAATACTTAATTTTGAAATTAAAATGCTAGGTATACACATAGAAAATGTAAAAAGGGATATGAAAAATATTTAATAAACTGAAATGTGATTCGAACTTTTATGCTAAAACACACACGTCAATTGGTTTTTGTTACTCTCAAACACATAATGTGTTTCTAATAACTTCAGATCTTCTTCCTCGAAACGAATTTCGATCCATATGTCATTTGTGATTTGCAATTTACCCTAAATAAGATACACATTATAAATTAAAGTACTTAGCAATAGAAATACTTCATACTGTCAGCCATATTTGTCAGTAGAAATACTTCCTATTTACTCGGTGAGAATTACTATGTCAAGTCAAGTCAAGGATTGAACAGAGTCTGACATTTTCATTAATTAGGACACGCCCTTTGAATCCAAAAAAATTATTGATGTCATATGCCGAGCCCTCGATTCTCGCCCATCAAAAACAACTTCCATTCCATCGTTTCCCCTTACAACATCATTATTTGCTAAAAAGTTGTAATAATTCCTCCACCACATGGAGTTCTTTAACAAGGCTAAAGCCGTTAGGCTCCGCAGCTACCATGACAAGTATCTAGTGGCGGATGAAGATGAGGAAACGATCCGGCAAAGCCGAAATGGCTCTTCCCGCCGTGCCCGGTGGATCGTCGAGTTTGTCGACGGAAACAGCCACGTGATCCGCCTCAAGAGCTGCTTTGGCAAGTACCTTACCGCCACTGAGGAGCCCTACTTGTTCAGCATATCGGGTAGAAAAGTTATGCAAGCAATCCCATCATCGAAAAACGACGGGTAAGTTATTTGAGATATTTTTATTACAAATTAGTTTCTTAAAATCACAAATAATGATTTGCATATTATAAAAAAGTCTATTTAATTTCCTTTGCCCTTACTATGTTTTTAATATTACAATTGCACATAGTCTTTGATTGATACTTCGAGTTTAAGTTTATAGGTATAAATTCTTTAAAATCTTACTTATAAAATTTTAAATTAAATAAATGTTCTTTCTTGAAATTGACTAAGGTCGATCGAGTGGGAACCGAGAAAGGAAGGGAAATTAGTGAAAATGAAGGCGAAAGGAGGTTTGTATTTACGGGCCAATGGGAGTATGCCACCATGGAGAAACTCGATAACACACGACGTTCCTCATCGGGCTTCGACACAAGACTGGGTTTTATGGGACGTGGATGTTGTCGACATAATTGTTCTTCATGCATTACCTAGTAACGTGTCGAGCGTGTCGAGTTTAGCTTATTCTTTCAATGATGTTTCTCTGGGTTCAGAGGGATCATCGGAGGATACAGGAGCCATGGAGATGGTGGCTTCGAGAAAGTTTGACGATGGCGGCTGTTGGAACGCACAGGTAGTTAGCAATTCTTGACTTCAACCATTGTCGCTTACTGCTTTGATAAGTAATACTTTAACTTGTACTTATGGATCTTTCATAAAATCATATAAAATGGCAAAATAAGGTTTATTATTATTATAGTCATTGATCATTAGAAATATTAATAGAGAAACTTACTTTGCAAGCAACACAAACACAACTTAAATTTGACAAAAAGTTAATACATCTAAATAATTTCATGCTTTAGATGAAAGTTTAATTTATTATTTAAAATTTAAATTTATTAATTTTATTATTTAATTTGAAATTATCGCATCATTACTATTACTTATATTAAATCTTGTGATACAATCATCTATTAGATCTTTCAACTATCATTAATTAATGTAACATGTGTCCCATTGATTTAAAGAATACTATCTTGGCATTATTTTTATGCACCTTAAATTTAGTAATTAACAAAAAAAAAAAAAGACATAAAAACAGTCGAACATAAAGCAAAAAAAATAATGCCCTTTCATTCTGTTGAACTGTTTTTTTAGTACAAGGGACTGACCAAAAAATGGAACCTTGACTTGTTCTCGACGTGTAAACACAGCTCATATGTAGGTGTATTAATTGAAGCTGAATTTTTTTTAAGCAAGAAAGTATGTAAAAGAACCCAGTTTACGTAACCCATGGGATACGAAGAAGATGAAAATCCTGAACATATATTATTGAAGTATAACAATAACAGGAAAAGTGGGACAAAAACGAGATTGTTTTTCCTGTGAATTTCTCAATCTTACTGCTTTTGATTAGATCCAGCACTTATCTACAACTTTCACTGCGAAGGAACACACACACACACACATATATATAAGATGAGTGATGATTAATAACACGAGAAAACACACGAATAAAAACATAAGAAGAATAAAACCGTATACACTCTTAGAATTCGATGAACCCGTGAATGTTTATCTTACAAATGTTATAGCAATAAGCCTTCGTATCTTTATTGGTATGTTTAAATTCGTAATGTATGTCATTTTTCATATATGCTTTCTTAAACGAGTAGAGACAGTAGATGGCATTTCAATTCCATCCGTAAATGCTGTGATTGCCCCACGTGACCGCACTCCACTCCTGCTTGTGTGCCGCTATTCAGAAGTTTGACAATGTTATTTTCTGCAGGGCCCCTCGAGAGACGAACAGGTTTGCTGATGCCTTAGGAAGGAGGGGTATCGGTCGAAGCAATGCTATGTTTTTTCGGAAACTCTCTTCCTCAGGAGATCTTCTCCTCTTTGCAGGAGGACGAGGATAACCTTTGTGTTTTGTATAACCTAGATAATCTAGGCTAGATCGATTGTGCTTTCTCTATTTTATGTTTGCTGGATGATGAACTTGAGACCTTGTTGTGTTTGGCTATAAAGCTTTTGTTGTTCTACCGAAAAAATAAAAAAAGAAAAGAGGCAGTTTATAACTACCTACACAAACATTTGAGTCATTGAATAGAAAAACTAAAGATTTTTTCCCCACATGCAGATGGTATATTAGCAGATTTCGCCTTGTATGGATGTGAAGAAGAGATTAAATGCACTGCCGTTGCCGATTCCAATATTAATTTCGACATTTTGAATTCCGATTTTATACCGTACATTAATCCCCAGAATTATGTCCTCTCAAACATAATTCATATTCAATTTCCTCAATTTAAATATAGGAAGCTTTCAACAATTTAAATTACATGATAATCTAAATCATAATTACAAATTGTTCCATATTCTCCTTTCTTCTCATTAGGATCATAATTATCATAATACACGTACTCCACATTCTCCTTTGTATCCCGATTTGTTCTTACTAGAGTTTTCTCATATCGTATAATTTCTCCTTTAGCATCTGCAACTAAAAAAAAAAAAAAAATCTCACAAGTGGTGAGCTAATGCCCAATACATTGCATACCTACATACACATGCGCATATTATGCCAAAAGCAATAACACATGCAAGATGCATCATAATATTCATATATAATTTTATTTATCTTTCACAATCTTTAGCTGATATACAATCACATTGTAAACATCTTCATACATAACATTTATAAACATTCTTTCATAATTCATCCACAACCAGTATATATATATATGAAAAATGTATTCCTCTTTGTTCTTGAGTCTATTACCATACATAATAATAATATATATATGACAGTGGTTATTCCTCACTATCTATGAGTTCATGATTTCTCACATATCAACCTTCCACAACTATATATAATAATAATAATAATAATAATATATAATAGTGGGTACTCTCCTCTATTCATGAGTCTATGAGTCCATACATATCAACCTTCCACATTACACATCACAACCTTCCACATAAGACCTGGATCATTTCGGCACACGACTCTGCTAGGGACAACATTACATATCGATTATCAGGATGCCATCTCAAGCACACCGACCCATACTCGGTTTCTTAAACCCAGCAATTCACAATTACATGCGCACCTAATCAAGTTCATTTACAATATTATTAAACCCATATGCAAAAATCTAATTTATCAAGTACAAGCAACAAACATGGTATACGCGTACCTAAATCATAATACTTGATCTTTTACACTTTTCATAGCCTTACAAATCCTTCAAACCTATACACAATCCTAATTACATGCTTTTAAAATTCAATTTCAATGAATTAAAATGGAAAGGGAAACTTTTTAACTCAACATGGTCATGTTGGAGCTTGTGTTGGTAAGCACAAGGTAATATATAGTCGTGCCAAAGGTTGTGTACATTTCTGTAACTTTTTGAACTCAACATAGGCAAGGCACGATTGTGTTGAGGGGTCATGTATCCTACTGTTCATTTTTTTTTTTAACACAGTCACAACATGATCGTGTTGAGAGGCCGTGTATCTTTCTATTCACTTTGGGTCTTCAACACGGTTCCAACATGGTCGTGTTGGGAGGCCGTATATTTCTTGGTCCACTCTTTAAATTCAATAAGTTCATAATACGATCATGTTGAGAGAGTGTATATCTTATTGTACACATCGTAAATCGATCTCTCAGCTTAATTTCTAATCAATTCAACCTAATTGATCTTTCTAACATAAAATTTATAGTATAATACACTAGTAGATATACTTATTTGACCCAAATTGTGATCGATATGCTTGAGGTACTTGGTTCAAACCTTGTGTAGCACGAATTAATCTTGACTTGTAAATGATCTTAATTCATTACTCTTTACGCTACCATATACATACGTAAATCACGATTCATAATCGTTGATTTATGTACTTACTTAATTTGATAAGCTAGTGGTGAAAAAAAAGGGTCGTCTCCTTATCTATAGATTCACACAAGAAGGTTCTAGGGTTTTGTGAGATGCAAAGGGAGGAAAAAGGTCAATAGAGTTTATAACGACCTATTTATAATCCTCGTCCGAATTACTAAATTACCTCCAATCCCTTTAAATTATTTACAATATTAACCTTAGTTGTTATTGAGCTTAATTTAAAATTTTTATATTATTTTCCTAATTCGATTTATATTAGATCCTATGCTTATCCAATATAAATCCTCGACTTGAACTAGGAATTTTATTATTTATTTGGAGTCACTACCCAACTGAGGTTAAGAAAAATTATGGATTCTCAATTAATTCTAATTCAGACAACTAGTCGACGAAATCTCTATTTTTTATTTTTATAAATGAAAAAGAAAAAAGGAAAACCAGATATTCTTGACTCGGGGGCTATCCTAGTAAAACTTTAAAGTTATTACCTTATTCTTCCAAAATCTGAGTCATGTTCTGATATCTTTTTTTTTTTATTATTTAATTTTTTCCTTTTTTTTCTTATATAAAAGAAGATGTTAAAAAAATTACACTAATAACGATTTGGAAAAATGATTTTTTATTCTTTTTAGAGTTGTCCTATAAGGGTACCTATGTACCCACTATTCATGATCAAACATGTCGTAATTCGCTTTTTATCAAAACTTTAGTGGATTGTTTTGATTTTAATTATGAAAACATGTTGGGTTTACGTATATTATCATTTTATTTTTTTTTCAAAAAAAATTCTAAGTCTAAGCTTTATTATTAAAAAAAAAACTAAAATCTCTAATTAAAAAAAATCAATTATATTTGTTTTATGAAAAGAAGTTTTCTAAGTGATAATTTTTTTATTTTTTATTAATTTTCATTAATTATGTATTAATTGTATAGACATACATATTTATTTCTTTTTAGAAAACTCTAAACCTAATTCTAATTAACATATTTAAAAAAAAAAAATTTCTCATTTTCATATATATATTTTTATTTTAGTCATATTCTAATAATAAATAAATGAATAAATAAATAAAATTCGGCTAACCTAGATACGGATCGCGATTTGTGGATCGGATCAGATCGGTCGGGTAGGATCTCGACGATTGGAGACTCCTCGTTGGCGGCATTCTGGTGGCTTTCAAAGGCAATTGAGGGTTGCTTCTAGGCTTTCCAAGGGTAGGCAATCCAACTGTGGTGGTGGTTTCCTTCAAGATCCTCTCCAGGCGGTGGTTTGGACTCTTTGATTTTCACTCTTTTCTCTTTTCTGATCTGTGCTTTAGCTTCCTCCTATCGTGCTCTATTTATAGGCGTTAGAAATTGAGTTAGATAAGCTTGGATTTCCTTCCGATGGGCTTAAATCGGATTTGCGGTTTGCAACCACCTCCGATTTGTGTAAATCTTTGATTTTATTAGAATTTATGTCAATTAGATGATGTTTATCCTGTTTTAGTTAAAGATTTGTTAGATTTGTGTAAAAAATAATCGCATCAAAACGGCCATATTTCATCTTCTTCGCCTTGGCAACTATTTCGAACAGAGGTTAAAGACGATCATGTGCCCGATGCGTGCACTCCCTCCGTCCAATCAAATGCTTCCACATGTCCCTGGTAAATAAGAAAAATGCAAAACGCATGGATCTGCTTCCCTCGCGTTTCAAACCTACGATCGAACCTCCCCTGTACGAGCGCTTAAGGCTGAAGACCGAACCAGCTAGGTTAGCCCATTTCTTAGTTTTTTTATTTAATGCAAATTGCATATATGTGATGCAATTTTTATTATTTTTATAGTATTTTAAAAATTAAAAAATTTATAAAAATTATTTAACATATTTTATTATTATTTCTATCATCATTTTCCAAAATTGGTATATCTTTCCTATTTATTTTATTTTTTTAATTTTTTTTTATTTCTACGAAATAGAAGAAAAAATTAAAAATGAAAAAAAAAATAAAAAATTAAACATTATTTGTGATTAAAGGGAAAAAATGGGGTGTTTACAACTGCTCCACTTTATAGTAAAGTTTGAAAAACTTAATTACAAAAACAATAAAGACGCCATTTTTTGGCCGATAGACTAAGTGGATAACACCATAATTGGCTAGCTATCTGAACCTGGTTCTAGTAGGAAAAAGGCTCCAAGAGATAATGATCCCATGTTGTAAAAAAATGAACACTTTATGATGGTTAATACTGCTTGGGGAGTGGTCTTAGACAAGAAACATCTCACCAAACTAGCAACCTGAAGTAAGATATCATCTAGAAAAGTGCTCTATGGGCTAATTAATCAATTATGGAAAACATCTCAGAGATTGTTTAGGAATGTGTCATTGTGAGCGAACTAACTGATAGTAGGAAGCGTTTTATAGGACTAGCGACCGTAAAGAACAAATTGTCTAAGTTACGAGCTAACTAATTGATAAGAAGGGTGTCTTACAAGACTAGCAACTTCAATGAAGGAGAAATGTTCTAGAAGAGTGCTCTTACGAGCTAACTAATCAATAATAAGAAGTGTCTTATAAGACTAGCAACCTTAAACAAGAGATTGTTTAGGAAAGCGCTCTTATGAGCTAGCTAACTGATAATAGGAAGCGTCCTACATGACTAGTGACTGTAAAGAAGAGATTGATTAGGAAAGCAATCTTACAAGCTAGCTAACTGATAATAGGAAGCGTCTTATAAGACTAGCAACCTTAAAGAAGAGATTTTATAGAAAAGTACTCTTATGAGCTGACTAATTAATGATAGGAAGTGTATCACTAGATTAGCAACCATGAAGGAGAAAATTTAGGAAAGTGCCCCATTATGGGCTAACTAACTAATAATGAATTCCTAAATGAGAATCTTATTTTTCCAACAATAGTCAAGAGTTTATGATGACTTAAAACTTTTGAACAAATGATAACTAAAATTTTTTTAAAAATCTTTAAGAAAATTGCTCTTCTAAACTTAAGGATAAGGTATTAAAGTATTTTCTAGCAAACTTTGAAAAAAATCTAAAAGAATTGTTTATTTATTTTTTAAACATTGCTAGCAGGTAAAGAGTTTGACAGGGTTCCAAAAAATACAAATAAATGGTAGGCTTCCCCTACTACTCAACAAGCACTTACTCTTTTGCCTCATTTTACTTAGAGGGTTTGGTTTAATCTTGAAAAAGTGGTGTCTTGGCTTAATCAATTACCTCTTGAGGGGTTTCTTGCAATTAAGACTCATATCTTCTTCTTAGGGGCATCAATATTTAAAATTTGGGCCAAACAACGCCAATGATGAATGACTTTAAATTCCCTCATTCTGTTTGGAAATAGATATCTCATTCTCAATTGGTTTAATCTAAGAGGACTTCCTTACAATCTCTCGATTTAGATGTCACTCTTGACTTTTATTCCAAAAATTATGATATTTCTTGCAAGTAATACACTTTGATTAATCTATTAAGCCTTTTTGAGACTTGTAATGCAATATAGGCTCTTGGTTATTGGTTTTAGAAAAGTACTAATGTTAAGGTCTAGTTTGAAAGAATCATCATTTCAACTTGAGTTTACAAGTCAAGAAACCTTGAGAAAAAACTAGAATAGTACTTGCCTTAGCAGTTTTTGCTTAAGATAAATTATTTTCAATGATTTGGAGAAGTCTTCAAAGAAGGGTAGTATATCTTTGAATTGTAATGTTTGGGTTTTTCTATTTGCCCTCAAGTATTTTCAAGTATTGTTGGGCTTTTTTATTGTGTATAGGTTTAACTATATTCTTGGGCTTTTCTCATTTCTTTTCTTTTTCTTTCATTTTCTTTTTCCATCTTTTTTCCTTTTCTTTTGAACCCAATAGTGATCATCTTTTGTGGGTCATGTGTGTTTTTTCAAAATGTAAACTTTTCTTCATAAAAAAAAATAAATTATCTACGGCAAAAATTACCCTTGAATTGTTATAACTAGGGCAAGCACTATTTAGTTAATTCCCTTTTTCTTGATTGATATCCTTATCTTCTTAATCATCCCATTGTAGGGTGGTTCAAGACATGGTTAAATTTTGAAACTCTATCTTTTTTTATATAAGCTCAAATGGGGTTGGCAAATGATTATTGTGTTTAGGATAGCAAAAATGAATGCTTAACATTATTTTGATTAACGTATCAAATTCAAGATAGACCTCATTTAAGGAATGGGTCCAAAACCTCACATTAATAACACTCAACTCTCAAGTGTTTAAGGGTTAGTGTTTGGGATGTAGTTTGGCTCCTGTCATCCTAAGCCACTTGAATAAATGAGATATCCTTCTATTTTACTAGATTTTCCTATATCCATCGTGTCTCATGATGTCTTTGAGAGTTATGTGCCCCAAAATTAATTTTCTCTGTGTTTGTTTTATATAACTCTTAATGGAGAGAAAGTTTAAGTGTAACCCTTAGGACTGGAGAGAGTTGGAAGGTTTTGTGTTTCGAGGCTAAATCAACATATGAGGAAACTTTTTGAAGTGAATGGGGTCTTTCAAATTGAGAGCAAGTTATAGAGGTCTTTGGCTTTATGTTCAAAGTGAGTGACTGTGAGCCTTGGGTTAAGCTAGCCATTCAAAAGCAACTTTTAGGACCTTGAAAGGAACTCTTATTGTTAGTAACTCTTCAATTTTCTTGGCTTTGTTCTTTTCTTTATCGTTATTATTTTTTAGTAAATATGCAAATAAGATGCTCTCACAGATGCAAAAGGGGCTAGCATGTGATTAATGATATAATACTGAAATTTTATTAGTATTGCAAACTTGGAGTTCAGTACTTTGAAAACATGAAAAGGAAAGATACAATATCAGTCTATTTCCTAATTCCTAGACTTCTTCTTTTTTTGCTATGTAGGCGCCGGTTCTCCGTTGATGATAGCCTCTAATTCTCTTATTTTTGCTTGAGTCTTTTCCAATTGAGCTTCCAAGGCTTTTTTTTTTTTGTTAGACTCCTTGAATTTGCTTTTCCAGACATCCTTTTTGTAGTCTGTAGCTTCAAAGTAGACTTCCATCCGAGCTTTGACCTGTTCCATATAGGTTTTTAGTTCTGGACCTACATTGTTTAGTGCAGGTTGAGTGACATCCGGGGCTCGATACGCCCTTTCTCCTGTCTAGTATAATTGGTTGATCATGAAATCTCTTGTGGCTCGATGTTTACCTACTTCATCATCCAAGTCTCTGAGGTTTATATTAGGGCTCTTAATCGGGCTTCCTATAAGGTTTTGACCTCCGCCAGTTTAGCAATCTTCTCAGCTACTAGCAGACTTGGATCTTAGTATTCGAACGTGATTCCCTCCAACGATGGCCTGTAAACTATGTCTTAGATAGTACCAAACTGGCAAACCACTGAGTTCGGATGATAACCTATGTACCTACTGATACCGATCAATGTAATAGCCTGAAAGTTCCTACATGTTAAGATGACCTTGTCGCAGCAGCTGCATCTGGCGGTCTAGAGGATGTCGTTGGCACTGAAACCTTTGAGTACTTCTACCCAGCTGTGGTTGGTAAGATCATCAGGCAGCTTCATCCTCTCCATGCAAGAATCCATAAGGTTTACCCGTTGGGCTAGAGATTTCCTTGTGGAAGAGACGGTCGATTGTGGCACTAGCTGTTTATCAGGATTACAATAGAAATTTCTAATTACAAATGAAATCTTTTACAAAGCATCACTGATTCTATTACAAGTAAATGTATTTGTACTCCATAATAAGAAAAGGAATAAAGGAATTATATCATTAATCATTTGCTAGCCCATGACTTCATATATGCAAGATAGGTGGGTTTTAATAGGTACCCAAGTTCTATGGCCTCCCACATTCTTGAAGAAATGGATCTCAGGCCATATCGAAGCATTAGGTGGGGTAACCTAATCAACCCCGAATGGTGATCATATCACTTTGTTCGGAACCTACACAATGGCCTCTTGTCTTAAGGTCCTAAGACGACCTAAGTCTGATCGTATCTAATCACACAATTGAATGCATGGAAACGTAATAGCAATAATGAGATAAAAAAACCAGACTTTACTAAACCCCTGAATTAAGAATAGATATGAACATTAGTATCAACAATATTTCACAATGTAAGAGTTAATTAAAGATATCTAGAAATGATGATTTCAAAAGGTTTAGGTAACTAGTCTACTGTGGGTCCTTAGTAGAGTCGCCATCCTGTCGAGTCTAATTTAAAATTTTTATATTGTTTGCCTAATTCGATTTATATTAGATTCTATGCTCATCTAATATAAATCCTTGACTTGAACTAAGAATTTTATTATTTATTTGGAGTCGCCACCAAACTGAGGTTGGAAAAAATTATGGAATTAGAACTAATTGAGCGGATTAATTATAATTTAAAAAACTAGTCGACGAAATCTCTTCTTTTTATTTTTATAAATAAAAAAGAAGAAAGGAAAACCAGATATTCTCGACTCGGGAGGCTATCCTATTAAAACTTTAAAGTTATCACCTTATCCTTCTAAATCTGAGTCATGTTCTAATATATCTTTTTTTTTATTATTATTTCATTTCCCCCCTTTTTTTTTCTTATACAAAAGATGTTAAAAAAATTACACTAATAACGATTTGGAAAAATGATTTTTTATTCTTTTTAGAGTTGTCCCATAAGGGTACCTATGTACCAACTATTTGAGATCAAACAGATCGTAGTTCGCTTTTTATAAAAACTTAAGTGGATTGTTTTTATTTTAATTATGAAAACATGTTGGGTTTAAGTTTATTATCATTTTAAATTTTTTTCAAAAAAAAATTATAAGTTTAAGCTTTATTATTAAAAAAAACTAAAACCTCTAATTTAAAAAAAAATCAATTATATTTTTTTTATGAAAAGAAGTTTTCTAAGTGATAAAAAAATTATTTTTTATTAATTTTCACTAATTATCTATTAATTGTAATAGACATATATATTTATTTTTTTAGATAACTCTAAACCTAATTCTAATTAACATATTCTAAAAAAAACAATTTTTTTCTTATTTTCATATATATATATATATTTTATTTTTTTTCATATTCTAATAATAAATAAATGAATAAATAAATAAATAAAATTCGGCTAACTTGGATACGGGTTGTAGTTCGTGGATCAGGTTGGATTGGTTGGGTAGGATCTCGGCGATTAGAGACTCTTCGTCAGCAGCGTTCTGGTGGCTTTTGAAGGCGATTGAGGGTTACTTCTAGGCTTTCCGAGGGTAGGCAATCCAACTGTGGCAGTGGTTTCCTTCAAGATCCTCTCCAGGCGGTGGTTCAAAGCTCGGTGGTCGATTACAGCTTGGGAAGAATTCCGACGAGCTTCAAAACTCTTTGATTTTTACTCTTTTCTCTCTTTTGATCTGTGCTTTAGCTTCCCCCTATTGTGCTCTATTTATAAACATCAGAAATCGAGCTAGATAAGCTCAAATTTCCCTCCGATAGGCTTGAATCGAATTCGTGGTTTGCAACTAACAACTTTTGAGAAACTTTAGCTGAATGCCTTTTCATAATTCATGTTCAAGTATATATATACATCAGGAGAATATCTTTCCAAGCAACTATATCTTACAAACTAGGAAAACAAATCTTCCTCTACCAAAATATACAATACAAAATATACATGCCATATTTACAAACTAAGTCACAAAACAAATATCTAAATATTCACGGTCGTCTTACACGGTCGTGCCTTCTAGTCGTGTATCAGGCTGTGTATGTTTTTGGTAGCTACTTGACACAATATACGATCGTGCCTTCTGACCGTGTATCCGGCCATGTATGTTTTTGGGAGCTACCTAACACAATACACGGTCGTGCCTTCTGCTCATGTATCCGGCCGTATATGTTTCTGAGCTACCAGACATTCTTGATTGATATCCCCCCTCAAATTGATGCGGACGGATCAAGAAGCAGCAATTTTCCAATAAGAAACTGATGACGTTGCCGAGAAAGAGCCTTAGTAAATATATCAGCCGTTTGAAGATCAGAAGAGATATGAGGAAGAGAAATAACACCATTATCATAAGCTTCTCGAATAGAATGACAGTCCACTTCAATATGTTTCATATGCTCATGAAAGACAGGATTAGCAGTAATCTGAACAGCACTAGTATTATCGGCATAAAGAGAGGTAGACCTAAGTTGAGGAAAACCAACCTCAGCCAACAAACCTCGAAGCCAAATGATCTCAGAGCAAGCAGACAACATAGCACGATATTCGAACTCAGTAGAAGACTTAGACACACGATCTTGTTTCTTACTCTTCCAAGAAATTAAAGAGGTACCAAGAAACATACACCAACCAGTAATAGAGCGACGTGTATCAGAACAACCAGCCCAATCAGCATCACTATATGTGGTTAAGTGAATAGGAGACTCTGCAGAAAAGAACAAACCACGATGAGAAGTCCCTTTTAAATACCTAACAATACGGCGAACTGCTGCTAAATGAAGATGTGTAGGTGCCTACATAAATTGACTAACTTGTTGTACAGCAAATGAAATATCATGACGTGTAATAGTCAGATAATTGAGACTTCCAACAAGTTGTCGATATAGAGATGGATCAGATAGAAAGTCACCATCATTTCGTTGATATTTAACATTCACTTCCAAAGGAGTATCAACATAACGTCCCTCTTGGAGACCAGCTAAAGCAATAAGTTCCTCAGTATATTTATGTTGATGAAGAAAAATACCAGCAAAAGAAGAGCGAACCTGAAGACCTAAGAAATAAGTTAACGATCCCAAATCCTTCATATGAAAAGAACCTTGAAGACGCTTCTGTAACTGAGACATCAATTGAGTATCAGATCCTGTGATGACAATATCATCAACATAGACTAACAACAAAACAATTCCCTTATCAGTCTTGCACAGGAATAATGAAGAATCATATTGACTTTAAATAAAAGAGAAGCTAAGAAGAGTATTACAAAACTTCTCAAACCAGGCCCATGGAGCCTGTTTTAAACCGTATAGAGACCGTTTGAGCTTACAAACATCATGTGAGGGTGTGGAAAACAATCCTGGAGGAGGAGTCATATAGATATCTTCTTTGAGGTCCCCATGCAAAAATGCATTCTTAACATCCATCTGTCATAAGAACCATCCTTTAGATGCAGCAATAGATAGAATAAGCCGGACAGTTGTCATCTTAGCCACAGGTGCAAAGGTCTCTTCATAATCAATTCCATATTCCTGTCGATTGCCAAGAGCTACCAACCTTGCCTTATATCTGTTAAGGGAACCATCAGATTGAATCTTAAGAGAATAAACCCATTTACAACCAATGGGTTTAACACCAGTAGGACATGAAACAATATCCCAAGTGTGATTGTCTTGAAGTGCTTGAAGTTCCTCTTACATGGCTTTTATCCAGCAAGTCTGTTTAGCAGCCTGAGAATAAGAGGTAGGAATTGTAGTATTAGTTACAATTGCAGAATAGCCATATCTATCTGAAGAACAAGTGTGCCGAGTTGATCGTCGAAGAATCATTGAAGCATTTTCAGGAGCAGGGTCGGAAAGGACAAGTCCAGGCTTGAACTGTTTATCAAAATAAGAGTCATCAAAGTGAGGAAGTACAACAGTATCAGATGTCGAAAGATGTTGTTGAAAATAGTATTCATGTTCAAAGAAAATCACATCCCGAGAGATATGTCATTGATTATTAATCGAATCATAACACACAAAACCTTTATGATTAGGACTGTAACCCATAAAGCCACATCGAACAGACTGGGCTGACAACTTATGACGTTCATGGGTAGGTAAATGAACAAAACAAACACATCCGAAAGTATGTAGCATATGATAATTAGGATGTTTACCAAACACTCGTTGATAGGGAGAATCAAACTTCAATTGTTGAGATGGTAAGCGATTAATCAGATAAACGGCAGTAGATAAAGCTTTGGTCCAAAACTTAGCTGGAACAGAAGATTCTAACAACAATGTGCGCACCACATCTAACAAATGTCGATTTTTCCGTTCGGCAACTCCATTTTGCTGAGGTGTATAAGGACATGAGCGTTGTGAAACAATACCCTTGTTATGAAGAAATGCTTGAAACTCATGAGAAATATATTCACCACCATTATCAGACCGTAAGATTTTAATACAAGTGGAAAACTGAGTTTCAATATATGTCACAAAGGTTTGAAACACAGTAAACACGTCTGCTTTGGAATGCAAAAAATAAATCCATGTAAATCGACTGTAATCGTCAATAAATGTCACAAAATATTTATACTGATCATGTGAAATAATCGGTGCAATTCCCCAAACATCACTATGAATAATGTCAAAACATTTATTGGCATGACTACCCAAAACAGGAAAAAGGCAATGTCTTACTTTTGCCCAGTTTACAAGGAGAACAATCAACTAATAAACTCTTATCTATGGAACCGAGAACACCTCTTTGCAACAAATGATTCAAAACAACATTATTTGGATGTCCTAAGCGTCTCTGTCAAATGCCAGCCTTATTTTCAACAACTGAAGAAGCTAATGACAAAGTCCGAGGAATGGTAAATTGTAATGGAAATAACCTGCCCACTTTAGGCCCCTTCGCTATCACCTTCCCCGACACTTGATCCTGCACAGTACAACCATCACAAGAAAAGTGGACATCACAGTTATTATCCACCATTTGCCCAACAGAAAGTAAGTTAGTAGATAATTTAGGAGAAACCAAGACATGTCGAAAGGAAGAGCTAATATCACCAACTGTCGTAATAGGAATATTATTTCCATCAGCAACCTGAATGTGTTGAGTACCAGTATATGGATGTTGATTATGCAATAAATCAGATGTGCTAGTCATATGATTTGTGGTGCTGGAATCAACAAACCAAGGAACATAATTAGTAGTCTTACCTTTCCCTTGAAGACCAAGAGCAGAGAAGGCAGAGAGAATCATCTGTTGAACCATATCTGGTGTGAGAACAGATTGATTATTACCAACAATTGTGGATGTCGAACCAAGATTGCAACAGTCGGATACCGCAGCATGAAAAGCTTGTGGCGTTCTGTTTTGAGGCCTTGTAGGACACTCCTTAATAATATGTCCTTTTTGCTTGCAATAATTATAGAACTTCTTACTACAATGACGGGTAATATGACCAAATTCTTTGCAGCTGTAACACTGCATTGTTCCCTTTCCTCGGGTCTGAGCAGCATATGCAACATTAACTATTCCAGATGATCCACCAGTTGCACCAATAGCGGCTTGTGTCGCCAATCTTTGTTCCTCGCACAGCAATTTTCCTAAACATACATCTAAACAAGGAACTGGATCTCTATTCAGTAACCCAGCCCGAGCGGTTTCAAATTCAGGTCTAAGCTTCATAAAAAACTGATCACGACGACTCACTTCATGAACAGCTTGAAGACTAGCCAAACTCTCCTTTGACACCTTAGCATAGATAATACCAGAATATTCGCTCCATAAATTAAGGAAGCCAGAATAATATTGTTCAATTGAGAGATTACCTTGACTATAATTACTCATATCAAGTTCCAATTGAAACCGTCTTGCAGTATTATCTTGATTGTAGACGCGCTTCAAGTATTTCTACATTTCTTTTGCTGTGCCAAAGGATCGTAAATTGTTCACCATATGAACCTCAATAGATCCCAAAATCCAAGAAACAATCCGGGCATCCTTTGCCTCCCATTGACCATGATCTTTCGACTCTGTAGGAGCTGGAGAAGACCCGTCAATATGACCCCAAATCTCCTTCCCTTTCAAAAACATCTTGAACTGAAATTCCCATGCAGCATAATTCTTCCCCGTAAATCTAATAGCTAAGAGTTCATGTGTTTTCTCAGGCGACATTCTAAACAGAATTGTCACTCACAACTTGATTATAAAAAAAAAATTGTTGATTAGAATTAATTAACCTAAAGCCAAAGGAAAACCAAGAACAAACCAGCAATTCCAAGACTAAAAAAAAAGAACTATGGATTCAACACAATACTCAGTTGTGTGGCTCTAATACCATAACAACTTTTGAGAAACTTTAGCTGAATGCCTTTTCATAATTCATGTTCAAGTATATATATACATCAAGAGAATATCTTTCCAAGCAACTATATCTTACAAATTAGGAAAACAAATCTTCCTCTACCAAAATATACAATACAAAATATACATGCCATATTTACAAACTAAGTCACGAAACAAATATCTAAATATCCACGGTCGTGCCTTCTAGCCGTGTATCAGGCCGTGTATGTTTCTGGTAGCTACCTGACACAATACACGGTCGTGCCTTCGGACTATGTATCCGGCCGTGTATGTTTCTGGGAGCTACCTGACACAATACAGGGACGTGCCTTCTGCCCGTGTATCCGACCGTGTATGTTTCTGAGCTACCAGACATTCTTGATTAATAGCAACCACCTCCAATTTATGTAAATCTTTGATTTTGTTAAGATTTATGTCAATTAGATGATGCTTATTCTATTTTAGTTAAAGATTTGTTGGATTTGTGAAAAAAAAAAATTGCATCAAAATGGCCGAATTTCATCTTCTCTACCATTGGTAACTGTTTCGAACGAAGGTTGAAGACGATCACGCACCTAGTGGGTGCACTTCCTCCGTCCAATTAGATGTTGTCACATGTCCCTATTAAGTAAGAAAAATGCAAAACGCACGGATCTGCTTCCCCCATGTTTCGAACCTACGATCAACCCACCCCCCACCCCCCACCCCCCCCTCGCGCGTGCTTAAGGCCGAAGACCAAACCAGCTGGGCTAGCCCATTTCTCAGTTTTTTTATTTAATGCAAATTGCATATATGCGATGCAATTTTTATTATTTTTATATTATTTTGAAATTCAAAAAATTTATAAAAATTATTTAATATCTTTTATTATTATTTTTATCATCATTTTCCAAATTTGGTATATTTTTCCTATTTATTTTATTTTTTTAATATTTTCCCTTTATTTTTGCGAAATAGAAGAAAAAATTAAAAATAAAAAAAAATTAAACATTATTTGTGATTAAAGGGCAAAAATGGGGTGTTTATAGCTGCATTTTTATTATATATATATATTATATTACTCGTGTATTTACAATTAGACATTTAAGTAGCATTTTGTTGTTATCATTTTATGGTATTAGATTGAACAAAATTCTTAGTTCTTTATTTGGTTTACATAGTGAACCAAATTATTGGATAAGAGTGTAAACAGCAGCTCTACCATTGGAATGAGTCAAGCGTAACAGATTAATCTTGCGAAACAAGGGAGAAAACTTGAACAAATGTAACTGTGTATTTTCAGTTATTTCTCAATTGTACAACTATTCTATTTATACTACTGCTAAAAATAGAAACTAACTAATTATTAGTAAGGTCCAATCTACTATTGACACATGGACCAATCGGTATAAATAGAAAAGTATGTATTATTGAATATAATGTTAACATGCTCCCCTCAAGTTGGAGCCATAGAAAGGCCCAACTTAGACAAAACAAGAGTAAATTGACCAATAGAAGGCACTTTGGTGAAGACATCAGCAAGTTGAGTAGTAGTAGAGACATGATGTAGATCAAGAAAGCCACGAGCTAATAGATCACAAATGAAGTGAACATCAATATCAATATGTTTTGTACAACCATGGAAGCAAGGGTTGCAAGCTATCAAAATGACTAATTTGTTATCACAAAACAAAGGAATGGGAATAGAGAAAGAAACCGCAAGTCTCGAAGGATATAAGTAGTCTAAAGGAGTTCCTTAGATGCAGTAGTGAGACTTTGATGTTTAGTCTCTATGGTGGATGTACTAACAGTAGGTTGCTTTTTAGACTTCCAAGTAACAAGAGCATCTCCCAAAAAAATGCAAAATCTTGATAAGGATTTCTGATCAAAAGTAGAAGGGCCCCAATCCGCATTCGAAAAAGTAGGAACAACAAGGGAATTAGAGGATGAATAAGAAAGACCAAGATGAATAGTCCCTTTGAGCTATTTCAACAAATGAAGCATAGCTTGGTAATGAGGCACTCGAAGGTGAGAAAGAAATTGGCTAAGCTTGTTAATAGCAAAGGCAACATCCGATCTAGTGATAGTCAAGTACAATAAACGCCTAAGAATGTGACGAAATATAGAAAGATCATCTAAGAGAGCACTATAATCCTTAAGAAGATTGCTAGGTGGAAGAGGAAGGGAAACCGGCTTACAACCAATCAAATGAGCATCATGTAATAAGTCTGCAACAAATTTACGCTGATGTACTAACAATCCTACAACCGAACAACATATTTCCAAACCAAGAAAAAAATGAGCTTTACCAAGATCTTTAATAGTGAAAGCATTGTTTAGCTTAAACTTGAGAATATCGATGGTGGAAGGGTTAGTGCCAGTGATAAGCATATCATCAACATATAGGAGTACTACAAGAAAACCATTAGATCTATCTTTAGTGAACAAGGAGTGATCACTAGAAGATTGAATAAAACCACGAGCCATAAGAAAACTAGATAACTCTTTGTTCCATTGACGATAAGCCTACTTAAGACCATAGAGAGACTTTTTAAGGCGACAAACTTGATGAGGACTAGCTATAGAATGCCTAAGTGGAGGAAGCATGTAAACTTCCTCATTTAAGAAATCGTGAAGAAAAGCATTATTAATGTCTATTTGAAACAAAGGCCAATCGCGAGCAGCCATAATAATTCATAGGATCTGGACAATACTAAGTTTAGCAATAGGAGAGAAAGTGTCATAATAGTCAATTCCTTCAACTTATGTATATAACCCTTAGCAACTAACCGGGCTTTATGCCTTTCAAGGTGCCATCTGAGCGATATTTGATTTTTCCATTTGCAACCAATAGGTTGCTTACTCGATGGCAAATCCACAATATCCCATGTGTCATTAAGCTCAAGAGCATCTAATTCATTTTGCATAGCCAAAACCCATTCTTGTTATTTAACAGCTTGAGAGTAAGTGCATGGTTCTTGGGAATTAAGTAAATTGGCCATAGAAAGAACAAAATCATGAGGGCGATTATGAAATGTATGAGATGAAAATAAGGCATAAGAAGAAACAAGGAAAGTGGAGAGGGGGGGATTGAGGGAACGAAAATGGGTAGATTGCAAACTGTGAATATAGGACTATTACTAACGTAGTGAGTGGCGACAACAAGAGGATCTATGGAGAGGATTGTGTTTTGCACTGACTAAAGATGCAAAAGATTGAGGTTGAACACAAATGAGATCAGGAGGAATAGGGGCAAAGGACATAACTTGGAAGGGAACAAACTGATCAATAAATAGAGAATGATGTGGAAAGAAAGGGTGAGACTGATGTTCAATAGGAAGAGAGGAACTAGGAACATCGGTTGACGCAGCAAAAGGAAAAATATTTTCATGAAAAATAACAGCACAACTAACTAAAACTTTTCCCTTATGTAAATCATACAATTTATATCCCTTTTGTCCAAGAAGATAGCTAAGAAAAAACACATTGAACACCATTAGAATCAAATTTGTCAATATGAGGGGAATGATCAATGGCAAAACACAAGCAACCCATTACCCATAAGGTATGATAAGAAGGTTATTTATTGAATAAGATTTCATAAGGGGATTTCCATTTAAGTTTGGACATAAGCATGAGATTAATCAAGTATGTGGCAATTAAGACACATTCACCCCAAAAAGATTTAGGTAAATGGGCTTAGAGTCGTAAAGCACGAGCTGTTTCAATGATATGCCTATGTTTATGCTCAACACGACCATTTTGTTGTAGTGTGTAAGGACAAGACTTGTGACGAATAATACTAAACTTAAGGAAAATAGATTGACATCGATGAGATAAGAACTTGGCTCTAATATCCATGCAAATGATTTTAGGAACAACATGAAATTGATTCTTAATAAGTTTAAGAAACTTATCAGGAAAACTAACAACTTGAGACTTAGAGTTCATAAGATATATCCAAGTACATAAACTAAAATCATTAAGAATAGTCAAGAAAAAACGAGCTCCAGTATTGGAAGTCATTGAATAAGGACCCTAAATGTCCACATGCAACATTTTAAAGGCACTAGTTGTTTTGGACATAGATTTAGGAAAAGGAAGCCCACGGATTTTAGTAGCATCACAAACATCACAACAAATATTAGGAATATCATAATGTGCAAAATAATGTATATGTTATACATGACCTAATCGTTTATAGAACAAATGAACTAAAGAATTATTACTCCTAGTATTAGAAACATGAACAAAAGAAGGAGACATATTAGCTTGAAGCAAATATAACTCACTGGACTCTTTGCTAATAGTAATCATGTGATTATTGACTTGGTCTTGAAAAGTAATGGTTGTAGTGTTAGTTTGTGCCACTAACTTGTTATCTTTGAGTAGACAACATATGGATAACAAGTTATGTGAAAAATCTGGCACATAAAAGACATTTTGTAAAGTAATAAAAGAACTAATATGTACTAGCCCAAAAAGTTGGACTAACTTAAATCGTCCATCAGGTAAATGAATTGGAATGGGATATGGTAAGGTGGAAGTGTCAAAAAGAAGGGCAAAATGAGGCGTAATATGATTTATGGCCCTTGAGTCAACTATCTAAGATCCAATATCATTACTCATAGTGTTAAAACAAGAGGAAGAAGATATTGTACTAGCAAAATTGATAGAGCTCAAACTAGATGCATAGGTTTGCTACTTCTCCTGCATTAACTTCATAAGTTCACCACACAGTCCTTACAACAGCTTGGGATCATAGATGGAGCTTCCAGCATTAGTACAATTTACAGAAGAACCAAAATGAGCAACTAATGAAGGTACATTCCCTGTTCATAAAGTTGCATTAAAAAATCATCCAATGGAGTAGAGTATCCTGCATCAAATGAAGGAGTAAAGCAATTCATTGCTGTTTTGTTAGGTATTTTTCCTAAGCTTAGTTTCTTCCCTTTATACCAATTTAGGTGTCTAATGAGTTGAAAACATGTCTCAATGCTATGTCCTTCATTCTTGCAATGTCTACAATATAATCTTTTCCTTTTTCTTCCTATTAGGACCACTATTTGCATTGCTTCTATTATTATTTCCAGTAGAAGCTCGATTAAATTGGAAAGTAGACATCTCCATTTTGGCTAACAATCCAATATTGATCTGACGTTGTTGTTCAACTTGTTGAACTAAATAGTATGCCTTGTTAATTGAAGGTAAAGGATCCATAGCTAAAATCTAACTTTTCACCATCTCAAAGCTATCATTCAAGCCCATAAAGAATTGAACTAGCCTAGTTTCTTATTCAAAGGCTAAAATTCGTTCCTTAAGTTGACAGTTGCAGTGAGCTAAACCATCACACGAACAGGTGGGATATGCATGTAATAGTTGTAGCTTGCCCTATTATTTCTTAAATTTGTTATAATATGTTGCCACAGATTGATTCAATTGTTTCAGATTACTTATTTCATGCTGGAGTTGAAAAATTAGGGGTATATTACTTTGCCCATTTTGCTCTTTCACTTCATTCCATAAATCATATACGGATTGAGCGAAAACATAGCTTTGGGATATCTCTTTAACCATAGAGTTCAAGATCCACAATCTCATAATGTAATCACACCTCTCCTAACGAAGTAGATCTGGTGAATTCGAATGAGGTTTAGACAAACTACCATCAACAAACCCTAATTTCATTTTCAAACCTAACCCCATCTTAACTGCCCGAGCCCACGTTAGGTAATTCAAACGAGTAAACATGATATTTCCAATAGCCATGTTAGGATTATTTGATCCAGTAAGATATAAAGGATCCCAATAAGGAAGATTGCAATTTTGTTCTTCTATAAATCTACTATGTTTTGACGAACTAGACATGATTACACACGAAAAATCTTATTCAAGAAAGAAATTGTACTAGACCTTACCAATGAAGCTATGATACCATGTAAATAGCAGCTCTACCATTAGAATGAGTCAAGCATGACAAATTAATCTTGCGAAATAGGGGAGAAGACTTGAACAAATGTAACTGTGTATTTTCAGTTACTTCTCAACTGTACAAGTATTCTATTTATATTATTGCTAAAAATAGAAACTAACTAATTATTAGTAAGGTCTAATCTACTATTGACACATAGACCAATTGGTATAAATAGAAAAGTATGTATTATTGACATATAATGTTAACAAAGAGGTTTCAAGGTATTAGACAAAACCTAAAAAATTTGTATCATATATCTTATGATATAAAAATTTATTTTATTATATAAAATAAGTACATTTTCAAAACCTAAAAAATAACCTTATATTATTATCGTTATTTTTACTACTGTGTGTATGTCAAAACTCTTCTGATAAGTTCTCATATTGACATAAAAATAACTCTATATCATCATAAAAATTTGCGTCTTGTATTGTATGAATCAAATATGGTACAAAAAAATTGTACCATATTGTTTTTCTTGTACGATATTGTTTGGTTTTTCTTATCTTGTCTAATTTTGCCAATCAAATGCTACCTTAAATAATGCATGTTTTAGGCAATAGTAGGTTTTGTTACATTGGATGAGCTAAAGATTTGATGCAGTGGGTAAACTGTTGTGACACACTTTTTAGAGGAAGAATTTCAAAGTGGCTTTTCAAATTCGTCTCCTATTTTGATCATAGGGATGTGTTGACACATGTAGAATCTAATTAATTTGCGATAGTCTCAGGTTATTGGTACAATTCTTTCACATAATTATTTGACCTTGCTTTGAAGGATTTATTAGATAGGTCCAACTCACTTAGAAACAAGTTTGAGAGAGGAAAACCAACCTTTTCCTTATCCCATTGAGTTTATGAAATTCAACAGTTGCTAACAAACCAGTCATGAATGAGTGGTGAATTGGACCTTGAATCATGTGTCGAACACATTCCAATCCTTCCCAGACATCAGACCAAAACTTACCTACGATATTTATCTTCTCACATTAATCAAGTTCTATTTACCCGCTTATTCTTTCCAAAGGAAAGAAAAAGAGTTAAAGAGGATATTTGTTGTATTCCCTGAATCTCATTCCTATATTTTGCGTTACATAACACTACCCACAATGGATTCTTAGTTTGCAACTCTCATATCGTTTTAATTGCACAAGTCTTATTTCTTTGAAAATATCTATTATGTCAAGACCCCTCCTTCTCTTTGGGCTTTAAGATGGGGCATACCAATTATTTCAATGCACTTTTTTTTTTTTTAATCTTTAAAGAAAGTTTAATCTGATCAAAATTTCAAAAAAAAAAAAATACCGAAAGCTTGTTTACTTGCATATAGTAAGTTGGAAGAGACTTTAAGGTTGATATAATAAGAACTAATCTCTCAGTCGTACTTGGGAGTCTTCATTTCCAACCATTTGATTTTTTGTTTAATTTATCTATTAGGAGTTGAAATTGAATTGGCTTGGCTTTGAGGCCTATTTGATGGGGACATATAAGACGATTTATGCTCGATAATAACAACACTATGTTTGGAATGGGGAAAGCAGAGGGAAGGTAATCGAGGGTGGACGATACTGCAATTCCATTGTTTGGTACAGGTGGGAAAGTAGGAGGAATGAAAAATAGATGAAATTGTTTATCTGGGTCTCACATAATTTGTTCCCCCAAAATGAAGAGAAAGAAGAAAAAAAGGATGAAAAAAAATTGCATTTATGAATATGCTCATCTTTTTTCTTTTTATATGCTTTTTTTTTTTTAACTTTTTTATAGATACATTGGTAATTTTATATTATATGCCTTAAAATTCCTTCCATTTTTCCTTCCTTCATTATCTAAAATTATGAAGAGAATTACATACTCCCAAAATTTATTCCTTTGGTATTCTTTCCTTCTCCATTCCTTCCCTCATTGTAAACAAATTATCAAAGTTTAACAATAAGTTTTTTAAAAGTATAGATCAGACATGTTTAAACATGATTAAATTTATGCTTGGGTTTGGTTTAATTCACAAAACTTGCTCATGAACTTGTTTATTAAAATTGATCTTGTAAGTAGGTTTCAAGATTAACCTACCAACCCATGTAATACCAAAAAAAACTAATATTATATATATATATATATACCATCTATACTATTATATTAAGAGAATAAGCACTATTTGTCTCCATAATTTAATTATAAAATTTTAATATAATTTTTTGACACCTCATTTCAACATTTCCTAATCGTATGGTAACTGTTCTCTCTTCTCTCTCCTAAATGTTGGTTGTAATTAACTTCATGCCCTACAACATTCATCATTCTTATTATTATTTTTTTTCTCAACTATGCTATGGTGAGCAAATTAGTTCTTAAAAAAATTATTACATTTTGTTTTTATATACTTATAAATATATCTTTTTTTTTTACTTTCCCACATATTAGTTGTTTTTCTTTCTTAAATCATTGAACACGTATAGATATTAATTCATCAATTGTGTTATGTCCTAAATTTTTTATTTTTGTACATGCATCAAAGTACATGTCTACTTGTGTGTGTGTATGTATGCATGCTACATATATATTATAATTTTTTATTTTTAAATTTTTGTTGGGTTGTAATTTTATATTTAAGTATTAATATTACATCATTTTTATTTGTAAACATTAATTTATAACCATCCATTTTCTTATGTATTTATAATTATTTTATAAATTTATTTACAATTTTTTAATTAACAAATAGGTTAGACATTGAATATGATTATTAAATAGGTCAGTATAAATTAGGTGTCATAATTAATAAATAAATCAGGTTTTTTTTGTTGAAAATTTTAAAATACGAACCCATTTAAACGCATATATGAATTATTAATATATATTACTATTAAAAAGATTTAATACTTATAATATGAGAGACCTTATATTAAACTAAAAATAAATTGCCTACTTTGAACTAAAACAAAGTTTTATGGGTTCGGAATAATTCCTAAACCAGTTCATGTAATTTAAAATGATGAAAAGAAAAAACTGAATCGCATCTTTTGTTTGATTAAAAAAAAAAAAAAAAAAAACGGAAGCATATGCAATTCCAGCCATTCCTAAGAAATCGGAATATGGGTACAAATGCTGACAACCCACCGCAAAGCCAAATAATGGCAAACAAAAAAGTAATTTAACAAGGAAAAATTCCGAAACTGACGAGAAATCTCAAACAAAACAAACTAGATTTGTTACTACGTTTCTAAAAATTTGTTCCTTTTCCTTTAAGTTTGATATATACCGTGGAACTTTCCATTACAAAAAATCAACGGCTTTGTCTCAAACAGCCCATGATGCTTGCATCTTCACATCTCGATTTAACATCGTACCCACCCAACAACATTTGTCTCCAGCTATATAACATCTCCATTTATCTTTAAATTAATCGGGCGCCAGACCCAGAAAAGAAAAAACTACATAGAACGAACACATTGCTACGTTAAATCAAATCTAATCAAAAGGTAACAAGCAAATGGGTATTCATTTTCTCGTCTGTTTTTATTGTAATTTGGCTTCATATCTTGTTCCAGGGTGGTATGGAATTCTTCGAAAAGGCGAAATCGGTACGCCTACGCAGCCACCATGACAAGTATTTAATAGCTGATGATGATCAGGAATCCGTTTGCCAGGACCGCAATGGATCGATCAGGCAAGCAAAATGGACGATCGAACTCTTAGAATCCGGGGAAAATGTCATTCGTCTAAAGAGTTGTTATGGCAAGTACCTGACAGCGTCCAATGAACCATTCATGCTAGGAATGTCGGGAAAGAAGGTTCTGCAGACACTCCCTAGGAGATTGGATTCATCTCTTCAATGGGAACCCATCAGGGAAGGTGAACGAGTTCGGCTGAAAACGCGATATGGAAACTTTCTACGTGCCAATGGAGGATTACCACCTTGGAGGAATTCGATTACGCATGATATTCCGCATAGAAGTAAAACCCAGGAATGGATTCTGTGGGAAATAGATGTCGTAGAGAATCGAACCAAACCGGCAGCGGCAACCCCTCCACCAAAGGCTGAGCCTAAACCGAAACGGCAACCGCAACCACGACCACAACTGGAACCGCTCGACAGATCCGAGATTTCTGCTTCCGAGCCGGATTCTCCGACATCAATTGTGCTTCGGAGACCTAGATCATCCACAGAAGAGGTTCGATTTGCTTCTCTTCTTTAGATATGTTATAATACATGTTACAGATATATGTTTCCATGGTATCTTGAAAAGAATGTAGATAGGTGCAACTCCCATTAATCTCTGAACAATTAGATATTCGGACAGGTAAGTGGAAAATGAGTCACAAGCGGATGCTGTAAAAAGTCCGCGGAAGTTGCATCTACTTCTATATGCAGCCAAACCTACCAGCTTTTTTCTTTTCCTAGAAAGCTTAAGCAGTAAATAGAGGGAGAATGACTATGAAGTGACTGAACGTCTGTTCAAACTTTAATTACCTTGATTTTAGTGGCTGTGTCCCATTACTCTGAATTGTAACGGTCATCGCATTTCGTCTACATGGGCTATAAAGATCGTCAAAAAGATTCAGGGTGTATAGTCTAAACATTGAAAGGCTTCTTTTAGCGTTATCAAGTGGTTTGTTATTGCTTGGTCGGTTGTAATTGCGGTTCAGCAAATTCTTAAACGAAACTTGGACGCTGAAAGTCTAAAACGAATGAATGAGAAAGTTCGGGTAATTCTAAACTCAATTTCCTCTAAATAGAAGAAAAAGATTAGACACAAAACCGAAAAAAAAACATGACAGTTTAAAAGCTTCTACTCTAATCGTGTTGAGTTCAAATCTTAGGGAATTAGTTTTACAAGATGTTAGCACAATTCCATAGCCGTTGGCTTTTGAAGATAAACAACAGAAATGTTCTATGCCTGGAGTGTAAGTTGAGAAATCTGTTTGCTTCATGTTGTGCAGTTCAACAATTTTTCTGTTGATTCCCCATTAAGAGCTGAAGGGAGGATGATATACTACAAAGTTGCTGACGAAAACGGATATTTCGACAAGAGAGATGAAGGTCTTTCCTTTACATTCAAGGGCAGCCGGTTGGAGGAATTGGTACAGAAATTGGAAGAAGAGACTTGCCTAGAGGATATAATGGTTTGTTCTCAATTCAAGGGGAAACTTTATCCCCTCCGATTACAACTTCCTCCCAATAACGCGGATATGCATGTTGTTGTGGTTCCAGCATCTTCAAAAGGCCAGTAGTTGATTTGCAATACTAGCAAGCTCTAGCAAATATCTGTCACTATATTGAGGAATAATGTAGGAATGCATTTACTAGCTTAACATAGAATGTTTTCAGTAGCAAAATATGGAATTTTGTCATGTTTGAGGAACTGCACCTTTGGCATAAGGAAATTTCACCTATTTGTTTCTGTTTGAAAACATCTGACCCAGATATCGATGTATGTTGATTAATTTTCCGGGAATTTGAAATGCTGTTCTCGTGTTTTTAGTCTGAGTTGGACTACTTTGGAGAATTGGTAAAGAGTCTCTGAAGAGTGACCATGAAGGAAAATAATGTAGCAAAAAAGAGTAAAATTGGTAAGGCCTTTTTACATAAAGGCAAATGTGATGCAATTCTAAGTAACCAAAGACAGTTACAAGAGAACATATATTCAAAGACAAGACATTGTTATATTTACTTGAGGTTTTAGGTCAAATCATATCCTTCCGTTAGGTGGAACTCATATATGTTGTCAGGTGAATCCTACTAATCTAACGGTGATCTTATAATAATACACTTTATTTTAATTAGCCATCCGATACAATAGTCACGGCTGCATGGATTTGCATAAAAATTAAAAATCCAAACATTTGATCCTATGGAGGGGTGGTTGGGGAATTGTAAAATACACTTTAAAGTTATTTAAAGTTATTAGTCAAGTATGAATAGATCCTTAAACTCTCATAATATATTTTATCTCCATATTTGAAAATGTGCTTATGCCTCAAATCATCAGAGCTGAAGTCCAAAATAGCTACTATTTGTGATCCATCTAAGGCAGATTTAGGATTTAAGCAATGGTTTTAGATGTGTGAATAACTAAAGTTTTGGATAATTGAAGTTATGTTTAGGAGTTTAAAACACTTGTGAACATTCCTTTTATGCCATGACATTTGTTTCAAGTAACTTCCTAGGAGTAATAGTTGTTTGTTCTTACATTTTTCAGGAGCAAGAGATGTTGGGATGTCAAGGACTCTAAATTAACAGAAGATCACTAGACTTACTAAATGAATGGTGGACATGTGTATTTTAATTCTAATGTAGGGTTTCTCATAGCAAAGATTAACTTTTTCCAAGTGCTCTCAATGTTACACGTCGGAGCATATTATGCTAGATGATTAATCTAATGTCATTTATGTTGTTCATAAAAGAAAATTTTAAGATAGATATGATACATGCAAACCCTATTGGAATAAAGTATTGTATCAAATATTGAAAGCAAGAAATAGGACAAGATTTTACCTATTAGAGTTTGTTGATAATTATAATTCTCGTTTGCCTTATAGAACCAATCGACTAGATTGCATTGAATTTTTTTTTATAAACCCAATTCATATAGAGCTTATTAGAGCAAGGTGCTTGTTGTTTATGGATTTAGGAGAGATGTGAAGACTTGCATAACATAATAAAATAGTGAGCTAAGAGGTGTTGGGGCTATTCAACATAGCTACATTGACGCTCAAGTTAGGATATGAATAGTGGAGGGAAGTTTAAAGGTAAGCAAGAGAGCTTAAGATTTGGATTTGTTTACTTGTAGACGGTCCTAAGTATTTATAGAAGATATTGTTGGATGGTTGGTCATGGAGAACATGGGGTATGCCTCCAGCTGCACGTCTGTAATGTTCGAGTAGTGAGAGAGTGGGCAATTGTAAGGGTTAACAACCTGTAGCAAGCCATATTTGCAATTGATCGAGTCTAAAGGTTATAAGAGAAAGGGGCCAGGCTACCACTTACGCTTATGGTTATGCCTCATGTAAAGCTGGACTTAGGCTTGAGTTAGGCTCAAGCCAAATTCGAAATGACCTATCAACAATACCTTAACTTCTACCATATGTATAAGATACTAGTGCCTTGTATTAATATGATCTACTTAACTCTAATCATGTTAAAATTTTCCCACAACAAGACTTTGGATTCAATTAAGGAGGCCACCACCATTACTCACTTAAAGTCCAATACTCGATCCAATGGTGCATAAGTTTTCCAAGAAAGATTTTCCCATTCAATATCTCGACACATATAAACATTTAAACAACTAGAAAGTTGAAATATTTGGTCTTTGTGCTAATCGATTTGGTGATGTGAGAGAATGTACCATATATTCAAAAGTTGGGCATAACCTTAAAGTTGAAAGTATTATTATCTAAAAGAATTTTATTCAATTGAGAAAAGTATTATTTTTCAATAATTATGTGATTTTTTTAATTCATAAAGTGAGAAATTATTGCATGATTGCTAATACCTTGAATATTACGGTTTAGGAATTAGAATTTGTGAATTCCAAAACAACACAAAAAAAAATAAAACAAAATATGTTTTCTAACAAATATTTTACATTGAGAAATCTCTTCTTTTTTCTCTCTCTCTCTTTGTTTGTTTATATTGTCTTTAATTTATAGTATTTCTTAATGAAAACTAACTATCAAATAACTACTAAAGAATGAATGGTTTTACAAATTTTCTAAATTTAGTTTACTAAATTTGACTTTTTAATTCAAGTTTGTTACTTTTAACATGCCCTCTCACACTTGAATCTTTCACTTAAATTTCTATTCAAAATTGGTGATTTTAAGTAGTCTTAAACTTTATGAACAAGTCAACCTTCAGTGGCTTCAGCATGATATCTGCAACTTCTTCTTTGGATTTACAAAATTGGAGTTTAATTTCCCATGCTTGACAAGTTCGCTAATGTGGTGAAACTTGATATTGATGTGTTTGCTTCATCCATGAAACACATGATTTTTAACTAGTGCCATCGTAAATTTATTGTCACATTGATAATTGTTAGATCTATTTGACTATGCTTTAAATCTTCTAATATATTGCATATCCAAACTGCTTGACATGTTGCTGATGCAGCTACATTGTAATTTGCTTTTGTTGTTGATAAAGCCACCACTTGTTGCTTTTTTGAAGACTATGAAACAACTACATTTCCAAAGTAAAACACATATTCAAATGTGCTTTTGCATGTCTCAATATCATATGCGCAATGAATGTTTGTATATCCTTCTAAATTGAAAGAATGAGAATGAGTATAGAAAATTCCATGATTACAAGTGCTACTAAGATAGCATAGAATCTTTTTAACTACTTACAAGTGTGACTGGTATGGTTTCTCCATGAAACAAGTAATAAGCCAACTCCATTACTAATATTAGGCCTAGTAGATGTCTAATAACGTAGATTGCCTGCTATGCCTTTAAAGTAAGTTAGGCTTACCAATTCTCCGCTATCTTCTTTCTTCATTTCCATACATTCTACAACTAGAGTATGGATTGGTGTAACTAAATCCATTTTAAATTTGTTTAATATATCTTTACCATATTTCTTTTGTGCAACAAATATGCCATCATTGGTTCGTCTCACTTCAATTCCAAGAAAATATGACATTAATCCCATGCCAGTCATCTCAAATTGTTGAGTCATGGCTTCATTGAATTTAGTAAATAGCACTTCGTAATTTCTAGTAAAAATCAAATCATCAACATATAGGCACAAGATTAAAAGATTGCCATTAGCCTTTGACTTAACATACAATGTATACTCCTGAAAACACTTTTGGAAACTATCTTGTAGTAAATACATATCAATTCATGAGTATAAAGCATGAGGTGCTTGTTTTAAGCCATGTAAGCCCTTTTTTTTTTTAGGCCATAGACTTTATTCTCATGATCTTTCTTCACAAAGCCAAGTGGTTGCTCAATGTAAACTTCTTCTTGTAATACACCATTTAGAAATGCCAATTTCACATCCATCTAATAAATTTTGCACTTATTTTGAGCTGTAAGAGATAAAATCATGTATACGGTATCCATTCTTGAAATTGGGGTAAATACCTCAAAGTACTCGATTCTTGGTTTTTGCTTGTAGCCCTTAACAACCAATCTTGCTTTGTAACTGTTATGATTTTGTTAAGGAAAAAAAACAATAACAAGAGTAAATAATAATCGCAAGAAAAATAAAAGACACACAAGATTTATGTGAAAAACCCAAATCGGGTAAAAAACCATGGGCAGAGGAGAGAAATCCATTAATTTGAAGTTGGAGTACAAGATTGTATCACACTGTATTTTAAAACCCTAAACTACCCCATATATATAAATACAAGTGTGAAACAAATAAAATAGAAAACTAAACAAATTGGATTTAAGCCTTAAAATACCCCATATATATAAATACAAGTGTGAAATAAATAAAATAAAAAACTAGACAAATTTAGGGCATATTCATCAACAATCTCCACCTTGACACGAATTTGATCATTCTCGATTATCTCCAAAACTTCAACATGCAACAAGAAACATTTTCTTCCTCTTCCACAAACCCCAAAGGGTAATAATCAGCAACGAACACCAACCAAGTTCAAGCAATGCTCAAACTTGGCTATAGGAAGTGTTTTTGTCAACATATCAGCAAGATTATCATGGGTGCTAACCTTGATTACTACAATTTCACCACGCGCAATAATATCATGAATAAAGTGATATCTAACATCAATGTGTTTTGACCTCTAATGAAACATCTAATCCTTTGTAAAGTAAATTGCACTTTGACTATCACAATTAACAGTAATAGTCTTCACATCATCACTGAGCTCTCCAAATAATCCCTGCAACCAAATAGCTTCTTTAAAAGCTTTTGTGATGGCCATATATTTAGCTTCAGTAGTAGATAAAGCTACTATAACTTGCAATGTGGCTTTCCAACTGATGGTACAACCTCCAAGTGTAAAGATATACCCTATGAGAGATCTCCTCTTATCTAAATCTCCAGCAAAATCAGAGTCCACAAAACCAATAAGACCATCTCTAGCTTTACTAAACTGTAAACAGATATTAATAGTACCTCTTAAGTATTTGAAGAAGATCCACTAAACTGCTCTCCAGTGTTTTTTTGCCAGGATTTGCCATGTACCTACTGACAACACTCACAGCATGTGACAGGTCTAGGCGAGTACATAATATACCATACATAAAAGATCCTATAGCGCTAGAATATGGAACCTTTGACATATAATTTATTTCTTTATCTGATTTAGGAGATTGAGTAAATGAAAGCTTCAAGTGAGATGCTAAGGGAGTACTGACAGGTTTAGAATTCATCATATTGAACCTACGAAGTATCTTTTCAAAGTACCCCTTCTGGCTGAGATGCAACGTTCCTAATTTTCTGTTTCTTAGAATTTCCATTTCAAGCATCTTCTTTACTGCTCCTAAATCCTTAATATCAAACTCTTTACTCAACGGGGTTTTAACCCTTTTAATTTCTCTTTTATCTTTAGTTGCAATCAGCATATCATCAACATATAATAATAAATAAACAAAAGACCCATCGTCACATTTTTTGAAATAGACACAGCTATCATAACTACTTCTCCTGAACTGATGAGAAGTCATAAAAGAATCGAATCTTTTATACCACTACCTAGGTGACTACTTCAGCCCATAGAGGGATTTCTTCAACATGTAAACATGGTCCTCCTTTCCTAAGGCCACAAAAGCTTCTGGCTATTGCATGTAAATATCTTCCTCAAGCTTTCCATGTAAGAAAGCAGTTTTCACATCTAGTTGTTCTAATTCAAGATCTTGCAAGGCTACAATGCCCAAAAGTGCTCTAATTGAACTGTGTTTTACAATAAGAGAAAACACATCGGTGAAGTCAATACCTGGTATTTGACTATAGCTTTTTGCGACTAGTTTGGCCTTGTATCTGGGTTCTTTAATACCTAGCGCACATTCTTTCTTCTTATAAACCCATTTGCACTTAACTGTTTTCTTCCCTTTAGGAAACTTCACCAAATCCCAAGTACTATTTTTCTGAAGGGATTCCATCTCTTCCTACATTGCAATCATCCACTTATCAGAGCCTTCACAATTAACAACCTCTATGTAAGTGGATGGCTCCTAATTAGAATCAACATCCTTTGCAACATTGAGAGCATAAGCTACAAGATCTGTCTTTGTAAATCTTTGAGGTAGTCTAACTTCTCTCCTAGGCTTGTCTCTAGCAATAGAGTATTGTGGCTGTGAATCATAGAGACAAGACTATCCTTAGTTTGTGATAAAGGCTGAGAAGAAGTCTCTGATTTAGAAACTGAACCAATTTCAACCTCCACCTACATGGATGATTTCTGCTTGACTTCATCAGATGAAGGATTAGATGACAAATCAGATAAAATAGACACCTCATCAAAAATAACATCTCTGCTTACTATAACTTTCTTCAATTCAGGACACCACAGTTTATATCCTTTGACCCTTTGACACTAGGTTTAAAACCAAGGAATATACACTTCAATGACTGTGGTTCAAGCTTTCCATTATCAACATGTGAATATGCAGGATAACAAAAAAATTTTAGTTCAAAGGAATTACTAAGAGTGCCAGACCATACTTCAAATGGAGTCTTCTTTTCTATAGCGATTGTTGGAGATCTATTTATCAAGTAACATACTGTAGAAGCAGCTTCTGCTCAAAATGACTTTGGTAATCTTACATTTGAAAGCATACACCAGACTTTCTCTATAATAGTTCTATTCATGCACTCTGCTACTCCATTCTACTGAGGTGTGCCAAGGACTGTTAAGTGTCTCACAATTCCCTCTTCTTTGCATAGATTATTAAAATTGTTAGAACATAACTCTAATCCATTATTAGGGCATAAACTCTTTACCTCTTTCCCGGTTTGCTTCTCAATTATTGTTTTCATTCTTTGAATGTAGGTAGAACATCATTCTTCTGCCTTAAGAAGAATACCCAAATACATATACAAAAGTTATCTGTAATAGTCATAATGTAAGCAGCACCTCCACTAGATGGCACTCTTGATGCCCCCTAAAGATCAGAGTAGACATAATCTAGAATACCCTTTGTATTATGTGCACTTGTGGTAAATTTGACTCTTTTCTATTTTCCAAATACACAATGTTCACAAAATTTTAACTTACTAATGTTTTGCCCCTTAAGTAGATCTCTTCTACTCAACTCAGTCATGCCAGCTTCACTCATACACCCTAAACGCATATGCCAGATTTTTGTAGAATCTTCATCTGATAAGGATGGGGAAGTAATGACAGCATCACCTATAACGACTAAACCCTGCAAAACATACAAGTTAGCAGCTTGTTTTTGCCCTTTCATTACCACCAACGATCCCTTACTGATCTTCAAAACTCCACCTTCACCGGTGTACTTGTACCCTTTAGAATCAAGAGTACTAAGAGAAATCAAATTTCTCTTCAAGTCAAGAACATATCTCACATCACCAAGCGTCCTGATGACACCATCATACATTTTGATTTTAATCATTCCAATACCTACAATCCTGCAAGAAGCGTTATTGCCCAACAAAACAATACCTTTAGAAACCTTTTCATATGTTGAAAACCAGTCCTGATTGGGACACATATGAAAAGTACAGCCAGAATCCAAAATCCATTCCTGACTAGTCTGTGAATCATTGAAAATAATAAGAAGCTTACCATAGCTAATTTCTTTAGCAACATCAGTTTCACTAGATTTTTCTAGTCGTTTCTCCTTTTGGTTATCATTATCTTTTTTGTTCTTATTTTGCAATTTATAACATTCCGATTTTATATGTACCTTCTTCTTGCAATAATTACAAGTTTTATTCCTATTTGCAGACTTCGATCTGCCCTTTGAATTCCCACTAAAATTTATATCCTGACTCCTTCCTTGAGTACAACCTTAGGCTCAATCCAATAACTAAAGTTTTCATCTTTTCATAAGAGGCTAAAGCATCATAAACATCTTCCATAGCAATTTTATCGTGACTATACAAGATTGTATCTCTAAAATTCGAATACGAAGGAGGTGACGACCATAACAAAATCAAAGCCAAATCTTCTTCATTATACTTTACCTCTATGGATTCTAGATCTGATATAATCTTCTTAAAGATGGTCAAGTGATCATCTACAGACCCTCTTTTTGCCAAATGGTGTGAGTATAGTTTTTGCTTTAGATGCAATTCACTAGTCAAACTCTTCGTCATGCACTACTGCTCCAATTTCAACCACAGTGCAGTAGCGATCTTCTCCTTTAACACATCTTGCAAAATTTGATTTGAAAGATGAAGATGAATTTGAGAAAGGGCTTTATGATCCTTACGTTGTTTTTCTTCAGGAGTCCATGATGCATGCATCTTATCAAACCCTAACAAAGCATCATCCAAATCCATATGTGTGAGAACCACATGCATCTTAACCTGCCATAGGGAAAATCTTATATTGCGATCTAGCAGTGAAATATCGTACTTGACTGATGCCATTGTTTAAAACAAAATCAAAGAACTTTTGCTCTGATACCACTTGTTATGATTTTTTTAAGGATAAAAAACAATGACATGAGTAAATAATAATCGTAAGAAAAATAAAAGACACACAAGATTTATATGGAAAACCTAAATTGGGTAAAAAACTACGAGCAGAGGAGAGAAGAAATCCACTAATTTGAAGTTGGAGTACAAGATTGTATCGCACTATATTTTAAAACCTTAAAACACCCCATATATATAGATACAAGTATGAAAAGAATAAAATAAGAAACTAGACAAATTGGATCTAGGCCCTAAAACACCTCATATATATAGATATAAGTGTGAAACAAATAAAATAGGAAACTAGACAAATTTGATCTATATATATAAGAAGCTGTTGTCCTTCCACAAATTTGGGGCATATTCATCAACAGTAACGATCTACTTGATTGTCAAGTCTAAACTTTGTCTTGTACATCCACTTAACTCCAATAGGCTTCTTTCCAATTAGTAGAGAAGTTAGCTCCCATGTCTCATTTTTCTCAATTAAGCAAATCTCCTCATTCATTACTTGGATCCATTTTTCATCTATTATTGCATCTTCATATGAAATTAGATCACAATATGTGAATAAATAAAAATTTACTAAAGATTCATCAATCAAATTTACCTCCTCTTCATTATCATATCTAGTCACCACATAATCTGATAAGGCACGAGTCTTTTGAGGACGCCCTAATAACCTTGCATATGCTACTATAAGAGAAGTATCGACTAGTGATGCTGGACTGCTAGTAAAAAGATGAGACTTTGAATGTGTCTCATCTATGAATACTTCATTAATAATGACATTGTTAATTGTATTATTATTTTAATTCCACTTCCATGCTTCATCTTCAAGAAGTTAAATATCTCTACTTAAGATCACTTCTTTCATATTTGGGTTATGTAACTTGTAACCCTTTGTTGTGTCACTATAGTCAATGAAGATGCATCTTTAACTTTTTTCATCTAATTTCTTCCTCCTTTCACTTGGTACATAGGCATATGCATTACACCCAAATACTTATAGGTAGGATACAACTAGTTTGTTCCCACTCCATGCTTCTTTTAGGGTATTTCCACAAACATTCTTCATGGGACACCTGTTTAGCTAATAAATAGCATAAGAAATAGCCTTTGCCTAAAAAGGCTTTAGCAAATGTTTAGTCTTTAACATACTTCTAGTCATTGCAAATATTGTTTTATTTTTCCTCTTAACTATATCATTTTGTTGAGGTGTATAGCTAGTTGTTAACTAATGTTGGATTCCTTCTTTCTTGCAATAATCATTGAACTTATTTGATGTGAATTCTCCCCCTCTGTTTGATCTTAGAATCTTTAAAAAAAAATCACTTTGTTTTTCAACAAGTGCCTTAAACTCTTTAAACTTATTAAAAGCTTCAGATTTGTTTTTTAGAAAATAAACACAAATTTTCCTAGTAAAACCATCCACAAAAAGTAGAAAATATCTCTTGTGTCTAACTGATTCTATCTCATTGGGTCCACATATATCCATAAGTACCAATTCCAACAGTTGCTTGGCTCATCTTGGTTTACCTATTGGAAAAGAGTCTTGATGATGCTTTTTAAGAATGCAAGCTTCATGGAAGTTGTTGGGGCATCAATTTGAGGTAAGTTATTCACCATCTATTTTTTCACCAATAACTTCATACCTTTGACATTTAAATGACCGAATCAAAGATACCATAACTAGTTGCTATCTTTCACTATTGCCTTTAGGTTCTTCAAAGTTGTCGTTTGAAGAAACAAAGGAAACACGCAACTTTTTGTCATGTTTGCTTTTCATAATGGTTTTGTTGTTTTTGCCTTTAATCTCACAAGCTCCATTTTCAATGTGAACTTTAAGAATGTTCTCCAAAAGTTGGCTCATGCTTAATAAAATCCTGCATGGTCCAAGAACATAAAATACATATGTAATTGTAACATCAGTACCATATTTTGATTGGATACTAATATCACCTTTACCCATCATAGGAATTTTAGACTTGTTTCCAAAATTTACTTCTCCTTGCATTGTCTCATCTAGGCTTGAGAAAAACTTACTCAACAAGAACTAAATGTTCCTTTACTTCTGCTACCTTTGCTTGTTCTTCATGTTCATCATGTAACTTGGCTTGGCATTTTAATGCATAATGTCTAAACCGATTACATCTATGACATTGAATTTTGGACTTGTTCCATCTAACAATCATTGTTCTTCCACCTAGAGAACTTCTTTCTTGTCCTATCTCTATTAGAGATAAAATAATTTCCTCTTCCTTAACCACAACCACATCCACGACCTCAATCACCTTAGTATCCACCTCAATTGGTTAAATTTGCCTTACTTTGTAAACATTGCTCAAAGTTAGAATTTTTTGTACGTTAATTTATCTGATGTTTATGTGAGGACAAATGACGTAATAATTTTTCTAAAGACAATGTTGACAAGTCATATCATTCTTCAATGGCCATAGCAATAGGATCAAACTTTGAGATGAATGATTGCATAATTTTTTCTATGACCTGTTGATCACTTATGACCTCTTCATTAACTTGCATTTAATTAACCATGGATTGAACATGGTCAAAATACATAACAATAGATTATGAGTCATTCATACATAAATTTTCAAAATCACCACGAAGTGTTTGTAGACAAGCTTGTCCAACTCTATCATCATCCTTGTTGGATTTTTGCAAAATCTCCCATGTTACATGTGATGTTTCTATTATGTCTTTTGCTCTACAGTTGAAAAAATAGAGAATAAAGCTTTTTTATCTTTCTTGCACTTTTCTAATAAATCCTTCTCCTCCTGTTTAAGTAATTCAAATGCAATTGATTCAATAACATCTTTAAAACCTTTTTCAACCAAATCTCACATTTCTTGGGAACAAAGAAATACTTTTAACTGGACAACTCATCATCATAATTTTCTCTAGTCAACTTTAGAAGTGGTACCTAAATTATGCTAGTTGTTGCCATGATTCTTCTTAAATGTTATTGAAATTCAGGCTCCAATACTAGATGTAGGAATCAAAATTTGTGAATTCCAAAACAGCATTAAAAAATAAAAAAAGAATAAAACAAAATATGTTTGCTAATAAATATTTTATATTGAGAAATCTCTTCTTTTTCTCTTTGTATTCGCTTACATTATCTTCAATTTATAATATTTCTTAATGAAAGCTAACTATCAAATAATTGCCAAAGAATGAGTGGCATTACAAATTTTCTAAATTTAGCTAGCTAAATTTTATTTTTTAATTCAAGTTTGTTATTTTTAATATATGGCCACTAATCCTTAAAAAGATAATATTAAATTATTGTTCAACATCTTTTATTAAAAATGAAAGGAAAGTCAACAAAATTACCATAATTTCGAATTTTAGATAAGTTACGTGATGTATATGCCAAATATATATTGTACAACTAGCCTAGAGCTAGAATTTGAATATGTTCCATCTTTAAAAAGAATAGTATTTCTACTAATTTCCAGCCTAGTTATAAGACTTTGGTAAGTAATAAGATGTCTAATAGATTGGGTTTGATGTAATTTAATCCATCGTTGGACAAGACAAAACAGGGTTATGTATATTCGAATGGATATGTTGTTTTGCTTCTAAAAATCAATATCAGATCGGTTTCCTAAGTTGGATCGGTTCGCGTACCGGTTAGCCCACCCTCAAGAAATGAAAGAAAACGAATTGAACCGAATCGGCTAGTAGACTAACAATAAAATCTTAATAAGCCGGCTCCTTCGAAGCTCCTATGGCCCTATCCCGACCACCTGCGCGCTCGCATTCCTTGAGACAGAAACCCAGAAGAATGAACTTGGTCCTGTCGCGCCTTGTCAGTGAATTCGGATTTTTCCCTAAACCTCCATTTCAAACCGTCAACCTTCTTCTTCTCAATACCCAATTACGAAAACTGTCGGCTACTGCCTTTTCTCAATCTCAGGAGGTAATGAATCAACCCAAATTCTCTTCTTCTTCTTCTTCTTCAACTTCACTTGTCATCAGTTTCCAAACAAATGCTTTCTGTAGTTTCAAAATTTGCAATTTTATACTCCTTTTTATTAGATAATGTTAACGGGTAATCCGGGCACTTGCTGTGATGTTGAAAGAAGAAACTTTTTGCCGTTGTCGGGCTTTCATCCTCTTAACAAGTGTCGGTCCTGAACTTGTTACCGCCCCCGGGACCTTTTGTATTATACTGTTATTGGGTATTTTAGCTGAAGACTGCAATAAATACTGTGCCTGCAGTTTCTATTGCAATTCGGTTCTAAAGTCTACGTCTTTGTAGTTTAGTTTGTCAATTTTACAAATGTTGAGTGTTCCATTACATAGTTCACCAAAATGTAGTGTAATTAGGAAGGCAAAATATTTTTTCCCCCTCTTAGCTGGCGTTTGAGAACACTCATTATCGTTTTCCTTTCGTAAATACTAGGCGAGTGTACTTGCCAAGTCGAAATATGTTTTACATAGTAAAAGCTTTATCTAGACTACAACGGCGTGCAGTTCAATAACTTGTAAATTATAATGAATTGAAGGGAATTTTTAATGGGTTTTACTTTCTTTTGTTCTAAAGATCTTATTTAGTTGCTTTTTTTGTTGGATTTAGTGGAGTGAACCGCTTCTGGTGGTGGTCGGATGTGGAGCGGCTGGAGTTTATGGGGCTATAAGGGCTAAGACAGTTGCTCCTAATCTTAACGTCACTGTTATTGAGAAAGGGAAACCTTTGTCAAAGGTTGGTTTTTCATTTTTTATTCTGAACTACATATCAAAAACCCGAGAAGTAATGTTTTGTTCTTGGACCACTAAAATAGTATGTGCTTTGGACCCCCAAGTGCTTGGAGCATTTATCTTCGCTGGACTGAGAGCACCAACTATTTGTCCAACAGCCCACTTATTAAGTTGATGGTGTTCTTGCAGGTCAAAATTTCTGGAGGAGGTCGGTGCAATGTGACTAATGGGCATTGTGCTGACAATATGGTAGGATATTTATCTTGTGTTGCTTTTGCTTTTTATAGCAGGGGTGTATTTGGTATTTGATTCGTGGAAAGCCTTTTTCTGTACTACTTAAATTATGCTACCAGAGCTCCAAGGAACAAGCTAAGTCTTGAGGGTGTGGATTGTTGGGGAAGTTATTATTACTTTACAAAGTATCTTGAGGAAGCTTCACTTTCATAAACATTCCCAAGGTTTGATACCCGATTATCTGCATATCAAAAAATGTTGTATGCTAATTACCAAAAAGTTGGTTTTATACCTAAAGACAGCTCTAAACAAGAAAGTACAATAAATAAAGTTCCTACTGGTAATGTAAGGATTTTGGCAATGGCAAGCTGAGTAAATGTCCAGACTCCATTTGCATTTTCAAATGGTAATGCTATATAGGACATCATCTCTGTAACGCCCATGTTACCATGCCTCCTCAGATTATTAAGTTTTCCTCATATCTGCTTTCCTATACTTGCTTTGCAGTCATTTATTGCTTGATATTTGTCAAGAAACTCCCAGGATGACTTATTCTTATCACAGATTTTGGCAGAACATTACCCTAGGGGTCACAGAGAATTACGTGGGTCGTTTTTCAGCACACATGGCCCTGTGGATACTATGGCCTGGTTTTCTGATCATGGAGTGAAACTGAAGGTTGTCCTTAGTTTGAAATGATTTGATTTACTCCATGCATAGATGTAACATCTGATTTCTTGCCACAGATCGAGGATGACGGAAGAGTGTTTCCTATCAATGATAGTTCATCTTCTGTAATTGATTGTCTTATGTCTGAAGCTAAGAAGAGGGGAGGTATGTGCACAATTGTTTACTGAATGTTCTGTTCTATTTTTTTGTTATTATTGGAAATTTGTTCATATGTGGCTGCTTTTTGTATTGAAGGTTTCACAAATTGTAAATGTTGCCAAATACATTACAAGAATGCTTTATATAATCTACTCCATCTTTCTTTCTTTTTTCTTTATTGCTGTGATTCACTTGTATAAACCTTCCCAAGGTTTAAATTGCTTTAAATGATGGAAACTACTGCAAATTTTTTCCTTGTGTGATGTCCCTTTGAGTTTATGTGGCACTAGCTATATATCTTGTCTAAGGTGTGAGTTTCTTGTTAGTCTCACTACAGACTGGCAAAGTTGTGACCGCTGCTTCCAAGAATATAGGTGGAAAATTTCTGCTGAAGATTGAGAAACATAGCTTGGATATTGTCGAGAATGTTGGAGCTGATTATCTGCTAATTGCTAGTGGGAGCAGCCGGCAGGTTGATCGGTTGATCCAGCTTTTTTCAGATGCCAGCGATATGGTGTATACCTAGTTACACTATACATGTTCTTTGTTTATATTGCAGGGTTATACTTTAGCCAGACAACTTGGCCATTCAATTGTGGAGCCAGTACCTAGCTTATTTACTTTTAAAATTCAAGATTCACATCTAGCGGAGTTAGCAGGGGTATGGTAACCTCCTTTCAATAAAATTGCTCCATTGTTTTTCACAGGTAATATGATGCTTTTGCTTTGTCATGTCTTGTTTTTTTTTTTTTTTTTGACAAAAAACCTACCCATATTATAGCATTTGCCAATCTTGATAAAGAAAGCCCATCAGCAGTTTTTTTGCATTTAATATTATGGGATGTTTCCATATGATCTGTAGTGGTAACAGTTGGATTTTATAATAGATAGAAATTTGTGGAAACAATTTGACTCATAATTATCATGAGTGTGTTTTTTGACAGTACATTACTTTGTAGATTCATTGTTTTCATAGTCATCTAAAGTGCTGCTTAGAGGTGTGAATGAACCAAGCTAACTTGCAAGCTACTCGAAGTAGGTTGGAATTTTCTTAACTTATTGAGCTAAGTTCAAGCTTAAAATTATTTGGCTCGATGAGCCCAGGAACCTTATTGAACTCAAGTTGAACTTGAGTATATATCGTGCTTTATCAAATTAGAGTTGAATTTGAGCTTCAATATAAGTTTAATAAAGAGCATTATGAAATTTTCTAAATAATTAGACTTAAACAAGCTTGGCCAAGCCAAGATTGAGATTGTTACATTGCTCTTTGTGCTGAGTTCAAGCTAAAAAATTTAAACTTGATCAAACTTGAGCTTTGTTTACACCCCTAGTACTGCTTACTTAAATAACATGTAGTTCCATATATGTATGCTTATGAGTTTAAATAGCATGTATCAGCAGCATTTTTACTTTTGTTTACTCTCTCCTGTGTAGGTCACATTTCCAAAAGTTCGTGTCAAGCTAAAATTGGAAAATATCAAATGCAACATACCTCAACTCACACAGGTGTAGTTACCTTCCCTTAGGATTGGACAAAAACTAGTAATTTTATTCTTGGTAATCAGAAACTTGTATTTCAGGTTGGACCGATGTTAGTTACCCACTGGGGACTCAGTGGGCCTGCCATTCTTCGATTGTCTGCTTGGGGAGCTCGCCATCTTTTTGGTACAGGATATGAAGGTAGGAAGATTTGTATATTGTTCTCTTTGAATTGAGTTTTCCCTTATTGTCTTTCTTTCAGCTTGACAGTTTTTATTTATATGAGTGCAGGAACTCTTATTGTGGACTTTTTACCAGATATTCATTTAGAAGATGTGAAGACTATCCTTACTAAACACAAAAGTCAATTTGTGGTAATCTCCCTTAGTTTTTGGCGTTCTATAGAAGCCTTTGTTCACTCTCTTCACTTTTTGCAGTTTTGAATTAAGTTATATTATCTTGGAGTAGAACACATCTATCTTAGCTGCACGTACTTATGGATGGACTTCTTTACTCAAAGATCTATGAAAATCAGTTGGTTTTGTGATTATATATTTTGTTCTGCCTAAAGGAAAAAAAATTTAAAGTCTGTTTTCATAATTAATATCATAGTTTCAGATGCATTTGCAATTTACATTGAAGGTACAGCTTTATCAAACCAAGCCTTTCTTATGATTTTGAAGGGGTTATTCAATTGTTGTAGATAAACCATATCATGTTTAAATGTGGAGCTTATCCTCTTCAGGAAAAGCTACCAGTTTCTAAAACCTTTCTTTCTGCAGAATGCAATAGAGAATAACTTCCCATTTACTTGTGATTTGTCTGAAAATTTCTTGTAATTTCCTACTTACCCATGTTATCTGGTATGATGGATACAACAGATTATGTTTTCTAGCTGGAAAAATTTTGTTTGTGGGTGCATAGAAGTAATTAGACAAACATTCTTGGAACTTAAATTTTTATATCTATCAGCTGCTGAACAATATATATAAAAAGATGCAACCAATTTGAGATTGAGCTTCCTTGTTACTGTGGTATACTTCAACTGCTGTGTTATCTCACCAGAAGCCACAATGAAATCTGAGAAGGCTTGTTTTGCATTTTCCATTTAGTCTTTTGATTGGATTAAAAGAGGGGGAAGGGACTTATTTTGAAGGGATGGAAACTCGAGTTTCTGATGCAACTTTTTGGATTTTAATTGCAAGGGATTCATTTCAGATAGAAAATTTTTATAGGGCCAATGTATTGTCTATTACTCCAAAATGGAGTCATTCTTGAGGAGAATTTGGTGATATTGTTTTTCTTATTTCTAAGTTTTAGATGAAGACAATATATAGGTTTTGTGGGTCAAAATTAGATACTCTATGGGTAATGGATTTTTTATAATTGTAAATTCATTTTTTATACTTTTGACAAAAAATCACTTATTTTCTTTCTATGCATTTTTTTTATAATCTGAAAAGTAGAGAGAATATATTTCTTTTCCTTCACTTTTGTTCCCACTACTTTTTTTCTACCCGACAAAGCTTCCTGATTTTTAGTTTACGACTTGGTAATATGGCTTTTTTCTCCACTAAATCTATTCTGCTATATTCTGTTACTGAAATCATGCAGAGGCAGAAGTTGCTTAATTCCTGTCCTTCAGAATTCAGCCTTGTAAAGAGATTTTGGAAATACGCCGTGGATCGTGAGGTTCTATTGCTTTCTCTGCTTAAGACACATTTGATTGTAAGTCTACTTTGTGAATGATGGTTCTCTTTGTCAATATGAAGGGTGTTAATGGAGATATCCTCTGGGCATCTGTATCAAATAACTCGTTACTTGCCATGGCTTCTCTGTTGAAGCAGTGCACCTTTGAAGTGAAGGGAAAAGTATAAGTTTGCAATGAAGCCACTAAATTTTTGTTGTACTACTTTTTTATTTCTTAGCTATTGAACTTTCTGTTGAATTCTTTGTCCTCCATGTTTACAGGGCCAATTTAAGGATGAATTTGTTACAGCTGGAGGTGTTCCATTGTCTGAGGTACTTAAGAGTTTTCTTTCTCACATTTCTAATACCAATTATGAATTAACTAATTTGCCTTTCCTTTTGAAGATCATGTTAAATACAATGGAGAGCAAGATACAGTCAAATCTGTTTTTTGCTGGGGAGGTACCTTTTGCTTTATCTGTGGATTCTTCCTCTTCTTCTGGACTTCCAATTTATTATGCATGTTGCAACTGTAGGTGCTGAATGTTGACGGTGTCACTGGAGGATTTAATTTTCAGGTGTGTAATGTAGAACTAGCATATAATGATGTTGTTCATGTCTGTAAAATGACATCCCCTTTGCAAGATTCTACTTGCTGCATGTTCCCACGAGCACACTCAATGTCTTTGTTGTGTTTTATATAGTCATGTGTTTGAAACCGTTGTACTTTTAAGCTTGTAAGCTGACATTTTCCTTCCTCACCATGGCATTAATCTTACCTGTAGAATGCTTGGTCCGGTGGATATATAGCTGGCACAAGCATTGGCATGCAGGCACTTGATGCTGATGCAGAAGAAGAACTCATGCTTAATTAAATAGACGATTTTCAATACTTGTTGCATATCAAGGTGGTTTGGGGTAAGCCGCTACCTTTTTTCATTGTGCATAGTTTTGGAACATCATATTGTTGCATTGATGTGCTCTTATTTTCTGCTTTTACGCATTAGTTATCAGCTTCTATTACCTTAAGAGAAAATGACTCACAAAACCGTACTTTTCTTCTTTAATTATAAAAATTATAATTGGAATAGGTAAAAAGGCATGATCCAATGTTGTTTAGAATTCTTAACGAACTTGTGTTCAATTTGCGAATTGAATTATGAATTTTGGTTAATACTCTAACAAGAATGATTGACTTCCTTTGTCCACAATCCTTAGTCATTCTTTTATCTGATATTAGGTTGTTACCAAATGAACCTTACGCAACATGTTCCTTCTCTAAGTGGACATTTCATTGTATGTATCTCTTTTTCATATGTAGGAGTTTGACATTGCTCAAACCTTTGTGGATTGGGTGAAAAGGTTTGAGAGAACAGTACAAAAAAAAATGTCTTTTTTTGAGAATATTATTAAAATGGGGTAGGGTACTGAAGGTACATGTATTGCATACACTTTTCACTACAACACTTGTTGCTACAAAATTTGCAGCAAAGTTCCTACTCCAATTTCAAGTGCAATAGCACGTCCTAAACACTAATTCATACCAACAAACACACAAAATGGCAATAATAGAAGGAAAATAAATGCGATTATATTAACCATAGGCTAGTAACACATGAAAAATTAAAACGAACTTTTTATTAAAATGTAAATATTTTTGGATTTTTTTTTTTGTAACTTTGATCATTATTTTCATAAAAAAAAAAAAGAATTTTTTTCATGATTCCCAAAATCATACAAATGACAAATATAAATCTAGAAATTTTCAATAAAACACATGATATAACAAAATAGAGGAAACTTAGATTATAATATAGACTTAAATTGGATATGCAAGTAAAAGTTAGATTTTTTAGGTTATATTTGATTGGCTACCTAACAAAATATTCAAATGCCCCCCAAAAATGAATAAAAAATAAATGGCATTTCAATTAATTACACCTCTTGATTTCTTTAAAACAAATGTAATTGTTTCCTTTTAATTGGTGCAAAATTGTATCAAAAAAGTAAATCAGATCCAGTGAACTAGTGACTTTTATCCTTCTAGTTAAACAGTTCTACATAACAGAAATTGCCATGAAACAATATCACTCTCTTCTTCTTCTTTTCTCCATAGGCACCATTCTCTCTTTCTTCCTAAAAGAGTTTTTTCAATCTCTTGACAAAATCCAAAGTGATTATTTTTCCTCTTCTCCTTAGATTGTTTACTATAGATGTAACTTGTTAGTAAAAAGGAAGAATAAAATTATTATTTTTTTATTTCTCTTAATTTTAAAAGTACACCATATATATATATATATATATATATACAAAAAAGATATTAAAAATATTCTATATAAAGGATATAAGACATATATATATATAACTCAACACTTCCCCGCAAACTGGAGCATACAAATCATATGCACTAAGCTTGTTACAAATATATTCAATACGAGGACTTCTTAAAAACTTAGTTAAGATATCAGTCAATTGATCATTCGAATTAATATAACTATTGATAATACAACCAAACAATATCTTTTCTCAAATAAAGTGACAGTTGATCTTTATATGTTTGATTCTCTTGTAAAAAACTAGATTGGATGCTATATGTAAAGCAGCTTGGTTAACATAAATTAACTTCATTTTCATTACTTCATAGAACTTTAACTCTTGAAGAAGTTGTTTCATCTAAATAAGTTCACAAGTTGCCAAAGCCATTACATGACATTCTGCTTTTGCACTTGATCTAGCAATAACATCTTGCTTTTTACTCTTCCAAGTAACTAGATTGCCTCCAATTAGGACACAATACCTAGAAGTGGATCGTCTATCAAAAGGAGAGCTTGCCCAATCAGCATTAGAATACCCAATCACTTGAGAATGACCATGATTTTCATATAGTAAACCTTTACCTAGGGCACTTTTAATATATTTAAGAATCCCAGTAACTACATTCCAATGATTAACACAAGGAAATTAAAGGAATTGACTAACAACACTAACAGCAAAAGATATATCAAGTCGAGTGATAGTAAGATAATTAAGCCTTCTTACCAATCGACAATATCTCCCAAAGTCTGCAAATGACTTCCCTTGTCCTGGTAACAACTTCACATTAAGATCCATAGGAGAATCTATAGGCTTACAATTAAGCATACTAATTTTTTCTAGAAGATCTAAGGCATATTTTATGCGAGAAAGTACTATATTAGAACTAGATCGAGCAACTTCTATGCCAAGAAAGTATCTTAGTGAGCTAAGATCCTTGGTCTGAAAATGTTTAAAAAATGCTCCTTTAAGTGAATAATACCATCCTGATCATCACCTTTAATGATAATATCATCTAGATAAACTATTAAGGGAATGCATTTCCCTTCAGATGTATGTTAAAGAAAACTGAATGATCGGATGCACTACAAACCATGCTAAATTCCATAACTACAGTACTGAACCGACTAAAGCAAGTACATGGAGATTGTTTCAAATCATAAAGGGAGCGATAAAGTTTACATACTGGATTAAACTTCTCCTGAGCAACAAAACTAGATAGTTGCTCCATATGAATCTCCTCTTGGAGCTCACCATGAAGAAATGCATTCTTTATATGCAATTGGTACAATGGCCAATGTTTCATAGCTTCAGTGGATAGAAATAATTGAATAGAGGATATCTTTGCTATAGGACAAAATGTATCAAAATAATCCAAACCACATACCTAAGTGTAACCTTTAGCAACTAAACAAGCCTTAAGTCAATCAATTTTACCATTAGGATCAACTTTCATAGCATAAATCCATCGACACCCAACTAAAGATTTTCTAGGAGGTAAAGAAATGAAATCCCAACTACCATTAGCATATAAAGTAGTCATCTCCTCTACCATCGCCTGTGTCCATCCTAGCTTTGAAAGTGTCACTCACATTTTTAGAAATAGAAGTAGAAGATAGAGACACAATAACAACACAACCGGATGGAGATAAATGGTAATAATTAAGAAAATTATAAATGGAGTGAGGATTTTGGTAAGATCGATTACCTTTCTTGAGAGCTATTGGAAAATCTGCGTCTAGGAGGTCCTTAGTAGGTACAAACAGTGGAATAGAAGATAAGTCGGCGAAAGCATCTAAAGGAGGTGGTGTGTCTAATGAAGAGTGGGGGTGAAGGAATAGAATTAGAGATAGCAAATGCAAGCTCAAGAAGAGATAACTAAGATGGAATAGGCAAGACTTCAGAAATAGGGTGCTCCAATGAGGAGGAGGAATAGGGAGAAGAAGTTTCAAAGAAGGTAACATCGAGAGACAAATAGTAGCGATAAGTGGTAAATGAATAACATTTGTAACATTTTTGAAATTTAGAATAACCAAGGAAAATTGACTTAATAGAATGGGCTGGCAATTTATCTTAACCAGGAGATATATTTTTAACAAAATATTTGCATCCAAATACCCGTAATGGAAGAGCATACATGGGTTGATAAGGAAATAAGATGGTGTGAGGAATTTTGTGTTGAAAAATAGAAGAAGGCATCCAATTAATGAGATAACATATAGTAAGAACAGCATCAACCTAAAACCGAGTAGGTACATGGTGATGTAAAAGAAGTGTGCAAGCAGTTTTGATTAAATATCTATTTTTACGCTCAGTAACACCATTTTGTTGAGGTGTGTATGCACAAGATAATTGATGTAAAATGTCATGAGTGGATATGAACTTAGTAAATCGAGTAGAAAAATATTCGGAAGTATTGTCACAGTGCAAAATTTGTATAGATGCATCAAATTGAGTTTTAATTTCAGTATAAAATGACAAAAAAATTAAATGTAACTTAGATCGATGTTTCATTAAATATAACCAAGTATAACGAAAATAGTCGTCAATAAATGTTGCAATGTACTGAAAACCCAAAAAAGATATGACACAATTAGGGCCCTAAATGTCATAATGAACTACAGCAAAAGGAGGTAATTTGATTATTGACTCGCCTAGGAAATGAAATTCTAAATTGTTTTCCTAGTTAACACGACTTACACTCTAAGGAAGACAAATGCGATAAATGGGGAACAATCTTCTAAAATTTAGAGATGCTAGGATGGCCCAAACGATTATGGAGAAGAGTTAGAGAGATCAGAGTAGAACATGCAACAGGAGAAGCTAGAGGGATAGTGAGATAGTAAAACTTCTGCGACTCACATCCTATGCCAATCATCTATCCTGTGCTAAGATCCTGGAAAACAATAGAATAAGGGTCAAATCTAATTGAACAGTTTAAAGCACGGGTGACTTTACTAACAGATACAAGGTTAAATGGGCAATTAGGAATATAAAGGATATTTTCTAAAGGTAGTGATGGTAACAGCTATACATTGCCCACAACTTTAGCAACTATATGAAAATCACTTGCTATAGTAACAAAAGATAAAGATGTAAATTGTAAAAACCAAGAAAATAGATCGGGATTATCAGAGATATGCTTAGAATCACCATAGTCAATAACCCATGGACTTAGAGAAGAGGACTAAGTGAGGCATGCAATAGAATCACCAGTATGAGTAATGGAAGCAGTAGAGGGTGACGATTGTTTTAAAGCTTGATATTGGAGATAATTCTCAAGATCGGTTTCAGTGAGAATTAGAGAATTCTTGTGTTGTCCATCGGATTTTGTATGATTAGTATTCTAAATAATATTAACATGAGGAGGACGATTATATAGTTTGTGGCATTTGTCCTTAGTATATTCCCACCGATTGTAGTAAGTACACCTAGTTAGGTTTCCCTAATTACCTCCATAAGCTACACTGTGTCCCTCTCTTGCACTTAATTGAACTTGAGTAGCCATTTAAGAAGCCAAAGCTGAACTATCTATACTAGAAGATCCATGTATGGGTGCATTTGAAATGGACGACACATAGAGAAGATAGGAGAAAACTTCATCCATGGATGGTACAATAGGACTAGCTAATATCTTATTACGAACAGGAATAAGGTCAGCACCAAGTGCAGCAAGAATACAAATCATAAAGAATTTGTCACTTTAAACTAAATCATCCTTGAGATTCTGATCAGAAGGAAGCAGAAAATTGTATTCAACTTTAATTGATACCCATCCGCCAAGAAAATCAGTAATAGACATACCCAATTGTCTCAAGCTAAGCAAATTAGATATTACTGAATATAAATGCTGAATATCATTAGTATAAAGAGTTTTTACTTGAGTCCAAATATCATAACAAGTATTGTAATGCTTGTAAATGGGATGAAGATGGATCAATAGACTGCCACAGGAGACTTAATAATAAAGCATCTGCTCTCTGCCAATGATCCTTGTCCTTTTGCACGTGGTTAAGATAAGTGGTCAAATGGTCTTATAGACCTTGACTTACACATCCACAGCTTTAGACCAAAACATGTAGTTAGAACTCCCTATTAATTTTTCCGTTGCAATGGTAGGAGATGGAGATAAGAAGCTTAAAAAGGGATTGATTTTCTATGAGAAAGCATCATGAGCCATGTCGGATTGAAGACAACCCTAAAAAAGAGGGTGAAAAGTTGGTAAACAGCGCTGGTCGATGGTGGAAGATGTTGGCATTTGGATGGCCGCAGCTAAAGAAAGCAAATGCACCGATGTGTGAGGGAAAAGAAGGATTTAATATCGGAAAAAGAAGGGGGAAAGTAAGATATAGCGACGCGACATGTGGCAGTGCGTGATGGCACGTGGAGACGTTTCTAGTGGCAAGCTTTTGGGGATACAAATTTAGAGCAAAGTTATTGGTAAAAATTGGTGTTTGGAATGTGCTATTGCACTTGAAATTGGAGTAGGGATATATATGAAGGTTGCTTTGTTATAAAATTTGCAGCAGTATGTGCTTTTTAAATATTTTTTAATAATATTTTTTTTCACCTTATTTTAATAATATTTTTTAAAGACTTTTTTTTTTGTATTTTTCTCTAAGGTTTGACGTGTCCAACCGGATGGATATTTGCCGTTTTGTGTTTGCTAATTCAATGGTGGACCTTCCAATTACAATCAAACACACGATGGAGGAAAATAACATGTAATTATTTAAGTTTGTTCAACTTGCCTATGTATTTGATCATGATGGTGAAAGACAGCAAATTTTGAGACAGTACATATGCAACATGTCCAGCGATGATTTGAACTAATTATCTAAACTGTTGAAGACCATGTAAGCCGCAATTTTCGGGCAGAAGTGTAGTAACATATTTGGGCAACGATCAGATAAACCTTTTGAAATATTGGATTCTTTTCTTATTCTTGCCATGGTGAATGGTTTAGCAAGAGGCAACCACAAAAGGATGTATTCACGTGCTAACCACTACTAGTAGCACAAAAAAAAAAAAAAAGAAAAAACCTTTGATATATCTAGTCTTTAAGATTTTATGCAAGTATTTAACACATCGACCTAATGGTATGCCACTTATGAGTCCATATTTCTTTTTACCTAGTAACTGTTCAATATGTTATATATATAATTGTGGTAGTCCACGAAATATAGAAAATATATAAGTAGGGCCATCTATTTTTGGTTACTTTTTTATTTGAGATACCTTTTTACGTTTTTTGATTGAGTCCTCTAAATTTTTTAAACCGTTAGAAAAGGTCCTTCCGCCATATTTGTTGACAATTTTGTTATGAATTTTTTTTTTTTTTTTGGGTATAATAGAGTATGCACTCATTAAATCAATACCATGCCTTGCTAACATGAAACAAAATCACTAATGGAAATGGAGAAATATTTCTTTTAATTATTTTAAAAATATTAAAGACTCAAATAAAGAAATAGCGAAAACCAGACAACTCAAATTGAATGGTTAATTGGTAAGTCAGTTTTTCTTTTTCTTTTTTTTTTTATTACTAACTATTACTCATATTATAATTGTTGGAAAGTGGGGAATTGAATCTATCAATTCCGTTGGAAAATCAGTGTTCATGCATTTAGATTACAATAGATTTGATGTGAATAAGTTAAATTATGGTTGCAAATGTACCAAATTAATTCTAATTACGAGATTGTGAACAAACTTGATCTAACAATGCTTTAAGATTTGGGTGCAAATGGAATGTCTCTTGGATTATTTGATATTGAGGATTCGAGCAGTTGAAATGGCCACCAGATAGTGTGGATACTGAAGCCTGGTCCATACATTCCAATGTAACTTGGATAGCTTCTATGGTCCATAAATAAACACCCCAAAAGAGCTCCTACGAGTCATCTCATGGAAAGCGACCATGAAAACAGACATAATGATAAATCAGCAAACAAATTGGACAACTTGTTTTCTGACACATCATTCGAAGCTTCTGTTTTTCTGAACATACGTCTTAGATCATTACTTCTTTGGCAATATTTAAAAGGAAGAATTAATAAAATTTGAGAAAACTAAAATGGAGAGATCCAAATCTAGTATTAACGGTATTATTTTACTGAAGATATGCAACTTCTGATACTTTGAAGCCTTGTAAGAAAAAACCTGCTTATTTACATTTCTAATATATTGAAGCTGTGGCTCGGTTTTACATGATATTATGTGTTTCATTGAGTCAATCGACATTGCATTGGAAATTCAAATAAATGGATAACTTTTGATGAAATTTCGGCCCATAGAATTATCCACAAATTAGGTACTAGGCAGTAGAGAGCAATGTCGGATGGGTAGAGTAGAAAACGAGCCATGTGACCTACTATGCACATCGGCTTGCACATTTTGGTAGTAAAATCTCTCTTCCAATTTGCTAGTCATGTCCGTTAGTGTAAGTATCTTAGCAGCACCCTCGAGGGTGCAACACATAAGAAAATGGGGCTCCTATATAGAATTGTATTTTTATGTGTCATATTCTAAATGGAAAGTATTATTAAGATAAGTGCACCATGACTGTATCTATTTAAGTTATCCATTTTGTAGATCTATTTGTCATATAAACCGAATTTGTATTTGTCATACATATGTTGTGTGTCTATTATATGTATTTATTCTCATAATTTTTTTATTATTCAAACACTTGGTCTCAAAATATCACTAAAATAATGCCAAGACAATGAGTAAAAAGTCCCTATAACCTTCACTAAAAAAATTATAGATTTTAAGGCACCTTACAAAGCTTTTTTTTTTTAATTTAACTTTGATCATTATTTTCATAGAAAAATAAAGGATTGTTTTCAATGATTCCCAAAATCATATAAATGACAAATATAAATCTAGAAATTTTCAATAAAACACATGATATAACAGAGGAAACTTATATTATAATATCGACTTGAATTGGAGATGCAAGTAAAAGTTAGATTTTTAAGGTTATATTTGTTTAGCTACCTAACAAAAATATTGAAATGCCCTTAAAATAATAATAATAAAGGCCATTTCAATTAATTACCCCTCTTGATTTCTTTAAAACAAATTTAATTGTTTTCTTTTAATTGGTGCAAAATTGGATCCAGAAAGTAAATCGGACCTAGTGAACTAATGATTCTTTTATCTTTCTAGTTAAATAGTTCTACATAACAGAAATCACCATAAAACAATATCACTCTCTCCCTTTTTTTCTTCATGGGTGCCATCCTCTCTCTTTCTTCCTAAAAGAGTTTTTTCAATCTCTTGATAAAATCCAAAGTAATGATTTTCCCTCTTCTCCTTAGATTGTTTCCTATGGATGTAACCAAACCCCAACAAGTGGATATGGCAAATTTAGAGCAAAGTTATTGTGTTTGTATGGAAGATAGTTTTAGTGATCATTGGTAAGTATAATTTTGATCATAGTGTGGGAAATTGTATAAGGTTTCTAAACTAGAATTCTTACTCCTTGAAGGAAACAGGGGAAATAAAGATTTAGGATCCTATGCTACTTATATGTATGTGGAAGCACTTCAGATTATGTCAAGAACGAGTATGTTGACTTATATCTTCCTTGTTAATTAACATGTATTGGAGATACATGTAAATTATGGTTTTGTTTAATCTAAGGTTAAATAGTTCAATAAGATTTTATTGGAGAATAAGATAAAGAACTTATGAATTGTTAATTTGATGTTTATGTAAATTAAGATTGTGTAGGTTCGTATTTTCTAGAATTGAATGATGTTGTAATGTTGGATATTTGCAGTAGTGATTGTGAAAGATGAGATTAAAGGTTTAATGAGGGGGAAATCAAATTAGGTTCATATGAATGGATTTTGGTGTTTAAGGTTAAATGAGGAAGATGTGCCATCAACTGTGCCTTTCCTTAGTCAATTGAGATCAAAATTTTGTTAAGTGTGTGGCTAAATGAAGGGCCAATCAATTGGTTTGCCCCTACAGTTAGTTAATCGATGCCCCTTGTGTTGATTGCTCCCTTCTATAGTTGTCAAAATCGCGAGTTAACTCACACGTTTCTACGATTTTACGAGTTGGTAAGCACATTCCGAGTCAACTCGTATGTAAAAACGTTTTTGAGGTAAAATCGTAGTAAAATCGTCAAAATCGCGATTTCACTACGTTTCCACTGATTCCACAATATTGCAAAACTAAGTAAAATTTCAATCATCCAAATCCGAATAAACAAATATGTAATAATAGATATTCATAGCTCAAGTCCAAACTTTTAATAAACAACTATGGGCTTAATTGTTAAAAGCCCTTTGGCATCCAGGGGGCGTTGCCCCCTTGAAACCCCCACCGAGGCAGCTTTCCTAGACCCCCACCCGCTCAGCTTAGAGCGGGACCCACGTGTTTTCTTGTCGTAAGGGAGTATGAGTCGTACCCCAACATGTTCGTCGGTCATCACTCCTCTCTTATCAGTGTGTTACGTTGCATTGAAGTCTTTGTGTTTATGTTCGTCGATTGTTAGTCTTCTTGTTCCTATTTGTGATCATGTTCGTATTAAAGCACTCGTGTTTGATTGCTGCAACTTTCCTTATTTTAACTAATATTTTTGTAATAGTAAATAAAATAAAGGGTAAATAACTTTAACTTTATAAGAATTTTTTAGATTTTTAATTTTATAGGAAAGGTATAAATGTATTTATATTTCTATCTTTTCAATATATCATTCTCATAATTAAGTAAATATGAGATATTGTTAAGTAAATATATTTTGAATTAATAATCACGAATAGTGCAAAAAATTATCTAGTAATATATAATTTTGAAGGTTTTTCTTGTTATAGTATCTTCTTTATTATGTATTTTTAGTTAGCAGTTATTTGTCATTTTTTAATATTACTCATTTCTAATGGTATATCTTCGTTATCAATTTTTATTTATTAGTAATTTCTTAAAGTCACAATTGATTTTTAAATTTTATCTATTATCTTTTAGCTTTTGTATATATAACTAGGTGAAAATTGTTTTATACATGATTTATCATTTTAGAAATAAAATATCTATATTATACAACTTATGCTCGATTATCTATATTATGACTTTTATTGCAAATTTGCAATTTATAGCTAAAATAAATACTCACTTTCCTTATTTCTATTATTCATTATATTTTTTAATTACTATTATAAGTAAATTTATAATATTTGGAAGTTATTTTACATAGGTTGTAGAAACTTATGTTTCTACGTTCCGTTTTTATGTTCCGATTCTACGGACCCCTTGGCGATTCTACATAAAATCACGATTTTGACAACCTTGCTCCCTTCTATTGTGTGTCTAATTAACCTTTGTAATCCTTAGATCAACTAACTAATCCTTTAAGATTCTAATCGATTTCTTTTAGTTCCTAATAACCCAATTAAGTGAAAAATCAACTCTTAAATAGTGGTTTATCAATATATAATGCAACTAGGCATTTAATGATAATGGTATGTGTTTGTATTAGGCATTGATTGTTTAATTAATTGGTTTAAGTTAGATGAGCTCAACCTAGGTACATAATTACCTTGTGTGATGATTGTGTTTGTTAGGTTAAAAACTGAATGAACCTAACTATATTGGAACCTTAACCATTTGTTAAGTATGCTTAGTTGAAAGATTCGAGGTTATTGGTGATTGGATATGATGCCTACTAATTAATAATTGTGTTGTCCTAAAGAGGGTAGTGATTTGGATGATGTGGTTGATTAGGCATTGATGTTGCTATACATGCACATTACGAGTCATTAAGTAGTTAACTAGTGAGTCATCGAGATATGGGTTAGTCAACTAAGAGGAAACTATAGTTAGGTTATATAGCTATTATGAGATGCCTGATAGATGGTTGCGGTAGATCAAGAGAACCCTTAAGATGAGATGACTTTGTTTTCACTCGTGGGTATTAGGGAGTACCTCATAACAATATACATATATATGTGCATTGGGGAGTCATAAGCTACTCTAAGTCTTAGGTAGCCAAGGCTATATTATATTTCACACATAATTAGAGATAATAGCTAATGTTTGATGCATTAGTTATAGGTTGTATGTGATTTGCATGCATAGTATTTATGTGTAGATGTGGTGATTACTATGTTCCAGCTCACCATTTTCTAGCTATAGGTGCCATAGATGAGTTGGAACTAGAGGTGTGCAAGCAAGATAGGTTATGCGAGTCGATCCGTTTAACCTACAAAAAAATATATATAGATTGGGTCGAAAATTTTAGCTCACATATAAAGTAAGCGAACTTGCATTTGGGTCATGGGCCAATGCAAGTTAAGGTGGATTGGCCCATTCAGCCTGCGAGTTATGCAAGTGAGCCTGCTTAACTTGCAAAAAAAAAATACAAATTGGACTAAAAATTGTAGCTCGCTTACACAATTTTAGTTGGAACCATATGATGACCTTGGATACTATATATAATATGGAAATAGAGATGACATTAGTAGCTTTAAATATCATGATGACTAAAGAATGTTTAGCTAGAATGCTTTATTAGATGGACTTGGTGTGATTTTATGATGAATTCAATACTCTTTAACATGAAAAACTTATGTTTTCTTTAGTTCACATTGTTTCTACAAGTGTATTATGTGGAATTGAGTAAGATTCACAGGAGCTACTCATAGATGTAATACATTATGATATTTTCCTTATGTGAGTTTGGCACTTATTATGTGTATATGCGGATTTTAATAGGATTATGAGCTTTTCCATACCTATGTTGCGGTATGAGTATATAGCAGAATTGTCACATCTTCTATTCTAAGATGTGGCAAATATAATCATAAAATACTAGATCCTAACTCTTGATATCATATAAAATATAATCACAATATGTCTATGATATAAATATTTAATATCAATCCTAAAATCTAAGTAATCCTAAAGAGTTCTATATGCTTGATGGTGTTACTAGTTGCAAAATGGAAGTTTGAATAACTATGTGGTGTAGCTGTGTAACTCATCAGGTTGATGCATGAATCGAGGAAAAAAAAAGTAAAGTGGTCCCTCCACTAATTTTCTAGAATAATTACACCAATATAACTTATATGTTTTGCTAATTTTCCATTTTAACATATAAATTTTGCTCTTTTCTTTTTTTTCAACATATGTTTTAAAAATTAAGTCAAAAAGGGATATTGACCTATCTCCACTAAAAATGTTGTTACCGTCATTAACATGGGACCCAAATAAGGTCACATGTCATCTATATGGTTGACATCTTTTTTTTATTATTATTGTTATCTATAGTACATCTAGGATTCTAACTAGATGATAACTTAGATTAATAGAGTGGGAAAAAAAACACTAGCAAAGATGGAACAGAAAGAGAGAGAGGGGGAGAAGAAAGGTATAATTAGATCTTGGTAGAAGATGAATTGCAATCGCAATTGCTCCAGCAATCGTCTAGAACGGTCAATGGTGGCTCCATGGGTCTTTGCCTCAAAATCCTTGACACGACCAAGACCAAAACTCTAGGTCCACTAAAAGATTCATTATGCAAATTAGGTTGTTGTTGGTGGGATGATTCATAGGAATATCGTCCATGATGGCTAGCTCACCATCACCTCTTAATTGATGTCATACCAAGCTAGACACTAGTCTTCTTGAGTGAGTGTCATATCTCAATATTGAATCTTCCCCATGGTTACTTATGGACATCATGGAAGTGGATCTCCTTATTTAGGTTAAGGTTAAGGTTAGGGTTTGTTTTTGGATTGGATTTAGATTTGCAAGTTTGGGGTTTGCTATCGTTTTGCGTTAGGCATGGATGTTTTAATGGTGGATAGTAGTATGGTAATTATGGGAAATTATTTGGACAATTTTGGTCTTTTGGATCTTCACCACCTCCTCCTAATTGATAGATTTTCAACTCCTATAAGTCTCCATTTTCTTTTTGCTATTGAGGATATTGATTTTGTTGCTCTCAACATGTGTGTGTATATTTGGTTTCTCTCTTTCCTCTTTTTCATCTCTATTGGTGTTTTTTCTTTTTTTCTCTTAATCCACGTGTCATGTCATAGGTGGGTAGCCATGCCAAGTAAGCTAAAGGGCAATAATAAAGTTACGTCAAGTAGCATAGCTACAAAGTTTGTTTAGGTGTCAAATTGATCGATTTCAAAGTTCAAGTAATTAATTATAAAAATAATAAAAGTTTGATTAGTAATCACGACATTAATCCAATTAATTTTAAAAGCAATACTATATTATTTCTACATAATTATGCCAAATTTTCAATTTTGTTCTTTTCATTATGAAATGTTTATATAAAGCAAAGCATCTTATTAGCTAGTGAATATGTGTCTATCTTTTTTTTTTTCCTTTTGATCTTGAGAATGATAAAATTATTGATCATTGGAAAATCAAATAGTAAAGATTAATTTAGAAAGAAAAATACATATTAAATATTTAAATAGGTTAAAATATATTTTAATGGGTTAGTTTATATAACTCACTAAAATATATAGATGAGTTAAATGGGTTGGCTTGACTTGTTTAACCCACAAAAACATATAGTGAATGCAATTGATGAGCCTAAACTCTAAAATTAACTTTTGCATCTCCTCTCTTCCTTTGACTATGAGTTGGCTTTCATAGAGTGATTTTATCAATTCTAAAGAAAGGACTTTGCTTACTAAAACTCTTTTAAGGTCGAGGGGGTTTACCTACTCACTTGAATTAATAAGTGGAAGATGTTTCTAAAGTTTCCTCTTTTTGGTTAGAAAGTTGGACATAAATAGGACCTCTAGACTAGTGTGTTAAATGGGTTTGGTTAGTAAGTTGGCTAGTTTAATCTATGAGCCAAAGTTGATTGAATTAGGGGCAACATATTTTAGCTTGTTTAGTAGACAAGTCACAATGAGTTAGCTTTTTAGCCCAAGGGCTAAAGTGGGCCGAACTCAATTGACCTGTTTAACTCACTTGTCTAGCTTTAGCTAAATGAGGGCATTGGAGATATTTTTTATTCGGCCACTTTGATATTTAAGTTGGCAAGATATTCGAAGAAATAGGTAGGGCATGGAGAAGACATTATGACAACACTAGTATCAAGCAATTCTAGTTATGCGTTTCACTTTCTTGGCCTCCTCTTTCTAAGAAGGACCTTAAGATTTATATGTGTTCAAAGAGAAGGATGAGCAACTCCTCCCTCCATACTTCTTAAGCCATCTTGCATTCAATGCTAGGTAGTGCATCTAATAATTGGTGCAACCTATTATGAATGGGCTAAAAAGGGAATGTACTAACTATGATACCCAACACCTAAATTGGTAAGATGTGACATTTGATACTTTAGTCTTCCAGGCTTATCTTCTTATGGGTGAGAGATAGAGGGTAGGCCAAATTCTAGTTTAAGGGTCAAGGTAAGGCAAACAAGTGATGGGCCTTAAAGCCCATTAGTGAATAGCTATCATCAAGTTTCACATTAATGATCTTAATAGAGAATAGAGATAGACATAGACATAGAACTTCTTCTTTTTTTAATTTATCTTTGAAAATATGAATCATGAAATGAAAAAAAAAATAAAAAAAATTGGCTCTGGAAAAAGAAAAGAAAAGTAACAATGCATAGACTCATGTAATTATTTGCTAATTTTTTTTAGAAGTCATATAACTGGATCACATGTGTACAAGATGGACATTAAGCTAGCCTATCCGAATTGAGTCAACCCATCATTTGGGATTTTGTTGGGGATATGTCTACTTGTTATATGCCATTTTGATCAAGGACTAACGATTACTAACTAAGAACAATCCACGCAAATTAATAAAATATAAAAGCATTAAAATATAGGTTAAATTGTTATAATTTATCAAAAATAAAAAAGAAATCCATGAGAAAGGGATAGAGGTTGGGCAAAAAGCACCTTTTGACGAAAAAGGATTTATTAATATTGATATGTCACATGTTTCAAATATGACATAATTAATTATCAATAATTTTTAAGTATGTGTTAATGATAATAGAATTTTTTTAAAAACTATCATTTATATTTTTATATATTAGAATTTTATTAATTTTTATGTGACACTAATTATTTCACTAATGTGTTAATACCATTAAAGTCTTTCTTCTTTTGGCTTTACATATATTTATTTTATACGATTTGGTCCAAGGGCCAAATTTATTGTGACGAATGGCTACCAAGGTTGTCAAACTCGCGAATTAACTCGTACAATTTAACGATTTTACGAGTTTGGATATATATTTCTAGTTAACTCGCATACAGAATTGGGGAGAAGTAAAATCGTAATAAAATCGCGATTTTGAATAGTAAAATCATCAAAATTGCGAGTTTGAACATTTCCACCAATTCTACAATATTACATAACTAAGTAAAATTTCAGCAATCCAGATTCGGATGAACAGATATGTAATAATAACTATTCATCGGCCCAAGCCCAAACTTTTAATAAATAAATATGGACTTAATTACTAAAAGCCCCCTGGTGTTTAGGGGGCGCTGCTCCCTTGAGATTGCCGCTGGGATGGCTTCCCCGGACCCTCGCCCGCTCAGCATGGAACGGGACCTACATGCTTTCCTGTCGTAGGGGAGTATGAGCCATACCCAACATGTTCGTCGGTTATCACTCCTCTCTTGTCAGTATGTTGCGTTGCATTGAAGTCTTTATGTTTGTATTTGTCGATTGTTAGTCTTCTTATTCCTATTTGTGATCATGTTTGTGTTAAACCATTCATGTTTGATTGCTGCAACTTTTCTTATTTTAATTAATATTTTTGTAATAGTAAATAAAATAAAGAGTGGATAACTTTAACTTTATAAGAATTTTTTAGATTTTTAATTTTATAAGAAATGTATAAATGTATTTATATTTCTATCTTTTCAATATCTTATAGTTAAGTAAATATGAGATATTGTTAAGTAAATATATTTTGAATTAGTAATCATGAATAGTACAAAAATTTACCTAGTAATATTTAATTTTGAAGGTTTTTCTTGTTATAGTATCTTCTTTATTATTTACTTTTGGTTAGTAATTATTTGTCATTTTTTAATATTACTCATTTCTAATAGTATATCTTCATTATCAACTTTTATTTATTAGTAATTTCTTTGTCACAATTAATTTTTAAATTTTATCTGTTATCTTTTAGTTTTTGTATATATAACTAGGTGAAACTTGCTTTTTATATGATTTATCATTTTAGAAATAAAATATCTATATTAGACAACTTATGCTTAATTATCTATATTGTGACTTTTATTGCAAATTTGTAATTTATGGCTAAAATAAATGCCGAATTTTTTTTATTTCTATTATTCATTATATTTTTAATGATTATTATAAGTAAATTTATAATATTTGGAAGTTATTTTACATAGGTAATAGAAACTTACGTTTTTATGTTTCGATTCTACAGACTCCTTAGCGATTCTATATAAAATCGCGATTTTGGCAATGTTGATGGCCACTATATATGCCTTAGTCACAAGTTATCCAATTCAAGAGGATGTCCTAAAGAGATAATGAGAAGAAATGAAATAGGTTAAATGAGTGCTATAGGGATGTATTAAAAAATCAAATAATTTTTTTTATATTTTGATCAATCTTTTTCCCTTAAAATATGTAATCGATATTTTAAATATATATATATATATATATATATATATATATATATTTAGACTTCTAACAAATACTCCTACAATAAAAAGAACCTCATTCCATAAAGCGAACTAAAATAACCGGACAGACCTTCTTCCATGGCAGTCCTGGGCAAATCATTATTACACCTAGCAACATACGTGTGTGTATACGAGAGAGAATCATTAGGATGGACTAAATTGGAAACTACACCGGATTTGAATAGTATATTGCTTACCTCATTAAAGATGCTGCATGAGTCATCATGCAAAAGGGACCTAAAATGCTAGCACTACCCACAAACATACATTTAAAAATGTTGAAGATAAGAATCAGACCACTTCTAGTATTTATTTGGACCTTTGTCTAAGAATCGATTATGTCAGAATCGGCTCATTATAATATTCATATCCAACGGGTCTCGGATTGCCAAAGAAGGGATTTGTTGGGCTTGATATAAGATATGGATTGGATCGTTGCGGGTTGGAATGGATAAAAGTTTAATATACTGAAGTATTTACAATAATTTGTAATGGTTATTATATTATTTAGAAAAAAAGTATAAATTTAATTTTTAATATTTATTATATTTTTTATTTTAGTTATAAATATTTTATTTTTTATAATCGAATCCCTTAATGTTTATCAACATTTGCAGATGAGTTCTGCATTAATTATAAATTCTATTATTTTGATAGAGAAGGAATAAAAGTAGAGGAAAAGTTAGTAATAAATTATTTATTTTATTAAAATATAAAAAAAGTGGGTATAGCTTTAAAATGTAATTTTATTATAAGGACAAGAAAATGATTTCAAAACAATTTTCTTTAAATCGGAGGGGAATGCATTCCCTCCATCCAAACATAGCGTAAGTTTCACATGTGATGTCTCCCTCCTCTGTCAAGAGTTTTTCTCTGCGTAGCCTGTTTTCATAAAACCATGGGATTTCATGATTACCACAGATTTGAACAATGAAGGACTAAAACCGAAATGACTTTTCTAGGAAAAGTCGTCCTTGTGCATTGATTCCTTTGAAAAACGAATGGTCCGCTGATTTGAAAAAAAAAAAAAAAAAACCTTAATATCTCGGTGACGATAAAAACTTGTAATTAGCGTTTAGTTGTATGTTTGCATTAGAGGAGTGGTCGCAGTTAATGTTGATGATGATAATGGGAAATGAATTTTTATTTGTAAAATTGAAAATTATTTTACTATTTGTAATTGCCCATTTTTATGGTAGTTAATTTACTACTCACTTTTAACTAGTATTGGATTTAAACTTGACATAACTTAAAATTTTGAATTTAAATTTAACTTAAAAAAGCACTTAACAAACTTAAATCTATTTGATTAAATTCGTTTATGCTCATTTTACATTAAAGATTATTTTTTATTATTACAACATCAATTCATAAATCTATCTCGAATTTTGATTTAAATTATACTTGGGTTGAGTTTGATTAGATTTGCAAACTCACTTGAGTCAAATATTTTTGCAGGTAGGCATGACTTATTTATACTTAGAATCCACGTTAAAAACTACAAGTAATCATAATAATACCTTATACTATGTTGATGCTATTTGACTACTACAAATGCAAAAAAAAAAAAAAAATTGTTCACAAAAATTTCAACAAAATAAATGCATTATTAGATACATCCATTTCAAGAGGATAATCGCATTATTACCTCTAAAACCAAGAATTAGATGCAGATCATTAGAACTCATAAGTGGCTTTGAAAATGTGATTTATCCTCCAAAACTTTTAAAAAGAGCATTCGGCTTTCCAACCAAAGTTAAAAGTTTCCTAAGCATTTGTCATTAGTTCTAAAATAACAACAGTTTAGAGATTTTAGCGGTAGTTTTTAGAGTCCAATGGACAATTTCAGAAGTTTAAAGTTTAAACAAGGCAAAACCTTTTTATGAAAGTCTACCCACTTGGTTGGTGGACTCATAATTGCTAAAGTGAAACAGACATTTAAGTTTTTTTTTATTCGTAACCTAGGAAAATAGATCGAAAGTCTCCACAATCTTTGTTAATCATGTTGAAAATTTGTAAGAGAGAGAGAGAGAGAGAAAAAAAAAAATTCCGACCAACTTCCGTTGAATCTTCTACATGCTATTTTGAAGATATACATACATACAAGTTAATTACACAACATATGGCTTAGGTTGAACTGGTAATATGGCTTAAACCGGTCCACCGATTCACAAACTATGAATTGGTCCAGTGAATTTGTTTGTGAACTAGCTAAATCAAGATATAAAAAATAAAAAATAAATAAATAAATTAGAGCTAGTTCCTGTAAGGAACCTCAGACCGATCTCAATTTTTTTTTTTTTTAATTCAAGAACCAATAGGTCTGTACCGGTTGGGCTCATCTCCTATGTCTAGGTTGTGCCATTTCTTAAAGTTCCTCATGAGTTTCATATCCTTCTCTTGTTTTGACCATGTTTGAACTTTCAACGAGTGAATAAAATTAAATTATTTGTTTCGCTAATTAGTAATATAAAAATGGGTCTTCCTATCTATTTCTATGGTGATTCCTTAAAAGGAAAGTTCTGTTGTTTTGCCAAGCAAAAGAGACGTAATTCAATATGAAAAGCATGCCGTTCAGGATATTCTTGGTATATGATTTTCTCATTTTCTAAGCATTGGCATCTTCTTGTTAGACTGCTAACTATGAAACAGCACCTTCTTTTTTGTTATTCCATGATGCTCATAGTGAGTTTCCAAGCATATCACTTAGAAACTTCTTTTTTGTTATTCCATGATGCTCATAGTGACTTTGACATTTGTGCCATCATATTGAGAAAGCTCCTCGCATGTATTAACATTTTATTTTTTCTATATTTATCACTAAATAATGCAAATAAAAAGAAAAAACTTATTTCCATTGCACATGCATTTTCACAAAGTTTGTAATTGATATTAAAAAATTTAAAGAAAATAGGCCTTCAACACATATAACATGGACATCCTCATTTGAACTCTAATATTGTACCATATAATGCCAAGTTAGGTTACCCAAACTTTGCGTAGTATAGTTTTTATTACTCCTTTTGTTGTATTTTATTTCTCCAACGCACGGACGAGAGCCGCAAGAATATCCATTTAGAAATCAATGCTCTAACACCAAATTTGGGGTGGTGGTGGTGCGGGAGTTGTCAAAATTTGATAGAGAATTGATATATAAGAGGATATTACAAATAAAAGATAAAATTGTAAAAAAGCCGATTACATGAAAATAAGATAATCTAAACATTGATTGATGTTATGCTCCAAATTTGAAGGATATGTTGAGTCCACCATATATTTCTAGTTGAATAGAGATATAAAAGTCTCATCTCCTATGTTTTCTTTATCTTCATGCCCAAAGTAATTACCTAAAAAACATTTTTCATAAACGAGGTGAGAAAAAAACCATGTAAATACTATATTACATGTATCTATACACATCCAATACTCACACATAGACCAACAATTTACTAAATGCAACAAACGGTTAACTAATTCAAAATATATCAATTAGTCTAATCAATTAATATAATCCCAGAAACTGAAATTCAAAGCAACTTGGAATCCACCTTCATGCCTGACTGAACCAAAGCTTAATCTTAACCACAACTCATCCAAAACTATGAAACATGATTCTACCAATCCCAATCCAACAAGACATGACCAAGCATACAATCTTGTCATACACAAAACAATATGTAGGAATCAGTCCTGTTGTCATCTATTGAAACTTGCTAATCGTATCATATTGAGTTCATCACTCATATCCTTTCATTAGTGATTGGATTTATTATAACTTTCTTCTCTTCTACTAACCATATTAGACACGAGTCCCTCATATAGATAACTCACTAAATTGCCTAAGCAAACTTAACATCTATTCTAATCACTTCAATCAAGACGTATGGGACCAATGGCTACTACATGCAGGTCCTCATAGCCACAAACATGCAACACAACATTCCCGGTTAATATTTCATATTTATTAGCTCATGTCATTTATTTTACATAGGAACAAACATCAAACCAACAATATAACACTTACCTTTTTCCTAGAAAGCCTTGCTTGATCCTTTGAATCCATAATATCCTATAATCATTAAATTGCAAAATTAGAATTCTAATTTATTTCAATCCATATTGTCTAGTTTTTCCTATTCTTTCCTTCTCATTCTTAATTTGTTATTAATCAGATTTTACTAATCACAAATTATTTAATCCAGAGATTTCTAATAAAAAACAACTAGAATGATTACCGGGGAGAATAGGTGAGTTAACCTATAAAGGCAGTCAATCAGGTTATTAAAAAGTTTGGCTATTGATTTCACCTTCTGTGTTCTTTGTTCATATATATATATATATATAGTATAAAGTCAATTTTAAGGTTTCCATAGATCTATTGCATAAAACCCTATTTTTAATCTAAGAATTTTATTTTATTTTATAACTTCCAAGCTTTGAATCTATAATTCTATTATCTCTACTTACCTTGGGGTTTAATTGTGATTACCATTTCTCCACTATATATCCACTTTGTAATCCCTTTATCAACAGGCTTTGAATTCCTTAAATCTATTTACGTAGATGAAATTAGAATTATGAAGTTTACTTGATTTACCTCCATATAGCAATAAGAGAGGTTTGTTGGACTGGGTTCATGAGAAGGGATAGAGCCTATATATGTATATATATACATGTCATGTTGTCCTTATTATCATATGTTATATTATAAACTTTTTATTTTTATTTTATTCTTTTGTTATTATTAAAATATTTGCTTAGGGTATTCATAATTAATGAATTAACCTAGACATGGGGCCGGTTTTGAACCAGCCCTGGGGAGGAAGGGCCGGGTTGGTTCCCCTGACTCGGTGATTCACGAACTAGTTCGGGTTCTAAATCGGTCCTATGAAGTTTTTTTTTTGGATTAATTTTTTTTCAGTCATGTTTTTTTTTTTATTAGTGATTGTATTAAGGCTAGCCCAACCCCTTAGTTCAATCCATACATGAAACCGTGGGCTGAACCGGCAGGTTCATGGATCGGTTTAGGGCCCGTCGGTTTGCCAGGTTGGGTAATGCAACTCGACCTTCGAACTACCGGCTCGACGATTTTTACCCACCAAGACAATTTTAGATTTGGGTCGGTTCAAGAGCCTAAACCGATCAGGTCGGTTTGTAGGTCAGAACTGGCTCTTTTTTATACCTAAATTAATTTTTATAAGTATAACTGAAAAAAAAAATTAATTACACACATCGGTAAATTGAAAAGTACAAAAATTCAAGTAATATATATATATATATATAAAACAAAGTTAATTATACTTATATATATATTTTACTTCGAATAAATGGGCAAAAGCGTTTGACTGATGTATACAAAAAACTTGTGCATCGTTTAATTGTGCCATGTGAATGAAAGCTGTGAATCGTAAAACCAGTTGGAGGGTTCACGTGGCACACGAGGAACCTTTGACCCGATAAACGAACGCCAGTGGCTCCATGGTCAGATAAATCCATTGCCACTTTTTAAAGCATTCAGCCATACGTGACTAGGTTCACCTGATTTGAGGTTTAAGGATAATAATACACGATGAGTTTATTCAATAGTTAGGTAGTCAAACGTTTGATGCTCCATCGTTTAAGGTATGATTTATTGGTGCAGCGGTTATCTGGCACGAATATGACCAGAGACATCGGGGCATAATGTTGGACCCACTATCCTTTTTATGTAGAAAAGAAAACATTTAGATTAACACGTAACGAGTTGGAGTGGTAAGACTTTACAAACTTATCCCTATCTATAAAACCAGTAATTTAGGCCCTCTTCATAGATTAAGTCTAAGCAAATCAACCTAAAAAAATTCAAAAGCTTCCTTAGAGGGTAAAACAAAACTCATTCATTATCTTTTACTGGCTATATTTCTTTCAGCTAGCCAATTTGCCACTCTCTTCATCTCCCTTAGGATTGCTTCATTTTTCTTCTCAAGAGAAGGTAAAGCTTTTTTCTGCATGCCATTAACACGTTATGATATTTCAAAATTGAATTGCAAGAATTATTCAACAGAACAACAACTACTTGATTATTACCATATATTTCAATTTTTTCAAGTCTTAGCTTTACACAATGAATTAATCCTCAGCGCACATCCTATAACTCAACCGCTATTAAATCAATCTTTCCTATGTTTTTAGCAAATCCAAAAGTCCAGCATCCTTGATTATCCTTTATTACACCATTTATCATTGCTTGTCCATTATTTAATATAACCAATGTATTTAATTTGACCCACCCTTCTTATGGGTTTGCCATTGCAAATTGACTCACTATCTTTAAAAACCTAGATATCACTTCAAAAGGGTCCATTTTCCACTTATGGATGTTTCTGAAACAAGAAAAGATTCATTGAAAATAATCCATTACATCATAACAGGACTGAAAACTAAGAAGAAGAACAAAGCACAACAGCAAGCCACAATCTCACTATGTTTTTCCTCTGTTCCATTTGTCCATATATCCCGTGTGAAAGCTAAGCTAGGCAAGGCGAAGGGTTGGGTGCTTCAATCTGTCCAAATAACAAGCCAATTTCACGTAACAAGTAATAGGAACCAAAATTGCTTCAAACGTCCTCCAAAATGCGATTTTACCGTTTCAACCTAGTGTACTTGCAATTCTAGTTTAATTTTACCTCAAAATGATTTTGTATTCAAGTTGACACGGTAGGTATATACTCATAAACTCATAAAATCATAGAAACATACGAGTTTAAATTGCGATTTTGATAACATTAGTCGTGTGTCTAGGTATGTGGTAAGTATTAATAATATTAACACATATAATAATGATAGTGAGTAGTTTTCAAACCATTCATATTTTATTAAAAAAAAAGTCAATTATACTAGTACTTACATACAAACAATTAATGTGTTAACACTATTGAAACATTTCTCCTTTAGGTGGAAAGGGTTTAAAAATATTTTCATGCTTTTTAGTGGTAATTATACATTTTACAGGAAATAGCAAGTATATAAATGGAAATAATTTTATTATTTAATGATTAAACGAATAAATCATGCAATTTCATTTGTAAGATATGGATCAATCTCTTAAACTCTAAAAATGAAATGTACCTTTCAAAAACTCATAGAGAAGTTTATTTTTCTCATGTGCTGTTTGTAAATATTTCAAGCAATCACTAAATTTGGGTCCCTTTTCATGTCTTACCAATACAAGTGTAAAAATGCATCTTGAGAGTATATGGAGCTTCAATAATATTTTTGCATTCAAAATGCAATTATTCTTAGGTATAGTTGTATTGAGTCAAAGAATCATAATATGTTTTAGATAAGTATCATATCTTATCCTATGTCCTATCTGTTTAAGATTAATTTTTTTCCCACTACAATATCTTATTTTTATTTTATTTATATGATTGTTTATATGATAAGATATAGCTAAAATAATGAGTGAAGAAAGATATAGACATACCATAGGTGATTGCATTTTCAAAATACTATAACTCAATAAGACTTTGAGCAAATTCAAGTAAGATGCATATAAAAAATGAGACAATCCATGCTAACCCTAACATTTATGGTATGGATAAAGAAACCAATATCTATTGCCATATTTGATTTAATTGTTAATATCATTTTTTAAGTAGTATGTTCTTCTAAATCCTATAGAAGTACAAAACTATATATATAATTGAGCATCTCAACAATCAAATATTCAAATAGACTTTGAAACACCAATTAACAAATCTCCATATTGGCTTAAATTTTCATAGTTAGCACATGCATGTACTTTCAAACTTCTACAATAATTAACTCCTCTATGGTTTGCCAATCTACTTGCCTTAAGGTAAGTCAATGCATTGCACTAGCCTACAAGCTGTCATTTCCCTTTGCCCAAACGATGTCATCCATTTACTCTAAAAAGCATACATGCCTAGTTATGAACCTTGGTATTGTTGTTAACTTTTCACTTAATAATTGCCAACATAACTACCAACTCACTAAGTACTCATTGGACCACTAAACTCCTCGTTCCTTTAAATCTCTATCGAGTTGTTGAGTATTTATTGAACCACTTATGCTCCATCTTTTTAGGAACTCATTTATATGCAAACTTACTTTGCACAACACATGAATGAAGAAACATGGATCCTCTTGTTATATAGTCACATAGTTGTTTTCCTCAAAACTAACTACATTAAACTATAACTTTCCACTCTACTATCAACATCCGCCATAAAACCATAATAAATGAAAATTCTCTCACTATAGGAACAAGTTACTAACCTTAGACTTTTCTCATAACCCTTAGGTGCATAAGAGACACCAAACCTCACCATGCTTTAGTAATCAACACAATCTAATTAAACCAAGATACAAAGTAATGCATAAAAATTATGTATATACCTTACATCTAGGACAATGCACATCCATTTTACATCAAGTTTGACCTAAGCTTTATCTACACCAACAATTTAAAGCTTTTCACTATTTTTCATTTACACAAAACAATCTACACAAGCTTGTAAGTTTGGAACTAGTCTCCTTGCTACACATACATAGCATACTTAAGAAACTCATCGACATGTCAACCATCATCTATTAAGTTAGCTACTATTGCATAAGCATTGCTTTACTCTTACCATACCTCATTTGAAACTTGTTATACCCAAACAATACTCTTATGCTTATAGTAAAAGCAAAACACAGGCATTTAGATTCCCCTTTAGAACAACCATAACCATTAGACCAGTGTTAATCTCTAGCAATTAAATTGCCTACAAGATGGATTACCTCTAAATCCCAACCGTAGTCTAATTGTCCTTGCTCACAGATTGTCCTCAAAACTCATGGATCAAGAGATGCAAGAGAGCACAAGCATCACAAATTTTCCATTGTCTTCCCTACTAATACTACCAGTACAACAATAGTGATCTAACTCTACAAGATTCCTATAAATTGCTTTCATAAGTTTAACTATACTCAATCCCACTTACCAAAAACCAAGTCCATACCTCTGATAGATTCCTCAAAATCCTATTTCAATCTTCAATGCCTAATCTCCTCATATTGCTATCAACTTAAGAAAAAAATTCATAAGGGCCTTCACCACTTTTATCAAGGATTTGATCTAGATTTATCATGTAAAATTATTAAACTAATATGTAAGATGTAAATACGTATAATAGAGATAAAGTGAAACACAAGATTAACATGGAAAACCCCAAAAGAATTGGGGAAAAATCATGATCTTCACTCGTATAACAATATGTTAGAAGGTTCTCATGATCCCTTTGAAGCAATGCTTCTACAATTGAGTTTTCTAGGATTTGTATGATTTTGTCTCAATTTTTATTCTATCTAATGTATCTAACAATATATATATAGAATTATAGGAAGCCCCAGAAGCCCTAATATAATAAAGGAAATAATTTATATAACAAGAAAAATGTAAAATAAGAAACTACCAAAAGGCTCACATAAGCTTCCGATAGATTAGCTAAGCCTTGTCAGTAGACTGCCCAAGTTAGTGGTTAATTGCCAATCGAGCTTGTTAACTAGCCTACGTCAGTGGTAATGATCAAAGGTACAGTCAACTAGCTACATTTGTTTCATGTCTTGACATTGTCCTTTACTTAATCATATTCCAAATCTTAAGTTTCACTTAAATTTAAAGCATAAAATAGATTTCATATTAGAGTTTTTGTACCCTTTCATTTTGTACATTAGTATTATTTTTTCATTTACAAAACTTGTATTTTTGCATTTATTCACTTTGCTTGCTTTCGATTTTTCTTTTTTTCTTTTAATTTAGTTATTTAACACTTGTTTCACATCTTTTCACTTGTAAAAGCTAATTGTTAAAGCATTATTAGATTTGCCCTCTCTATTTTTTTTTTTTTTTGTAATGATGATGATTGGGCTGAGGTCATATACTATTAAAACAATAATAATGTAGATATACAAAGTAAAAAAATAAAAGTCAGGTTATAAACCTAAAAAAAAAAACACAAATATATAAAAATAGGAAAGCGTGAAAATTCAAACATTTTTTTTCCTATTAGCTATATCTTTATCCATCTCTTTTCTGATTATATAGTGAGACTAGAATAATTGCTACTTGCTAACTTTCCATGGGGTTGAAGATCTGGAATCTCTATATAGAAAACATTAAAGGCCCAGACTTCCATCATGACTCATACTACCATGACACGGACAGCAACAACTACTCTAAAATGTTGTAAGTGCGAGATGCAATACAGCACCCACACAGCAGAAGAATCCAATGGCCTTTATTACCTTTCCACGTCCCCTTCCAGGTCCACTCAGTACGCTGCATATTCTGGAATCTTAAACGTTATCTCCAAACACGACATTGGATGTGCACCCGTACCACACACAAAATATAAAAATCTTTTTATACAAAACGATAGCTATTCAGTCTTCTTGCCATACCAGTACCACACATGCCTAATATTTTAGTATTTGTAAAATGGTTTTGCAGGTTCAATCCATTTGTCTCGAAATTCCAAAATCATAAAAAAGATAATTTGATATCTTTGTCAACATTATATCAATCCGCATGGAGTTGGAGGATTTTATTATAACGAACTACCTTTTCAATTTCCCTTTCCTACTCCTTGCATATATATAATGCGATATAAAAAAACTTCGATTCTCTTGTTGTAATATTGTGATATATATTTATATAATAGTAATAGATTTTTTATTTAAATTATTTAATATAATATTTATTTTTTATTTTAATAATATGATTATTTATTTAAACACTAATTCCTTTATTTATAATCTTTTTCCATTAAAAATTCATAATCAACCACTGCTAACTTAATAGTTTAAAGTGTTGGTCGAATAAATTAAACATCCGAAGTTTGATCCGCACGAGCAAAAAAACAAGCAAAATCTTCTCTTTATTGATAGTTATTTATTTTTCTATCTATCTATTATATATATATATCTATATACAAGTAGACCATAAAATTAAGATATTTATGCTTAAAAATTTTAAGTGATGATGTACTTAAAATGATGATAAAAACATTAACAAGTGTTTAAAAGCATCTTAAAATACTCTCTAGAATGATATATATTTATTGACATTATTAAATTAAAACCGGATATTTAAATTCACCTTATATTATAATCTAGTGGAAATAAGAATTAATTTAATGATAGATTTCCTTAATGTTCTATAAAATATACCATATATTAAATTAAACTCTTTTATTTACGAGCATATCTGTCGCAACTCGTAAAATTATACAATTGTTTAGCCACAGGTTTAATGAGGAAAAAAAAAGAAAAAAAAAAATCAAGTAAACAACAAGTGGACACCTTTTATAATAGAAGAGGTTGGACTTCAATAGTTCCCTCTTTCCCGTTCCATTGGATTTTTATTATCCCTTGAAATACCAGAATTCTCTTTTTTAACTCCGTATCTAACTTCCAAGTTCCAACCCCCATCCCCTCTCTCTCTTTCTTTCTGTCTCTCTCTCTCTCTGACAGTTCCAGTCGGCGTCTCAGACTTTGCAGACTTCAAGAAACAGCAACATCCACGTGACTCCGCTTCTTCGCACGTTGCTTTTTCTGGTGATTCCTTCTTTCCATGGCTACACTACGCTCATTTGAATGTTACGTACACTTAATATACGCATTTGCACGTGTTCATGTATGCGTATACGTATTCGTATGTTGTACATGTAACTATTTTATGTGTATGATACAACGGCGTTTCACTTAGAGAGCTTTATTTCTTCATCATCTCGCGCCTGTTTATCTTCCGTGCTTCTGATATTTCAGAGAAAGGAAGTGAATTCGTAGTTATTGCTTAGAGAGAAAGATATGGAGAAGAAGATACGAGTCGGAGTTTGCGTAATGGAGAAGAAGGTGAAAATGTGGATTGAAGCTCGCGTTTTCTTCATCTTTTTCACAATTCTTGTGATTTTAAGTGAATAATGTTGTTATATTTTACATTCGTACTGTTTTTTGGTTAGATTTAGTATGAGTCGGCGGTTGTGTGATATATTGAGTTGATTATCAGGTGCGTTCAGCTCCTATGGAACAAATACTCGAAAGACTTGACGCGTTTGGTGAATTTGAGGTACGAAACGCGTGAATTGGACCTTTTCGGTTTTGGCCTGCATTTGATGCTGTGACTTGTTAGGAAATAGTATGTTTGGTTGAATTGCTCGAGGACGTCTCTGCGTGGTAGCTTTTGCATTTGGAAAGTTTGTAGTGGTGTTGGGTTTTAGTATGGAAGAAGTACAGTGTTGCTTTGAAAAGCAGGTGTTTGGATTTTGCAGTGAAGTGGTTTTGATGTGTTATTTTGTTCCGGAAGCACTGCAATTACACCAATATTCAGCTAAGTTATGCTATAGTTCTTGATTAAGGTTGTGTTTGTTCCACGGAAGTCATCTTCTGAACTTTTTTTCATTATTTATTATAAGCAAAACTCTATGGTTATCAGGTATTATCAGAATAGTTTCAAAAGAATGCAGATATTAGTGATTTGTAGCCTTGAGTCATGGTGGAAGGTGATTTGCAGTAGCCGGCCACTAGTGGTGGTGGTTCTTACCCATGGATAATGCTAATGGATTGATTTCCATTTTTAACTGTTGCCACCACCACCATCAATGCGATCTTTGCCTCTCATTATTTGCTGCTGCTGCTAATAGTTGCTAGTTTCCACAGCATCTTGCAATAGTAATGATAATATGTAACAATTCTTTTGATTATGAGAAATGGCGAGAAAAATTGGGAAAACTTTTTTATGAAACAAACATACACTAAGTCATGCATTGATAGTGCAGTCTTGAATAATATATTATTGTGTATTATATGAATGGTTGCAGTATAGTGGTCTTAACTCTTAATTTCATGATATACTTCTTGATTTAGTCATGGGAGGACAGTACACTTCGATTTTTGTAGATTGTATGAGAGATTTGAGTTTAATTTGCATAACCTTTAACTCTGTGAAATGTCCTTTGCTAGATCATTATATTTGGGGACAAGGTTATATCGGAAGATCCGATAGAAAGGTAATTATATGGATTTTCAATTGAAAAATTAATGCACGACTTTTCTTCAAATGGATGTCTTTTTGTCTTTCATTCATTGAGTTTAAGGATAATATGAACTTTGCACTAAATCTGCAAGTTTAAGCCTGTCATACTTGGTAAGCTTATCATGATTCACCATTCAAATTCCTTTGCCTTCATTCAATCCCTATTGAATTGAGTCTTTTACTTGATATGTTTTAGTCGAATTGGGCAGCTCATAAGTGACGGAAAGTGTTAAAGTAACAAATATAGAGCCAACAGGAAATAGATAGGTATACATAAACTAACACTTCCTCTCAAACTAGTAAGTACAGAGTCCCAGATTGCTCACAAGTTCTTCGAATCTGTGAGTAGGAAGTCTCTTAGTCATAACATCTGTGATTTGTTTACTTGAAGGTATGTAGGGTGTAATGATCAAACCATTGTCCAGCTTTTCCGATGATAAAATGCCAGTCAGCCTTGAAGTGTTTGGTTGTATCATGTTGTACAGGGTTGTATGATATGGTGATTGCTGACTTATTATCACAAGATAGCCTCACATTCTTCACTCTTTCAAAGTGCAAGTCATCCAAAATGATCTTGACCCACAATAACTCACAAATCTCATAAGCCATACATTGAAATTTGGCCTTGGCTCTTGAGTAAGCTACTACATTCTGCTTTTTGAAACATAATACCTTACTTGGACTTTCTTTCAAGTATAGGAGAATGCGATTAAAAGCTTGTAAGTTTTGCTTCCTAGGCTCATGCATGAATTGGCAAACAACTCCTACTGCATATGCTATATTAGGCCAAGCATATGAGAGATAAATGAGTCTCCCCATAAGATGCTGCTACTGGCCTTTATCAACTGGTTTGCCTCCTTTTCTAGCACCAAGTCAATGATTTGATTCAATTGGGGAATATGCTACTATCCAACTCTCTTTCCCAGTCTCTTTCAACAAATCTGAGGTGTTTTTTTGGGGGAAGAAAAAATTCCTTCTCTTGAATGAGAAACCTCAATTCCAAGAAAGAATTCAAGTTTTCTGAGGTCTTTATGTTGAAATCTCTGGCCATGTTTTCTTTCAATAATTTCCTCCCACAATTATTATTCCTAGTCACAATTATATAATCTGCATAATACCAAAACCACTATGATTTTGCCATTCTCAGTGTTTTCAATGAATAACGTGGGATTCCCTTGACTTTGTTTACACTTAAAACTCATCATAGCCTGTGAGAATTTTCTGAATGAAGCCCATAGCGACTGTTTCAGCCCATACAATAATTGATTTTTTCCAAACTTGTGATAAAATCTCTGTGGGCACTCTATGAATACCTCTTCATTGAGTTCACCATGTGGGAAAGCATTATCAAATTGAAGTGGCCAATGCAAAAAGAGCAGCTAATGATATTAATATCTGGACTTTGTTCTTTTTTGCTACAGTAACAAAATTATTTTCATAATCAATTTCATATGAAAAGGCATAACCTTTAGCAATTTTCCTTGCTTTGTATTTCTCCAAGGAGCTATCAATGTTGTATTTTGTAGTAACACCCACTTACATCTCACCAACTTCTTACCACTTGGCCTTTCAACCACTTCCCAGGTCTAATTCTGCATCAGTGCTTGCATTTCCTCTTTCATCTTCAGAAACAATTCTTGGAAGACTTATATAATCTATTGTACCTACGAAGGCTTTGTTTAGGGATGATTCTTTGAGATGAAATAAAGTTGGAAATGGTATAAAGTAGCTTTTTAACGGCTCCTGATTCTTTTTCTTAAGGCTATGGGTAACTCAATCTCCTGAAAAAACTCATTCTCCTGGGTATCACATGACTTTTCATTAATGTTGTTAGATTCAATATCAGTGGGATCAGAATTTATCATGTGAGGATGAAGTACATTACCTTGATTGGGCTTATGCTCTTGAACCTGATCAGATGAAGTTGTCCTTTGTTTTCTAGAGTGGTACTTCAATTCGTCAGCAGCTGTAGTCATACTCTCTTGAGTGGGAAATGAATGGCTAGTATCTTCCTCAGTTTCTTGGCATGGAGGATCACTTATAGGATGAGAGCACTTTGGAATGGAAAACACTGATTCAATGTCTTTTAGTATTAGATTAGATTCAGTGAGTACTTCTGTTACTCTCTTCCACTGATTTTCATTTTTAAAATAAGCTATATTTTCAATAAGAAGTAATGTCTTTTGACACAAGCATTTGCTTGTCAGGCGGGAAAAAATCCATAGCCTTTCTTTGTGCCCTAATATCCCAGGAAGACACATTTTAAGGCTCTGGAGTCTAGTTTGTCTCTGTTGGGTGTGTGATCTAAGTGGCACATCCAAAAAACTTAAGGGGTAGTGGAGGAGATGAATGATAACTAGAGAAGTGTTCAGACATCAATTGGGCTGGACTCTTATCCTGAAGAATATAGAGATGTTCTATTAATTAGAAATGCAGCAGTGAGTGTTGCATTGCATTCCTTGAAAAATGTTTAGATACGTTTGATTGAATAAAAGGCAATGAGTAACATTGAAAATATGGTGATTCTTCTGTTTATTGGCTTGATTTTGTTGGGGAGTATGAACACATGAAGATTCCTAAATTACTGCTACTTTTTTTTCAAGAAACTTGAAAGTGTTTGATTGAAAAAATCTTTAGCACTATCTGATTGAATCTTTTTTATCAAAACTCCAAATTGATTTTTGACCATCAAAAATACCCATTTCATGCGTATCAATCAAAGAAATAAATTATCGTGCTCCTAAACAATGTGGGAATTTTGAGGGTCTTAGCTTTCGCTATGAACCAGGTGGAAAGGAAAATTTGATCTTTCATTGATTGGAGAATAAGACTTCCTATAATACTTGACAAGTTCACAAACTTCACAACTAAATTTTTTAATAGAAACACTAAAAAACATGTCTGTTTTTTTTTTTTTTTTAAGAAGTTGAGTGGTGATTGTCCCAGTGGACAGTGCTCCATTCAAGCTTCAGAAATCCTAGACTCATTCTGTCCTGCCCATGCTGAGGAAAGGAAAGATTTCAGTTCCCTCTGTCTTGATGCGCCATCTGGCATGTAGAGACCATCCTTCATTTTAGTAGATCCAATTGTTGTCCCAAATTTCCGGTCCCCTCTGACAGAGTGAGTAACAAAGAAAGTTACAGTACAATTGAGGTCTTGTGAGCTGATATATGGAGATGACATCAGAGGAGATTTAGGGAACCTGTAAGGCATTTTTTAGTGTGAGTGAAGGGTCAAGACTAATGTTACCTTGACCATTTATCGAAGTACCATTAGCAGTGGTGATGTTTCTAGCGCCAGAGTTGGATTTATAGGACTGGAAAATAAATGAGTTGGCTGTCATGTAAGCAGTAGGACCTGAGTCTAGAATCTGAAAATCATCCCAAGAAATTCATTAGCTGAAAAAGATCTGGATCCTAGGCATGCATCTGATTGAGCAACAGAATAAAGCATGTGCTAGATTGGATTGTGAGGATTGAAGAAGCTGCTTTACCTTCTCAACTTCCTACTTGTTGAAATTCTGATAATTTTGGAGGTCTTAATGACACCACTGACTTCTCACATTCTTTGGGAGTGGCTATGAAGGTTGGGAATAATTAACAAGTGAGGGTAGGCAATTAAGATCAGAAAAAAATTGTTTCAAACGGAAGAAGTCACAAGACTAATGCTCTGATACCATGTAGAGGACCGATAATTTTTTCATGAATTTTTGTTGGATAGGTGGGAGCTTAAATAAGCTCGTTTTGAGATAAAAGATAAGGGTGAAAACTACCATTCTAATCCTAGGATTTACAAATCAGATTCTACACATAATATTATTTACCTAGAAGATATACAACAGATATAGTAGCTATCTAATTGCTAAATACCTACAATATATATGCAAATCTAAAATACATTCCCGGTGGATACAGATAGATATACATTTTTGAACATAGAAATATCTGCCAAGATACATTCTTATAGCAAAGAAATGACTCTAAAAGTAAGCCAACTGAAATCAAAGTTAGAAGAACAAACACTGGACTTACTGACTACTTGGCTTTATCTTTCACCATCTCTTTGCAAATGCAGTAGAAAGCTTTATAATTGCTTCAATTAAGTAGTTTCAGCCAAAACTTTCAGCAGATTTCTTATCTTCCTTGCACATGATTTTGCTCATTTTTTCTGTATGGTTCTACTATAATTTTCCATATATTAATGTGCTTTGGACTAGGTTGTAAGTTCAGGTAGCTAATATCTAACATTCCACCATCTATGTGTTTCAGCTGGCCAGTATGTGATTGTTTGATTGCCTTCTATTCCACCGGTTATCCCCTTGAAAAAGCCGAAGCTTATGCTGCCTTAAGGATGTAAGTTTTTTTCATTTCCCATTAAATTACAATGAATTCTATTGTGATCTACTAGAGTTTTGGGATCATTTGATTTGTGGATCAAATATAATATGTTAGAAAGGAGGCTCTGAGTTGAGTCCTTGCACCATTGTTCCACTCACCCGGATTGAGCATATTCAAGAAGGACACAAGAGGTTGCTTTCAGGACAATTTTTTGAGAAAGGAGATTGGAGACAATAACATGTGAGATAAACCCATGGTTCCATCCTCTCACAACAACAATTCCTCTGTATTTGAAGGCTGCATTTTAAACTTTTAAATTGGATGTGGATCTAAACTTTTAACTTTCTTATGGATTTTCTTTCTTGTCCTAATGTACACACAGAGAGAGAGAGAGAGCGAGATTATCTGGTGCTAACATTATCTAGATAGAAGAGACTGTCAGTAACTGGATCTTTGCTAATTGATTGTTTGGAGTTTGTATCTTAAGTTTTTACTATCTTCTATAATGGAATGAGTTGTTAGTTGTAATCAGATAAAAGTTGAAGGAATAGCTCATGAAGGACATCATGCAAAGACACTTGTGTAATTTTGTCTCTTTTCAGACAGTATCCTGTTTCAACGAGCCTACATTTGGCATTTTTTTCATTACACTAAAAGAAAATGAGTCTAATAGTTGAAGGAACATCAAACTGAGCTTTATTCCTATTGCAAGTTCAGGTACTGCATGTGCTACATTTATTCCATTCTTCTTAATGGTGTTAATAGCTGGACAAAATGAGGTTATTTGGCTAGACCATATAGCACTAATATTTGTCCTCTTTAGGACACTGATGACAGTGGAAGCTGATTTAGACTGGAGAATGTATTATCCATAAATTGTTTCTTTGTTTATGTTTTGGTTCAAGAGGCTTTTCATGGGAAAGCTTATCACCATAATGTGAAAAGTTGTTTTACAAAGTGGAGACTCCTTGAGGAAGCAGAATATTCATCTATGACAATGCATAGAATTATGGACCTTCTTTTTCGTTCACTTAGTTGTTGGCTCTTTGTCTGTGGGATGGGACCTAGTCAATGCCTCCATAAGATGGATCATCTACTTTTATAAATAGAGCAAAAAAAAACAAAGGCGTATTTTCCTTGAAGGCTTTATTTTCTTTTTGACTTAAAGGCTAATTGGTGTTCGTTTGCAATTATACTCAGGCCTTTTGTAGTCAATGAACTGAAACAACAACACCTTCTCCATGATCGAAGGAAGGTTTACGAGGTAAATGTTTAGGGTCTTCGACATGGTAATCTGTATTTTTATGTGACATATTTACTTCTAATTTGGAGGTGGTTGAAAATATTCGTTTATCAATAACTACATCTAGTGACATTTGGCTTAGTGAAATGACCATACTTGGAGGCCAGATATGGCTATGAGAGATTGCAGCCAGTGGTGGGTCACCATGAGTGCTGTTCCCAATGGGTAACTGAACAACAACAAACAAATTACATGATAGAATTGCTGTAGGGCATGTTAGCAATGGAAACTATAAGATTGGCACCATCTGCATTTGCATTGTTATGCATTATATTACTCAAATCTGACCAATTGCTATAGCTTTGGGTGTATTTTTGGACAACATGTATGTTTTGTTGTTTCAAAGCAGACCGATTAAGGCCCTCTATTTTAACCTTTGGAACATTGCGACATTGTTTGAAATTTCTAATGATCCTCAAGGTGTGGCACTCATAGTTCTGATTTTGGGGCATCTTTCCATGACATAAAATAACAAAAGTTTACAATAACAAAAAAAAAAAGAGCAGAAAATTAAGAACATCCTCACCAAAAAACTTCAATCTTTGGTTTTTATTACTTATTGAGTTTCTATTTAGACAATTAAAGTAATCGGAAAAATAATTGATCCCCTGTTAGTTGTCATGTGTATTTATGTTGGAGCTAGAGAAGATTCATGAGTGTGTTTTTGCAATTTTTTATATGTCCTTTTACTGGAATCTTTCCTCACTTTGCATCCTGGTCTTTCTTTTCACCATGCCTTTTTTTGTCAAAGCCTAATATAAATTTTATGATTTCAGTGCCTTGAACTCTTTGGAGTATCTGTTCCTAGATATGCTCTCGTCAATAGAGAATATTCATACCAGGATGTGGATTATTTCATTGAGGAAGAAGATTTTGTTGAAGTCCATGGAAATCGATTTTGGAAGCCATTTGTAGAGAAGCCTGTGGATGGTAAGGCAATTATGTTAAGTAATAAATATAGTAGTCCTTGGTATATCTACAAGTTTAAGTTTTTAAATAAAATGGTTATGGTACTAAACCTAACAAGTTGAACTGATAATTTGCTCTCTGAATGTGTTTCCTCTGCATGTTAATTTATAAGTACTAAACAAATCATGCTCCCGGCTTGAGCCTTCTTGTTTTGTGGGTTTCTTTAGTTTACAATTTCTGTTGATTAGGAATGAGGTGATGATGTTTATGCATCAACTTGGCACTGCATATGTGTCACATGAACTAGGAGTTTTCCATCTTTTTTCTCTATCTTTGTTGTTACTTGTTCAAGGTGGGAAACATCTTCATCTTGCACCATCCAATTGGAAGATTCTTACACCAACAGCCGTGTGCATTTGCTTGTGATTAGATGGAACTTCTTCCTTTTATTTTATTTTATTTTTCGCTCCCCTGCATTTGTAAAAATCCAGTACGGTTTGCACTTTATTCAGGGTAACCTAGCTTATCTGCTACTTTTTAATTGGTGACCCATAACTGCAGCCCAATGAACTGCAAAGAGCAAGACAACAGCTTTTTTCTATAAGAACTTCATGAGGTACATGCATGGGGTTATTGAACCTTGGACCTAGGATATAATATCAAGATATTTAAGCTTGTAAATCTGTTCCTGTATACCTTTCTTCTTATTATTAGAGTTTTAGTTCTCTAATAAGTTATTTGTTGAAGAGATATTGTACATGTCTTCAAGTCATACAATTATTTCACCTTTTCTAGATGATTTCAACGTTCAGTATTAAGTTTTAATCTGTTTGCAGATTAATTTCCATGCATCTCACCAGCTTTTGTTATGCTGTTTCTTCCATGAAGGGGACAATCATAGTATAATGATATACTACCCTAGTTCAGCTGGTGGTGGAATGAAGGAACTATTTAGGAAGGTAACCTTTGACCTTCCTTCTTTTTGAGAGATAATAATAATAAAGGTGATTGACTATTAGTAGTCCTGAATTGCATTTAGATATTTCACTTCTAAGTTCCGCTAAGAAAAAGTGTTATAATTACCGAAAAAAAGAAAAAGTGTTATGGTTGTTTAGAGAGATTGGTATCGATTGCTTTCTCTCTTCCATGCAGGTTAAGTTTCATACTGATGCTCAACTAGCTGTTCTAATTAACATGTCCTTAATGGTATCAAAGAAGTCAAGAATTGGTGACTTGCTTGGTTTTCAGATTGTAAAAACTTGACTTTACATTGTCTTTGGCCAATACATAGCTCTTGGCAAGCTAGTTATAGCATAGTTTGTCTCTGATTAAATTGTAGAAATCATTTGGATTTTTATTTTATTTTATTTTTTTCTCTTTCCTTTGATATCTGCTTTTGGCCCGTCAGGCTTTTCACTTTGAAAAGCTACTTGTCCATGCAGATCTTCCTATAGTTTTCATTATCTTTGATGCGCATTAGTGGTTAGTAGTAAACCCCAAAATGGCACTCAGTGTACCTTATGCAGTTTCTCTTTAGGATTACAAGTGGAACTGATCTCACACTAGGATTCTCTGAAATTTGAACTTTGCTTTTATGCTAATATGTTGATCAGACTCATTTTCTATTTCTACTTCACAATATAGGTAGGCAATCGATCAAGTGAATTCCATCCAGAGGTCAGAAGGGTTAGACGTGAAGGCTCATATATCTATGAGGAATTTTTGCCTACAGGAGGAACAGATGTCAAGGTTTAAAAATTTTCTTCCAGTTTTATTATGGTATTCTCTCCTTGCTGCTTCAGTTCAGAATTATTGATAGCTTTATTTATATCTTATTATGATTAACAGAAACCTAGCTTCATGTACAGCCACCATATGTCTTAGCTAATTGCTGTTGGTTAATTTCTTGATCCACAGACTTTCTTCAGTCATTAAGCTGTTTGTCCAACCCATCAATCAGTAAACATATATTTTCCTGGGCCAATTTAAGCAATTATCCTTTTCTCTTTCTTCTTTTTAGAGTCCCATGGGGACAAGTGAACTTGAGAAATTATTGTCTCAGATATTAAACAGTAGCAAAATGATACTGTTGCATTGTAGTTGGTATTTGGTATTGGAGCATTTCATGATGTATCTACTAGGTTTAACCATTACATACATTGTTGTCATCTTTTGCAATTCTTGAAATGAACCAAGGGTTATTTTGAGTGAAGAGCTTGCAACAAAGTCATGTTCCTATGCTTTAGTTGCAAACCAGAACATTTTGCCTGTTTAAGGAATGTTCATGCTATGTAAACCACATGGTGCTAGCTGAGAGCATTTTTACCTGAAATGAGATTTTCACATATTTGTAAAATTTTGATTTTGGACTCTTTTACTATTGTTAGATCATTGTCTGTTCCAACATACTGTACTCTTGTACCACAGGCATTCAGTGTTTTTGATATCTAAACAGGCTGAGATATTTCGTAAAAATGGTTTAAGGGGCAGCCCTTTTGTATGGGAGATTCTCATTGGGCTGTATTGTAGGTATACACTGTTGGCCCTGAATATGCCCATGCAGAGGCAAGGAAGTCACCAGTTGTAGATGGGGTTGTCATGAGAAATCCTGATGGAAAAGAAGTAAATTACATCTCCTGCTGCATCTTTTAAATACATCCTCCCTTCATCCCTCATCTCTCTTTATCTATCTCCTCTCTTTCTCTGTCTGTTTCTCTCTCTCTCTCTCTCTCCCCTCCCCTTACCCCACCAACACCTCCACACACCCCACAGTGAAGAGCTTGATAGTGGGAACTAAATTGGATTCTTTTATGATATGTTTTTCTTTTTTTCACCATATAAGAAATAATTTCATTTACTCTTGTGAACGAAGAGATGAGCCAAGAATACAAATACACATTAATTCATTATTTGTTGAAGTTTCGAACTTGTAATACTTGGATGTGAAGGAAATACTAGCAGAGGACTTTGGATATGCATTAGGTTTCTAGGTCATGTTTGACGTATGAGGGGGGGGGGGGGGGGGGGGGGGGGGGAGTGTCTTTTTGTGAAATAAGCATTGCCTGACATGCTAATAGAGTCCTGCATGGACAAGATGTTTGGTATGTTACTCGAGAAACTAGGTAACACTGCTTGCAGTTGTATAGAGGATTATAATGAGTAGAAATCTTGATCTACATTGTCATCAATTTACAACTCTTGTGGATGCTGACTTCTTGAGGAGAGAGGCTGAAGAATGACCTTAAGTTATTAGACATAAAAATAAACTATTGGTAGACTGGCTAAATCAGCTGAACTGTCGTACTGGAAAATTGAATCCTTTTTTTCCCCTCATTAAAACAATGGAAACTGAAACCAATAGAGCCAGTTAGCATTAAAGTTGAATAAACTGAAATTGAGTTAGTGTAAGTGAAATTTATGCATGCTGCTGAATGGTGAGTACATGCAACTATGCTTTTTTTTTTTTTTTTTATGTGCTACCTGGAAGATTGTAATCTTGGCCGCTGCCTGTTATTTATGGAAGGACCACAATGATCAAAGATTGGGAAGTCACTCTATGGCTGCTATGCTCTAGCTGTCAGATTCTGTAGTGTCATTTCTATGGCTAGTTCATAGTCCCAAAAAAGAAAAGTTTGGGACTGTTGTGATCTCCTTTGCTATGAAAGTTCCTGTGCTATTTTACTATGTTTGGTGGCACACTAACAAAGTCAAGGGATTAAATTGTGTCACAGTAAAAATGCTAACTCCTATTTGCTTGAGTTAAGTTTTATTGAGTAAAAATGTTATTACTCAAATCAGTTTGCTTCTCTTCCATATATGGAAATTTCCGGGCCTCCTGTTTCCTTGTATGGTGTGGAGAATCAGAGATGATGTTATCAGTTGAAAACTCAATTTGTTGAACCACTGGGATTTCACTTTCTTCTATTATATGAAGTGTTTATAATATACATGCATGCCATTCAATAGATTTTACTTGTTGTAAGCAATCAAAATAATAGACTTTTTTGAGGTCTTCTAGTGAATGAATGCATTCTTGATGTGTGTGTGCTAACAATGATGTGTTGTTAAAGGAGAATCAGGTGTTAACTGAAAGAAAGGAAATGATAAATTAAAACATAATAATATAAAAGTTAAGGAAATAGATGGACATATAGACTTGCAGAATTAATACAAGGAAGTTTCTTATTTGGTATATAGATTTTTTAATTGTGGAGCGTAAGAATCCATGCTTAAATATTAATGCAGTTGTTTGCAGTTTCTTTTCATCGTTAGGACAAATAATGTTATTTAATTTGCAATGATGTGTACGCAGAACAAGTGACCCCTTATAAATGCTTTTTTTGGCCAAACCTGTTACTTTTTGCAGTATTTCAGCTGTCAACAAATTTGCAAAGAGTTGTTATTTTGACAGGTAAGGTATCCTGTGCTGCTGACTCCAGCTGAAAAGCAAATGGCCAGAGAAGTCTGTGTTGCATTTAGTCAATCGGTATGTTGCCAGAAACTTGTGTGGATGTTCACTTTCCCATTAGACAATTTTTTTCCCATTGCCCAATTTTCAAATCTTTTCCTAGGTTACATTACTTCGGAATATAGGGCTGTATTGATGCAATCAAAAGCTTCTTTTACAAGCATTTTGATCTATTTAGCTAGAACCATAGTATGCTAAGCAACCAATTGTAATAAAGAGCTGATCATTCTTATCAACCTTTCCATTACTTTTCTTGATCTATTGTTGTACTGGATTTATTTTTTCACCAATTTAAATCTGCGAAGCATTGTCATTTATGGAAAAACTGCTGTTGAAAAGTATTACGAATTACTTGTATTTTCAAATTCCCTTATGTAGGTTAGTGAAACGTATGCTTAGCTCTGAGGTTGTTATTTTACTCTAGAAGAGCAGAGCCACTATGTTGTTAATAATATTTGAGCCATCAAAATTAGCTGTCATGTAATTTAACGTCTTCTGCAGCTTTGTTCATTTGTTAACCCAGTGAACCTTGTTAATATTGTTTTCCCCCCTTTGTTGCAGGTCTGTGGATTTGATCTCCTGCGTTGCGGAGGGCGGTCATATGTCTGTGATGTGAATGGCTGGAGTTTTGTGAAAAATTCTTACAAGTACATATTTAGTCTTTTTCACACCAATCTCTATATTGCTAGTGTCAACAACGTGGACTTTTTTTATTTGCTCTTTGCTGTAAGGTGCCCTCCTCCACCTCTTCCCAAGCTTTCTTTCATTTGATGTCAACCATATCAAGTCCTTCTGGTAACTTTAGCTTTGTAAGATTTTACTGAAATTGGCCCTTAACTCAATCACTAAGTGCTTAGTGGAAGCACACTATCATTGTTCTTCTCACCCTCCACCACCCTCCCCACCAACTCTAGTAGGTGATTGGTGTGTAGATGTAGTAAATGTCTGGGTTAATTTGCAGCAGCAAGCATTCTATAGTTTCACCCATCACATGTCCAGAAACAGTAAGTTGCAGGCTTCAAAAGTGGGTGGCACGTGTGTTCTTCCATAGATACATATGTTGAGAGTTACCTACAATGTCCATTTTTTATCTGTTGGTTCATGAACTGTGAAGATTATGTTGTGAAGATAACTCTCACTAATTATCTTACTGGACAGATATTATGATGATGCTGCTTGTGTATTGAGGAAGATGTTTTTAGAGGCAAAGGCTCCTCATCTATCTTGTACAATCCCTCCAGTGTTGCCTTGGAAAGTGAGTGAACCTGTACAACCTTTGGAGGGTCTAACACGGCAAGGAAGTGGAATTATTGGCACATTTGGGCAGTCTGAAGAGCTTCGTTGTGTCATAGCTATTATTCGCCAGTGAGTTCCATATCACAGATCTCCTTCTCAGTCATGTGCATCGGTCATTGTTATTATTATATCTTACTGTAGTTTTACTGTACAAGGGTGAAAGAGTGCTTGAATGTGGGTTGCACATTCTAATCCTTCTGTATAAATACATTATGTATTATACTCTGTCATTATGAATAAAAATTCTATCTTTATAAACTTGTACAGTTATTTATCACATCCTTGTTCAATGTGCAGTGGCGATAGAACCCCAAAGCAGAAAGTAAAGTTAAAAGTTACAGAGGAAAAGCTGCTCAATTTGATGTTAAAATATAATGGGGGAAGGCCAAGATCAGAGGTGTTTTCACCCCTTCCATTCAACTCATCATTGTGGTCTCTTTTAGCCACCTGTAGATTAACACTTTCAGCTTATCTCTTTCTTGTAGACAAAACTTAAAAGTGCTGTCCAACTACAAGATTTACTAGATGCAACTAGAGCCCTTGTGCCCCGTAACCGGTATTTTATTTATTAAAACTCTCCTTATTCCTGAATTTAATGTTCTAGCTTTGATAAATTCAACGTATATCTTTTGGATAAATTTTGACGTTTGCAGATTTGGAACTTTTTAAGTTATACTTATTGAAAGTTTGTTACTTCTCTTAATGAGGATATAGTCTGCTGCCCCTAAGGACAGTTTGGCAAATAGTCTACTGTATTGGCAAATAATCTGGCTGAACTCAGTGAGTAAAATAATGACATGTAAGCTGAATAAAAATGTCATGTCGATGTGGCTTCCCCAGAAGAAAAGCTGAATTCACAACTACAACAAAGGCACATTTCCTCTCCCTCCCTCCCTCTCTCTTTCTCTCTCAAAATACCACAGGAGCTTCTTGTTCTTCCTCAACTTGTCACCCTATGCTTGTTGACAGTGGCATACCGTATCTCTGTTGATTTATCTATCTGCTAAAACTTGATGAACAGTTGCAATGAGATGACAAAGTGTTTCTTAAAGTTGAAATCTTTAATACTTTAGAAACAACACTAACTTTTTCTTGCATGATGAGATTGGCTCGTTCTATAATTTGACTGTTTAATGGCATGGCAGAACGAGTGTGCTCTTGGACCATCGATAGAGCAGTACATTTTCACATACCAAAAAAAATGGAAGAGATTAACATTACATCATGAGATACTTGTGGTTTTCAGCAGAAACTTTATGATGCAACTGAGATAGAAACTTGGATTTTTTTTTTTTTAGATTTAACTCCTTTTTCATCTGGTTTGTAAGTACTAGTACTAGCATTTCCAATTTATTATTATGCAGAGAAGAGAGGATGATTTATCGCAGAAAAGACATGTTTCTTCCAATTTCCAGTGCTTTTGTTTCTTTGATTACTCAGTTATACTTTTCCTGTTAAGATGTACTTGCAGGAAAGTTCATTACTTTTTGAACTAAATAGATAAATTACATTGTTTAGACCAGGACGTGGAAGTGATAGTGAAGCAGAAGATATGGAGCATGCTGAAAAGCTTCGTCAAGTCAAAGCAGTATTAGAAGAGGTAGCAATGTTTATTTCATTTTGCTGACATGTTGTAAATCTCTTGCTTTTTTACTTTGTTTTTGTAGTTAAATTGTATACTCTTGTATTAATGTCTTCTTTATGATTTTCTCCATCCTCTGGCTAGGATCAGTTTAGGTTTCTCGTTTATGGTATATATCATTATATTATTTCATGTAAGTTCTCATCTGAACAAGCAGATAAAATACTGATATTTTGATACTGATTACTATACATTCTGGCAGTCAATTTTGTACATAATAAGTGTAAGCTCTGCTAGGCATTGATTATTTTGTGAATGTCGCTGTGTCAGGGGGGGCATTTCTCTGGTATATACAGAAAGGTTCAACTGAAGCCCCTAAAGTGGGTTAAATTTGCTACTGTTAATGGTGAAGGGGAAGAAGAACGGCCTGTTGAAGCCCTTATGGTTCTCAAATATGGGGGTGTTCTTACTCATGCTGGTAGAAAGCAGGTTAGCTTACTAGGCAGGTGGTGATCCAGTAGAATTTAATATCTACTGTTAGCTTTGTTATTATTAAGGTGAAATGTGGATGTCTGTTCTTTTCCTGTTACATTTGCCCTCATATGTGGATTAAGTGTGCTTGTCCCCCTTATATTCAAGATGCAGGAGCAGGTTTGAGTTCCCCATCCCCACTTCTTCCCTCATTTTTCCTTCTTTTCTCACCCTAGTCTCTTTTCCTGTCAAATTCTGTTTCCAGTAAAATTTTAACAATAAAGTGCATAGCTCAATTGACCTCTCCTTTTCTATAAGACATGGTATTGCTTCCTGTAACTTTTTTTAATCATGATGACAGTGTGCACTGTTCTCTTTATTTCAGGCAGAAGAACTTGGAAGGTACTTCCGGAACAACATGTATCCAGGTAAAACAATTACAAATGTCATATAATCTGAAATATGCGATTGCTATACAGATCTATGTTTTACCTTTTGGATACTTTGCCAAAATAGGGGTTTTTATTTGGATAGTCTGGTAACATAAAGTTCTCCTTAGAACAGTCGGACAATGTGTCTTCCATCTACTAATATTCAGGTTTCTAGCCATGGTTTTTGCACATCAATGGTCTTCCAAAAATGCTTTAACACATAAGCAGCTTAGTAAAATATACTGGGCCAACCAAGTGCTCTTGCCATGGGCAGTTCTATGTGATGCAGGCCTTCCAATAGGCCTTCCACTTTCAGAAAAAGTGGACTATGGAGGTATGATTATGACACTAGCAATTATTGTCTGATGGTCATACATTGTATTTCAGTAAACGAGATAATAGCATAGTTTACAGATTCATCTCCTTAGTAGACTAGTAAATATTAAGTAAACATAAACGTATCCGTCTTGTCATTCTACTGGTAGATGGTGATATATCCGATTGCTGTACGATAAGATAGCATTTATTTTATGTATTGCACCAAAGATCAAGGTTTTATGATTTAACCATTCCAATGGTATCATAGGTTTTTCATTGACATTGCTTTGATGTTTGCTTTCTGGAAAAAACGTGATATCTTTACCAAAAGTGGCAGAACAGTAACCAATAAAGACGTATATATTACTGCTACTTGCTGAGAATAAAACTATTACAGAGCAAATATAAAACTCTACCTAGAATTTTTACGCTTTAAGTTGGGTTGGCAATAAATACTAGCATGACATTGGAATTGAGGCCTCATTTTTGCATTTTCCTGCATCATTTTACAGAGTAATAGATAATAAAACAAAACTAGATCTATATGTACAGATTTAAGCTTTTAGATAAGTTAGTTATAGTATCAAATTCTAATAGAAATAATGGAAAAGTAACCTTAAATTTGCAAATCAATCTATAGGCTGCTTATCAGAGTGGCTTGTCTTTGTGTGTGTTTTACATTTTAGATTGTTGTAATTGTGGTCTCGATGTGCCAAATTGCAATTTCAGCATATGCAGGAAGCATGACACTGTAACCATGATAACCAAAAGAAATTAAAAAAAGAAAGGTATTTATACTGGGGTATATTGGCTTTTTTGGTGGTTGATGGAAGGTTGATTATTTTTGCCTTTCTGCATATGCTTTTGCAATTCCAGGAGAAGGCACTGGTCTGCTTCGCCTGCATAGCACGTACCGTCATGATCTGAAGATTTACAGCTCTGATGAGGGTCGAGTTCAGGTACTGTCCTGTAATATCTCTACTTGGCCTTCAAGATTGTGCTGTTGTAATTTAAATTGATTATTTAGAAAACTTAACTTCAAAATGGAGGTTTTCTTTTTGCAATGAATTCATGTAACTTAAACAATTTGGCAATGCCATTCCTTATGTATGAGGTTTTTGTTTACAGATGTCTGCAGCTGCCTTTGCAAAGGGCCTGCTTGACTTGGAGGGGCAGTTAACACCTATCCTGGTTTGTGAAAATTGCTTTAACTTCTGTTTCCTTATTCTTGTAGAATTGGACCAACTTTGTTGTCTTTTGAAGGTCTCATTGGTTAGCAAAGATGCCTCTATGTTGGATGGACTTGAAAATGCCAGTATTGAGATGGAAGAAGCGAAGGTTGGACCAACTTCCATACTGATTTGATTTTGCAAATTGTTATGCTCTAATGATTGTTTGCTGAAAGGTCTTTTATAGTCTTCTTGAATTCCTATAAACTTATCTAGGTTTCTCTTGTTGTTGCTTAATCTCAGAATCCGAACATAGAGAAATAATATTGTGAAAGGAACCAGAAAAAAATTCTATGTAATATTCTCCCCTGTTTTCATACAGTTTTGGCCAGCCTTTATACACAAAAAACCCTAACAGAAATTAGGCAACTACCCTTTATCAGATCCCATGAGTTATGGGACTCCTAGCTGTATAAAACAGAAAAAGAAAAAACATAATTGTAGGTATAACCTAATTATACTAAAAATATTTTCCCTAAAATAGCTAGCTTTTACACATAATTTTCCCACTCTCCCCCTCAAGTTGGTGAATAGGTATTTTCCATTCCTAGCTTAGATACAATAGTTTGAAACATTAAGCTATTTAACCCTTTCGTTAGGACATCTGTGAGTTAACCATTTGTTGACACATAAGGCATGCAAATTAGTCTACTATCTAGCTTCTCCTTGATAAAATGTTTGTCAATCTCCATGTGCTTTGTTCAGTCATGTTGTACTAAATTGCAAGCTATGCTGATTGTAGACTTGTTGTCACAATAGTGTCTCATAGGTTCATCCCACTTAATCTTTAGGTCTTCAAGAATGATCTTCAACCAGAGTGGTTCACATACACCTTGAGCCATCGCCCTAAACTTTGCCTTTGCACTCGATCGAGCTACTACACTTTGTTTCTTGCTCCTCCATGTCACAAGGTTTCCACCAAGAAAGGTGCAATATCCAAATGTTGACCTTCTATCAACAATAGACCCAACATAATAACATCAATGTATGCTTCAAGTACCAAACCTCCATTTCTTCTAAATAAAACACCTTTTCCTAATGTCCCCTTAAGATATTGAAGTACTTTATAAGCCGCTTGCAAATGAACCTCCTTCAGGTTGTGCATGAATTGACTTATTACACTTACTACAAATGCTATATCTAGTCATGTGTAAGAGAGATATATAAGTCTCCCTACCAATTGCTATTACATTTCCCGATCTACTGTAGCATCATCTTTTACCGTTGTTTGCTTGAGATTTGGGTTGTTAAAGGAGAAAAATAGAGAGAGAAGAGAAACCAGAATCTTATTATATAAATAATATTGTATTGTACAAGTATTTATATACGTTTACAAAAAATGACACTCTATTGACTAAGCTATGTGGGACAAATGTACATATATCATTTAACACTCTCCCTCAAACTAGAATATATAAATCATATGCACCAAGCTTGTTACAAATATACCTAATATGAGAACCCCTAAGACATCTAGTCAAAATATCAGCCAATCGATCATTTGAATTGACATGACTAGTGATAATACAGCCAAAGATGATTTTTTCTCGAATGAAGTAATAGTCAATCTCTATATGTTTGGTTCTCTTATGAAAGACTGGATTAGAGGATATATGTAATGTAGCTTAGTTATCACAAATTAGTTTCATTTGTGATATTTCACAAAATTTTAACTTCTAAAGTAACTGTTTCAACTAAATAAGCTCACAAGTTGCTAAGGTCATGGCACGGTATTCTGCTTCTACACTTGATCTAGCTATTTGCTTCTTACTTTTCCACAATATTAGGTTACCTCCAATCAACACACAATAACCCGAAGTAGACCGTCTATCAGATGGAGAACCTGCCCAATTAGCATCATAATATCCAATTACTTGGGAACGACCCTAATCTTCATATAGTATGCCTCCACTTGGAGCTTTTTTAATATATCTAAGAATCCTGACAACTGCATTTCAATGACTATTACAGGGTAATTAGAGAAACTAGCTAACAACACTAACCGAAAATGATATATCGGGTCGAGTGATAGTAAGATAACTAAATCTGCCAACCAACTAACAGTAACTACTAGGGTTTGCAAATACCTCTCCTGTCCTGGTAACAATTTCACATTAGGATCTATTGGAGAATTTACAATTTTACAATTGAGCATCTTAGTTTCTTCCGGAAGATCTGAAGCATATTTTCTTTGGAAAAGAACTATACTAGAGCTAAATTGAGCCACTTCAACTACAAGGAAGTAACTTAACAAGCCAAGGTCTTTGGTCTGAAAATACTTGAAAAGATGTGCTTTCAAATCAGTAATATCATCCTGATCATTACTAGTTATGACAATATCATCTACAAAAACAATTAAGTAAATACATCTCCCCTTAGATGTGTGCTTATAAAACATTGAATGATCAAGTGAACTACAAGTCATACCAAACTCTATAACCACCATACTGAACTAACCAAACCAAGTACGTGGAGATTGTTTCAACCCATAAAGTGAGTGATGGAGTTTACATACCATATTAGAGTCCCCTTGAGCAACAAAGCTAGGCAGTTGCTCCATATAAATCTCCTCCTAGAGTGCCATGAAGAAAGGCATTTTTGATGTCCAACTGGTATAAAGGCCAGTGTTTTGTAGTTGCAATGGATAGAAACAAGCGAAAAAATGATATCTTAGCAATGGGAGAAAAAGTATCAAGATAATTCAAACCATACACTTGAGTATAACCCTTGGCAACCAATCGAGCCTTAAGCCAGTCAACATGACTATCAAGACCAACTTTTATAGTATAAACCCATTGACACCCAACCAGAGATTTTCCAAGAGGTAAAGGGACCAAGTCCCAGCTATCATTGGCATGTAAGGTAGTCCATCTCCTCTACCATTGCCTGTGTCCATCCTGGATCTGAAAGTGCTTCACTCACATTTTTAAGAGCAGAAACAAAAGATAAAGATGAAACAACATTGCAATAGGATGGGGACAATTGATGATAGGTAAGAAAATTATATATAGGGTAGGGATTACGAGTAGAATGATTACCTTTTTGGAAGGTGATTGGAAGGTCTACTTCGGAGAGGTCCTCAGTCGGTGGAGACATTGGAGCGGGAGGTGAGTTAGTAGGAGCATTTGAAGGAGGTAGTGAATCTAAGGAGGGTAGGTTTTGAGAGCGTCAATGGTATACCTGCAACGGTGAAGGGGAAGAACCAGAGCTAGAGACAAGAGGGATAGACTTAGGAATGGCAAGGATAGACTCAAGAAGAGCTAATTGAGATGGAATAGGTAAAACCTCAGACATAGAACTCTCAGATGAAGATGAGGAATAGAAGTGAGAAGATTCAAAGAAAGTGACATCAAGAGATAGATAATAACAAGAAGTAATGGGAGAATAGCACTTGTAACCTTTTTTAAGTTTAGAGTAACCAAGAAAAACACATTTAATAGATCGAGTTGAGAGTTTATGCTGATCAGGAGACATATTGTGAACAAAGCATGTGCAACCAAAGACACGAAGGGGAAGAGTGTACAATGATTGATTAGGGAATAAGATAATGTGAGGAATTTTGTGCTAAAAGACAGGGGAAGGCATTCTGTTAATGAGATAACATACAGTAAGCACAATATTAGCCAAAAAACGAGTAGGAACATGGTGATGCAAAAGAAGCATGCAAGTAGTCTTGATTAGATGTCTATTTTTACATTCAGTAACACCATTTTGTTGTGTGTAAGCACAACATGATTGATGTAAAATTCTATGAAATGACATAAATTGAGTAGAAAAATACTTAGGAGCATTATCACTATGCAAAACTTGTATAGATGTATTAAACTAAGTTTTGATTTCAGCACAAAAAGACTCAAAAATAGAAAATAGTTCAAAGCGACTTTTCATCAAACATAACCAAGTATATCGAGAATAATCATCAATAAAGGTTACAAAATATTGAAAACCTAAAACAAAGATGACACGACTAGAGCCTAAAATATCTAAATAAACTACAGAAAAAGGAGATGCAGCTTGATTATTGACTCTCTTGGGAAACGAAGTTTTAGACTATTTTCCAAGTTGACACAACTCATACTCTAAAGTAGATAAATGCAATAAGGAACTGTCTTTTGAAGTTTGGCAAAACTAGGATGACCTAACCAATTGTAGAGAAGAGTTGGAGAGACTATAGTAGAACATGTAATAGAAGAAGCTAGTGACTTATTGATTTAGTAGAGCCCTTGAGACTCACATTCTATGCCAATCGTCTGTCTCGTACTGAGGCCTTGGAAAATCACAGAATTAGGATCAAATTTAATAGAACAGTTTAATGCAAGGGTGATTTTACTAATAGCGACAAGATTAAAAGGACAATGAGGAATGTAAAGAACATGTTCTAATGGCAGAGATGATAAGGGTTGAGCATTACCTATCGCTTTGGCAACTGTATGTGAACTATTTGCTATAGTTACTAATGGTAATGAGGTAGATTAAAAAAAATGAGAAAATAGTTGAGGATTACTAGAAATATGTTTAGAAGTACTAGAATCAACCACCCACAGGCCTAAAGAAGAAGACTGAGTGAGACACACAATAGATTTACTAGTATGAGCAAAGGAAGCAGTAGAGGATGATGACTGCATTGAAGCTTGATACTGAAGATAATTTTCTAGATTAGCTTTTGTGAGTAGAAGAGAGTCCTGATGCTGTTCTTCAAACGATGTAGGATTAGTATTATGAATGATGTTAGCACGTGGAGGACGTCCATATAACTTGTAGCATTTGTCTTTAGTATTTCCCCACCGATGACAATAGGTACATCTAGGATGATCTCCCTTATTACCTCCATGATCTCCACCTTGTGCTTCTTTTGGATTTATTAGCTCTAGAGCACATGAGAAGCTAAAGTTGAATTGTCCATAGGAGGAAAACCATGTAAAAGGTGCATTAGGGATGGATGAAACACGGAGAAGATGGGAGAAAACTTCATCCATAGATGGTACAATAGGATTAGCCAGTATTTGATCACGAATTGGAGTAAGATCAAGACCGAGCATAGCAAGAGTGCAGACCATAAAGAATTTGTCCTTTTGAGCTAAATCATCCTTGAGAGACTGACTGGGGAGGAAGGAGAGAGTTGTACTCAGCCTTAATAGATGCCCATCTCCCAATAAAATTAGTAATAGATATATCCGACCGTTTCAAATTAAGTAGGTTAGAAATTATCGAATACAGATGCTGTATATCATTAGTATAGAGAGTCTGCTTGAATTCATACATCATAGCATGTGCGATAATGATTGTAAATTGAATGAAGGGAATAATCAATGGATTGCCATAGAAGACTCAATAGTAAAACATCAACTCTTATCCAATTATCTCTATTTTCCTTTTGCACATCTTCTATTTTAGTGGATAAGTAGTCCTGTAAACCTTGACCCATACACCATAACTCCACTACTGTAGACTAAGATAAATAATTTGAACTGTCCATCAATTTCTCGGTTGCAATGGCAAGAGATAAAGATAATAAGCTTGAAAAAAGACTAGTTTTCGATAAGGAACTATCATAAGCCATATTAGAGTAAAAAAGAACACCTCAAAAAGAATGAAAAAAGGTGAAAAGAATAAACATAGAATAGTTGCCAGCTGCTAGCGGTGATCAGCGGCGGTCGGCGACAAACGGTGGTGGTCGACGGTGGATAAGGGTGAACAAAGGCAGAAGAGGACGATGTTGCTATTTCATGCCTTAATAAAGCAAAAAAATTAGTGAACCACCGAAAATTTTAAATAACAAGAATGTAATGGACAGTGGTGGCGCGTAGAGGCTTCCGATAGCAAGACTTCTGGGATATGACACTAGAGAAGAGAGGAACATGGTGATATGATCGGATTTCAAATCTAACACTAGAAAGACATGCAACACGCTTACGCTGCTGAAATTAAGGATTGTGTTCGAGCAATTTAGGGTTAGAGTTTATGTTTAGAATTTAGATGATCTACGGTTTCTCATCTGTTAGCTCTAATACCATATTAAAGGAGAAAAATAGAGAGAGAAGAGAAACCAAAATCTTATTATATAAATAATATTGCACTGTATAGATATTTATATACGTATACAAAAAATGGTACTCTATTGACTAAGTTACGTGAGACAAATGTATATATATCATTTAACATGGGTCCACGGGTGTACTCACTGGCTTGCATGCTGTCTCGCCTATTTCCTTGAGAAGATCTGTAACATACTTCTACTATAGAATAAAGATTCCTTGTCTCGAATGAGCAACCTCAATTCCAAGGAAATACTTCGACCTTCCTAATGCTTTGATCTCAAATTCCTTAGCCAAACACCGACTTGATGCCTACTTCTGCTCATTATCATTTCCGGATCACTATATCATCAACGTACACAAGTAAAGTTGTGACTCCCCTTGAAGGAGAATGTTTAATGAACAATGTCCGATCACCTTAGCTTTGCTTATACCCCATTGTCAACATAACCCTTGCTCTTCTTAACTATGCTCAGGGAGATTGCTTAAGACCATATAGAGCCTTCTTCAATTTACACATGATGTGAGCATCCAAGTTCTTGCCATAACTCAATGGGACTTCCATATAAATTTCCTGTTTTTAGATCCCCATGTAAAAATGCATTCTTGACATCAAACTATTGCAAGTCCCATCCATAGTTGATAGAAAGTGCTAGCAATACTCTAACTATATTCATCTTTGCAACAAGAGCAAAGGTCTCTAGATAGTTAAACCTATACGTCTACGTATACCTTTTAGGTAGCAATCGAGCCTTATATCTCTCGATTGACCTATCTGCTCTATATTGTACTATATACACCCATTTATAGCCCATAGGTCTTTTTCTAATAAGCAACCTCATCAACTCCCAGGTTTTGTTATTTGCCGATGCCTCCATCTCCATATCCATAGCTTGTTTCCATTTTTCATTGGACATAGCTTAAGATACACTCGTAGGGAAAGTGATGGCATTTAGGCTAACAAGGAAGGCTCTATAAGGTGGTGAGAACTTTTTTAATGATAAGAAATGTGCCAAAGGGTATAGAGGTTGATGTCTACACTCTTTGGTTTTCTTTTTAATGGCAATGGGTAAATCTAGATCATCATCATCAACCTATTCAACTTGTGTTTCAGCCACATTAATGGGTTGATTATCATTTTCTATTTGACCTTCAATTTCAACCTGTGAGTTTGGATTAGTAAATATTAACCTCATTTACTAGCTCAGGGTTAGACCTTTGGACTTGTGTGGGTTCAGGGACAACCTTTACTTTCTTCTTATTGTATTTCCTTGCATATCTCATGCCTTCGCCAAGTCTTCTAGCAGCATTAGGAATGGCTTCAACAGGGGTGTTAGGAATGGTATTACCAATCTCGGTTAAAGGAGTAGACTTTGAAATAGACACAGGAGGACTAGGGCCAAGGGACAGATCAAGTGGATCTAGGAAACCTTCCTAATCCAAAAGGAAAACTTTTTTATTCTTATCTTCTTGAGTGGAATTCCCTCCCTGAAAATAAGATTTGGTGAAGTAAGATTCTTTTTCGTTGAATGTGACATCCATGGAGACATAGAATTTCTTTGATGGAGGGTGGTAACACTTGTATCCTTTCTAAGTTGAAGAGTACCTAACAAAGATGCATTTTTAAGCCTTATGATCAAGTTTTCCTTTGTTTGGACCATGAACATGAACGAAAGACACACACCCAAAAACCTTAGGAACAAGATTGTTTGTGGTTCTTATGTTAGAGTAAAAGGATGAGAGAACTTCCATCAGACTTTTGTATTCCAAGACTAGTGAAGGAAAACGGTTTATGAGACGAGTAACTATAAGAATTGCTTCCCCCCAAAAAGTTTTAGGCATGTTTTTTTGAAATAACAGAGCTTGAGTTTTCTCAAGGAGGTCACCATTTTTCCTTTTTGTTACTCCATTTTGCTATACAGTACTTACACAAGATGACTTGGGAATAACCCCCTCTTTTTGAAAGTAAGGAGTGGGGACTTGGTTGAAATAATCCCTGGCATTATTGGACTTGAATCTCTTGACATCAACCTTGAATTGATTTTTTACCGTGGAGCGGAAATTTGGTAGTACAATACTAACATCGGACTTATACTTCAACAAGGATGCCCAAGTAAAATGAATACAGTTATCAATAAAAGAAAAAAACCATTGTACTCTAGAGACATTAGGAACAATAGAAGGATCCCGGATATTAGTATGAACAAGATAAAAAGGAACTGAACTCTTTATTACTAATTGAAAAAGACATTCGCTTGTGTTTAACAAGTTCACACACTTCACAATGAAAATCTTCAACACTTAAATTTAAAAACAGTGCTGGAAATAAAGTCTTAATGACTCTAAACGATGGATGTCCTAAACAACGATGATAAAGAAGGATTTTCTCCTTGTTAGATAAACTGGCCTTTGATATAAGAACCTTACTTTCGGCCATGTTCAGCTATCTTAGTGTCTCGAGGTAGTAGAGGCTATCCCTTTCTTTAGCACGTTTAATCGTCCTCCCGAACCCTTGTCCTGAAACACACAACCATCATTGAAAAAAAACCACATTGCAGGATAGATCTTAGGTAAGTTTTTGTATGGAGACTATCAATATATTCTTCTTTCCTTTTTAGTTCTTTCCCTATTTAGTTTTTTTTTTTTTATTATAGTTGTATATTCTTTGATTACCTCTCCAAGATTTTCATTATTATTGCTGTAATTACTGCTTTATTCCTTCCTAGAATAGGCCTAGGATTAAGGGATCTGATTATGCTTACTATATTGCACCCTAGAATCAAAGGATTATGATCATTTTTAATGTCTATATATTGTAAATTATCTTAGTGAAATGTATACAAGAAACATTTTAGAAATTCTCTTTTTTATTTTTTTCATGGTATTAGAGCCTAAACACGAGATCATTTCATCTTGTGTCTGGTTCCTTGTCTTGCTCCAAGATCATTTCTATAGTTGCAAAGGATTTTGTGTTCTTCTATTCTGTTCTCTTGGACCTAATCTCTTAGTTCTAGTTTCTGGTTGAATCATGTCTTTGGAACGATCTGAACATTTTCTTATTCGATTTAATGGCAAGAATTATTCTTCCTAGGCTTTCCAATTTCAGATCTTTATCAAGGGAAAGGAATCATGGGGTCATATTGATGGGACGGATCTTGCACCTAACAGTGAGAAGGAGAGGAGAAATATATGAAATGGGAGGTGAAGGATGCACATATTATGTCTTAGATCCTTGGAAGTGTGGAACCCTCCATACTTCTCAATCTCAAGCCCTATAAGACCTCTAGAGAAATGTGGGATTATTTGAAAAAAATTTATAATCAAAGCAATACAGCACGAAGGTTTCAATTGGAACTCGATTTGGGACAACTCAGTTAAGAGAGTATGTCAATCCAAGAGTTTTATTCTTCCTTTGGAAATCTTTGGGATGAGTACGCTGATATTGTGTATGCAAGTGTACCTCCTGAAGGACTCATTGCTATCCAAAGTGTGCATGAGACTAGCAAGTGTGACCAGTTTTTAATGAAGTTAAGGGGGAAGTTTGAAGCAATCAGGTCCAACCTGATGAACAGAGAACCAGTTCCTTTACTGGATATTTGTGTAGGAGAGCTTCTTAGGGAAGAACAATGGCTCATTACATAGGCTGTCTTGGAGCAGAAAGCTCAAAATTCTACTCCAATTCCTGTTGCTTATGCAACTCAAGGGAGGTCTAAAAGAGGTAGAGATATGACTAATGTCCAGTGCTATAGTTGCAAAGGATTTGGGCACGTTGCCACTAATTGTACTAAAAAATTCTGCAATTATTGTAAGAAAACAGGGTATATTATCAAAGATTGTTCCACTCGGCCTCTAAAGAAATCTGAAACTGTCTACAATGTCTTGGTTGGTTCCTTGAATGCCCCTAGTCCTGGTCAGTCTTCTATTACTCCTGAAATGGTCCAACAAATGATAGTTTCTGCCCTTTCTGCTTGAGGCCTTTCAGGTAACAAAAATTCTAATCCTAAGCCTTGGGATTTTGATTATGGTGCTTCCAATCACATGAACAACACTGCCTTACCTTTAAATAATGTTCAAAAATATGAAGGAGATCTTCGAATTCATACTGCCGATGGTAATTCCTTACCTATCACAGCTGTTAGTGATATTTCAGCCTCTTTAAATACTGTTTTTGTATCTCCAAAGCTATCCACTAATCTTATATCCATCGGCCAATTAGTTGACAACAATTGTACTGTTCAATTTTCAACTTCTGGTTGTCTTGTGCAGGATCAAGCGTCTAAGAAGATGATTGCGAAAGGACCTAAAGTGGGACGTCTCTTTCCTTTGCTTCTATCTCCTTCGTTGATGTCAAATTATGTTGCTTGTAATGCTGTTCAATGTGATAATCAAGTGTGGCATAGGCGATTAGGACACCCTAATTCTCATGTACTTCGAGTCTTGCTTAAATTTGGTTTACTTGGAAATAAAAATTCAGCTTCTTCTAATAATGATATTGTTGATTGTGCATCTTGCAAACTTGGTAAAAGCAAAACACTTCCTTTTCCATTGCATAAAACCTGCACCACCAAACCTTTTGAACTTGTACATATTGATGTATGGGGTATTGCACCTATAATTTCTCATGAACATTACAAATACTTTGTTACATTTATCGATGATTTCACTTGCTTTACTTGGGTATATTTTCTTCAGTCTAAAAGTGAGGTTTTCTTTGTATTTAAAGCCTTTCTTGTTTTAGTTGAAACACAATTTTCTGCCAACATCAAAATCTTACAATCTGATTCAGGTGGTGAATATATGTCAAAATGAATTTCAATTTTTTCTTCAAAGTAATGGGATCATATCATAACGTTCTTGTCCTTTCACTCCACAACAAAATGGTGTGGCTAAAAGGAAGAATTGTCATTTTCTTGATGTTGTTCGAACTCTTCTAATTGAGTCTTGTGTTCCATTCTCATTTTTGGTGCGAAGCTTTGTCTACTGCTGTTTCTTTGATTAATAGATTACCATCTCCAAACTTGAACAATGATTACTACTCAATCTGTTAAGTGTGCTTTCTTAGGATATGCTGGATCCCAAAAAGGATTTCTTTGTTATGATCCTAATGCTTGTCAAACTTGTGTCTCTAGGAATGTCATTTTTTTTTAAAATCAGCTCTTCTTTAGCACAAAACAAACTTCATAATTCCCTTCTCTATCTGCTTTACCACATTTTCCCAAGTTGCGAACATCAGTACTAAGGTTTAAACCTGGTTATGTTTATCACAGACACACTCCTCCTACATCTATTCCTCCTACAAGTCTCACTGAGGTTCCTCCACATTTTCTTGCGGCATCTGATCCTGTTCTACCCATTTCCAATGATTCACCTCCTCTTTGAAGAAGCTCTAGACCTTACAAACCTCCTGAAAGATATGGTTTTTCAACCCCTGTGGCTATGTCTACTACTTTGTCTTCTATTTCCATTCCCACTTGTTATAAGCAGGCTATGGAACATGAGTGTTAGCAACAAGCAATGGAAGTAGAACTCCAAGCACTTGAGGAAAACCATACTTGGGACATTGTTCCTTGTCCTCCACATGTTAAGCCCATTAATAGTAAGTGGGTCTATACTGTGAAACTCAAGTCTAATGGGTCTTTAGATAGATACAAAGCTCAATTGGTTGCTCTTGGAAATAACCAAGAATATGGCCTGGACTATGAAGAAACATTTGCACCAGTTGCTAAGATGACCACGGTGAGAACCATTCTTGCTATTGCATCCTCTAAATCTTGGCCTTTACATAAAATGGATGTAAAAAATGCCTTCTTGAATGGGGACCTTAAGGAAGAGATTGACATGAAACTTCCACCCAGTATGTCCATGACAGCTTCTCATGAAGTTTGCAAGCTAAGACACTCTTTGTATGGGTTGAAGCAGGCACCTAGAGCCTGGTTTGAGAAGTTTCGCAGCACACTTCTCAGCTTCTCTTTCACACAAAGTAAATATGATTCATCACTCTTCTTTCCACAAGACATCCACTAGAATGGTCTTTCTCTTAGTCTATGTTGATGATATTATCATCACTGGTAATGACAATGGGTTGATTACTAAGCTTCAAAATATGTTGCATAATACATTTCAAATGAAAGATCTTGGACATCTCACATATTTTTTGGGGCTGGAAGTTCACTCTCGAGATCATGGTTTGTTCTTAATTCAACATAAATATATACAAGATCTCATTGAGCTAGCTGGTTTAAAGGATGCTATTGCTGTGCATACGCCAATGGAGGTAAATGTGAAATACCGAAAAGATGAAGGTGAGCTTTTGCCTGATCCTCTTTTTTATAGGCAACTTGTTGGTAGTCTTATCTACCTTACAAATACAAGGCCCGATATCTCATATGCTGTCCATATAGTTAGCAAATTTATGCAATCACCTCGACGTCTCCATCTTGCTGCACTTCATCACATTATTTGATACTTAATTGGGTCGCCTACTTGTGGGTTGTTTTTTCCAACAAAATCTGCTCTTCATTTGACTGCATATAGTGATGAAGATTAGACTAGTTGCCCGGATACTAGGAAGTCTACAACAGGCTGCTGTATTTTCCTTTGAGATGCCTTGATTTCTTGGAAGTGTAAGAAGCAAGACTTTGTCTCTAAATCTTCCACGGAGGCTGAGTATAGATCCATGTTTGCAGCTTGTTCTGAAATTGTGTTGTTACGTGGTCTTCTTTCTGAACTTGGATTTCCTCAAATTGATCCTACTCCACTTCATGGTGATGACACTAGTGCCATTCAAATAGCCGCGAATCCAGTATATTACGAACGCACAAAGCACATAGAGGTGGATTGTCATTATATTAGGGAGGCCTTTACTCAAGGTGTTATCACTCTTCCTCATATTACTATTGATCTTCAAACAGTTGATGTCTTCACGAAAGCTTTGACATGATAACAACACAAGTTTCTCAATAGCAAATTGATGTTGATAGACTTACCTGCATCAATTTGAGGGGGGATGTCAATATATTCTTCTTTCCTTTTTAGTTCTTTCCCTATTTAGTTTTTTTTATTATAACTGTAGTCAAAGTCAGATTTGTATATGTATATATTTAAAATTGTTTATAATTAGAATTTATTTGTTACCTTTTTTAAATAATTCTGTTTCAATAGGCTAATCTTTTGTTTCCTACTTTAAGACTTATTCCTTGTATAATTTATTCCCCTTGTAATCTATTTAAAAGAGACGAAATCTCAATAAGAAAGTATGTGGATTTCTTCGTCCCTTGTTTATCTTTTTTCTTATGGTATTAGAGCTCAAACCCTATTTTTTTCTTTGTTCGAATTCTTCTAAAACCCAACATATCTACCTGATTTTTTATTCACCTAGATTAGATCAGATCACCGTCTCCATCACTTGTTGCATTCAAGCTCCTTAAAGATTAATTCTTATGGAGAAAAACGATAGTGATGTTCAGCATGATAATAAATATACGGCTACGTCTATAGCTCCTTTTTCCGGGAGTGATACCTCTTTACATATTACTTCCCACAAATTAAATGGTAAAAACTATCTACAATGGGCACAATCCGTGAAGATAGTGATTTGTGGACGTGGAAAACTAGGTTATATCATAGGTGAACTCTCAATCCCTAAGACAACTGACCCATCATATACAACTTGGTAATCCGAGAATTCAATTGTTCTCACTTAGCTTATTAATTCAATGGAACCACAAATTAGCCACCGTTATCTATGGTTTAAAATGGCTAAAGATGTATGGGATACAACTCGTCGGATGTACTCTGATCTTGGAAATGTATCTCAAATTTTTGAGATTCGATCAAAACTAAAAGAGATGAAACAAGGATCCAATTCTGTTACCCAATATTTTTCTGATCTCCAAGATCTCTGGCAAGAATTGGATTTGTTCTTGGAGGAAAATTCTCTTTGTACTGAGTGTAGTGTGAAGCAACGGTGTAACCTTGAGAGGGAGAGAGCATTTGATTTCCTTGCTGGTCTTAATTGAAATCTGGATGAAGTACGAGGTAGAGTGGTATCCCGAGATCCTTTCCCATTAACTGAAGAAGCCTTCGCTGAAGTACAATGAGAGGAAGCTCGCCGAAAAGTGATGCTCGCGGATGACAAACCCATTGCTCCATCTGCACTAGAAGGATCTGCTTTAATGATAAGAAAACCTCACCAATATGGGCAGCAAAATTCTGATCAGCATCCAAATAAGCGACCATGGTGTGATCATTGTAATAAACCTAGACATACTAGAGATAAGTGCTGGAAGATTCATGGGAAACCAGCAAATTAGCAGCCCCGGAAGAAAAATGAAGGACGTGTGTATCACACTCGATCCAATCAAGATCAACCTAATGTCTCTCTCCCATTCAACCAAGAACAAATCGATCACCTATGCAAACTCCTAAGTTAATCCTCTGTCAGTATGTCACAGAACACCCCACCATCCAACTCCAACATTGGATCATATTCTGTGACTTAGCATGGTAAACAATTTTTAGCCTTAAACACTCTTCAATTCTCAAATCCTTGGATTATTGATTCTGGAGCCTCCAATCACATGATAGGTGGCTCAAATTTTTTTAACTCTTATGTCCCTTGCTATAATCATATCACGGTTAAAATTGCTGATGAATCCTTGATAAGGGTTGCTGGAATTGGTGACATAAAATTAACTCCAAGTCTAATTCTCAAATCCGTGTTCCATATGCTTGATCTAAAGTGTAATCTAATCTCCGTCAGTAAACTTACACGTGATAATCATTGCATAGCTAATTTCTTGTCTTCATCTTGTCAATTTTAGGACCTATCATCGGGGAGACGATTGGCAGTGCTAGGATTCATGATGATCTTTATTACTTTGACAATGATCAGTCAACGAGTCATTCAAATTTTGTGTCTGGAATTACCTCCAAGTTAGTCTCTAGTACAAATGAAATAATATTATGGCATCATAGACTAGGCCATCCTAGTTTTTCTTATTTAAAGCATTTGTATCCGTCTTTATTTGAGAATAAAAATCTTGTTTCCCTTGAATGTGAAGTCTGTGAATTAGCTAAGCATACTCGCACTATTTTTTCTCCTAAACACTACACACCTTCCACACCTTTTTTCCTTGATCCATAGTGACATATGGGGACCTTCAAAAATTACAACTTGCCATGGCAAAAGATGGTTTCTTACGTTCATCGATGATTATACATGGGTTACATGGGTATACCTATTACATAATAAATTAGAAATTGGTCATATATTCAAAATTTTTTACAAGATGATTCAAACACATTTCCAAACACAAATCCGTGTTCTAAGAACTGATAATGGGAAAGAATATTTCAATTCCATTCTTGGTGATTATCTGATAGAAAATGGAATTCAACATCAAAGTTCTTGTGTTGAAACTCCACAACAAAATGGAGTATTAGAAAGAAAAAACCGACATTTGTTGAAAGTTGCTTGAGCTCTTATGTTTACAATGAATGTCCCAAAGTACCTGTGGGGGGATGCTATCCTAACTGCTGCCTATCTTATAAATAGGTTGCCAAGTCGTCCAATCAAGTTATTAAGAATTTTTGGTTATACCGCATTTGTTCATATTCATGATCATAATAGGAACAAACTTGATCCTCGAGCAATTAAAGCAATTTTCATTGGCTATTCTCCTAACCAAAAAGGTTATAGGTGTTATTGCCCAAAAACAGAAAAAACATATGTTTCATGTGATGTCACATTCTTTGAGAAAACACCATTTTTTTCTTCATCTTCGCTTCAGGGGGAGAATCAAAATGAAGCTTCTTGTCCTTGGGATACACTTGATCCGCCGCTACCTAACATCACCTTAGACACAATCCCTAAACCTGACCCAACAAAAACCAGTCTTCCTATAGTTGACCCAACTTCATCTGATCACATCACGGGTTTGGAAATAGGGGGAGAATCAAGATCCCTAAGGTCTGAACAGCAAGAGTTGCAGGCCTACTCTAGAAAAAAAGGGCATCAAAGAAATAAAGAAATCACAAATCTTACTCATAGTCAAGCAGATGAATTGATGATAGAGTCTCACTCACCCAACAAATCAAGTAATATAAGTCATGAATCAGATTTGAATTTACCGATAGCATTGAGAAAGGGTCTTAGATCTTGCACTCAACATCCTATTTCTAAATTTATATCTTACTCTAAGCTATCTCCTTCTTTCAATGCTTTCACTTCAAGTTTATCTAGAATTATGATTCCTAGGTCTATTGAAGAGGCATTATCTATTCCAGAGTGGAAGGCTGCTATTCTTGAAGAAGTACATGCTCTTAGACAAAACAACACTTGGAGTTTGATGGAATTACCAAAAGGAAAAAATGAGATAGGTTGTAAATGGGTCTTCTCGGTCAAATATAAGGCTAATGGTTTGATTGAGAGATATAAAGCACGCTTAGTGGCAAAAGGTTTTAGTCAAACATATGGGATAGATTATACTGAGACCTTTGCCCTCGTTGCCAAGCTTAATACTATCCAGATACTACTATCTTTGGCTGCAAACTATGATTGGCCTCTTCATCAACTTGATATCACAAATGCTTTTCTAAATGGTGAACTTGAGGAGGAAGTTTATATGTGTCAACCTCTAGGATTTGAAGAAAATCTAGGGAGTAAAATCGTTTGTAAACTCAAAAAGTCACTCTATAGTTTAAAACAGTCTCCACGAGCCTGGTTTGATAGATTTTCCAAAGTCATCAAGAAATTTGGCTATATCAAAGGATAAGCTGATCACACACTATTCGTTAAGCATGCTGAAAAGGAGAAAATTACTATTATTATAGTATATGTTGATGATATTATTGTCACAGGGAACAATAACAAGGAAATCGAAGGATTGAAGCAAATGATGGCAAATGAATTTGAAGTTAAAGACCTAGAAGCACTGAGATACTTTCTTGGAATGGAAATAGCAAGGAGTAAGAAAGGAATATCTATCTCTCAAAGAAAGTATACCTTAGATTTATTAAAAGAAACTGGAATGCTAGCATGCAAGCCAAGTAAAACACCAGTTGAAATCAGGAACAAAGGGAAAATGTTTGAACGAAAAATGGTTGATAAAGGACAGTATCAAAGATTAATTGGAAAGCTTATATATCTCTCACATACAAGGCCATATATTGCCTTTTTAGTGAGCTTGGTAAGTCAATACATGCATGCACCATGTCAAGGTCATCTCAATGCTGCATATAGAATCTTAAGATACTTAAAACAAACTCCTGGAAAAGGGTTATTTTTTGCCAAGACCAACGATCGTAGAGTGAAAGTCTTTATGAATGCTAATTGGGCTGGATCAATTGATGATCACAGATCAACATCAGGCTATTGTACACTATTATGGGGAAATCTAGTAACTTGGCGTAGCAAAAAACAAACAGTGGTTGCTAGGAGCAGTGCGGAAGCAGAGTTTAGAGCTATGGTCCATGGAATTTGTGAGCTTATTTGGATAAGAAGAGTGCTGAATGAGTTGAAGATTGAAGCTGAAGAACCTATGTCACTCTATTGTGATAATCAATCAACAATAAGTATTGCTCACAATCCTATTCACCATGATAGGACCAAACATATGGAGGTTGATCGACACTTCATCAAAGAAAAACTTGATAAAAACATTATCAAAGTTGAATATATGCCTACATCCCATCAACTAGCCAATCTTCTCACAAAAGGACTTTTCGAAAAGACTCATGAGAATCTTGAAGGCAAGCTTGGTCTCATCAATATCTATAGCCAAGCTTGAGGGGGAGTGTAATCAAAGTCAGATCTGTATATGTATATATTTAGAATTGTTTATAATTAGAATTTATTTGTTACCTTTTTAAAATAATTCTGTTTCAATAGGTTAATCTTTTGTTTCCTACTTTAAGACTTGTTCCTTGTATAACTTATTCCCCTTGTAATCTATTTAAAAGAGACGAAATCTCAATAAGAAAGTGTGTGGATTTCTTCATCCCTTGTTTATCTTTTTTCTCAATAACTGCATATTTCTTGATTACCTCTCCAAGATTTTCATTATTGTTGCTGTAATTACTGCTGTATTCCTTCCTAGAATAGGCCTAGGATTAAGGGATCTGATTATGCTTACTATATTGGACCCTAGAATTAAGGGATTCTGATCCTTTTTAATGTCTATATATTGTAAATTATCTTAGTGAAATGTACACAAGAAACATTTTAGAAATTCTCTTTTTTTATTTTTGTCAGAGACAAGGTTGGTGGATAATTTGGGAACATGGACATTTTTTAGCCTCATGGTTGGGTTTATTTGAACATCTCCTATTCTTACAATAGTTGTTAAAGATCCATCGGCTATGGCTATTTTCCGGTTGCTAGGAAATGGGGTCTAGGTTGAAAAGTATTTGGATGAGTGGTTCATGTGATTGGTAGCTCTTGAGTCCATGATTTAGGAGTTATGATGAGTGTATTTAAAGCATTCAATCCAATGGAAAAAAGGAAACTTACTTGAATACACCAAAGAACAAGTACCTGAAGGCTTCCTAAGACAGTTGATAAGAGATCTCACCCTCTCAAGTTCCTCTTGGTTAAGACCACTTTGGTTCTGGTGATGCAACTTCACTTTGTGGTGTGGTAGTGATATGTACTTGTCTAGCATGGCTTGGCAACCCATTATTCCTTGTCTAGTCTCCTTTTTCACTCCATTCTCAGCTCGGGGGCCTTTCATGAAGCTTTCAACACTTCTCTCAAGTGTGTCGAGGTTTTTTGCAATAAGTACATAATAACTCATCGCGATTTTGTGACCTAGACTAATTATTCCTTCTTCCAGCAAGAGTTATCCCTTTGTCTAAGTTTGAGGCTAATTTATCATCTCTAGCCACCATAGCCGAACTATCAACACTTTGTGGTTCCAGTGTCACGGACCTTCTACTCTCTTCTCCTCGGATTAGTGCTACAACTTCATTGAGACTTGGGAGTTCCCATCTACCAAGGATCTAGATTATCACTTGTTCAAATTTAGGATTAAGTCTACATAGGAAATCATAGACTCCATCCTTTTAAATAAATTGCTCTGGTTGAGTTCTTGCAATAGCAATTTTGATTGGTTGGCATATTTAGTTACTTTTTTCATCCTTTATTTTGTAGCCATTATCTTCATCTTCACTTCATACACTTGAGCTGCATCTTTAGACGTAGAATAAGTCTCTTAGATAGCATCCTGATAGTGTAGGCAAGTGCACCTATTGATTAATGTAATATAATGAATTAATTATGAATGTCATCCCACAGAGACTACAATTACTAATATTAACTTGGACTTTATTATCTAATTGTCAAATTAAAATATATTAATTAACTAAGAAATTCTAACTTTTTGACTAATAATGAATGAAATAATGGAAAGAAAGTAGATATATTAGAGTTTGAATTAATATTGTGAGAATACGTATCTAGATTTAGTTTACCCCTAGAATCATATATAATTAATTAGAGTTAATTCCAATTTCATTTTTATTTTCTTAACTGTAAGAATTACGTAATCAAATTAATATCTTTCTCAAGATTATTAATTTCTAATTTTAGGTTAATTAACCGAGATCTCTCTCTAATTAAAACTCCTAAGATTGCATTGTTGGTTTTTGAATTCTTTAATTAGGTTTGACCCTAATTTGGAAGATTTATGTCATCCTATCTCTAGGTTTGTATACAACTTTTTTCAATTATGCCATATCTAATTATACAGGTGATTTCTCAATCTACATATATAATTAAAAATTGATACTCTAGAAATATTAAATTCATATAATGAAGAATATGCATAATTGAATTAAGACAATAAAGACTCCATTGAATAATAACTGAAATAAAATCATATAATAGTTCTAATGTTCCACAAATGTAGATACTAGAAGAAATTAAGCTTTCATTATGAGATAAAATCTGGTAATAAAATCAAAATAACTCATGGAAAGAAAAACCCTTATAGAAATATGTTCTTGCACTTTCGAAGTTTATGATTCGATCTTCAATATTCTCTAACTTCAAGGAGTTCTTCTCTTCGTTTGCTAAAAAAACTCTCCTTTTTTCTATCAAAGCTCTCTCTCTTTCCTCCTCCCTTCTTTAGATTTATATTTGGTATCTACATTACATAGTTGTCGAACTCAACATGACCCTTCAACACGGTCATGTTCAAGTCGTGTTTAACTTAAATCTTTCAAACATATCCAGATCTGGGAAAGATATAGCCAACATGACCCCAACACGGTCATGTTGCCAGGCCTTGTTGCACTTAATTCAACATGGTTGTGTTACATGGTAATGTTTGGCTTCTATTACTCCAAAAGTTACACGACTACTAACATGGTCGTGTTGTTTCCTCATGTATCCTTATGATTTTTCTTCAAAATCAACATGACCATGTTACTTGATTGTGTTGATTTTCAAATGCACAAAATTTCTTTATTTTAACTTTGAATCAAGTAAAGCTTGACTCATTTTCTTCCTTTACTGATTAAAGAATATATTAATCTGTTAGCGGCAAGTGATTGTGATTGTGTTCTAGGTCTAGAGGGTTCCAGTTGTAAGGTTAGAGTTTGCTTGTGAGATTTTCTTCCTAATTTACCTATGGTTGCCTAAGGGGTGGGCTCGTTGGAGGGAACCTAAGATCTCTTGCTAGCAGAAATTGTTGTTGGAAAATTCTCCTTTCATTAATTGTTTGTTTCCTTAAATACAACATACAGTATAATGCATAACTTAGCCCACTATCTACACTAATTCTAACCCACTCATCCCTACTGCCCCACTACTTGATGACACAGCACCCATGTTTAGCTCCTTAGAAGACACAGCACCCACGTCTAGCTCCCTTGCTCTTGTCTTGGTCGTGGTTTCCTTTTTCCCCTAATCTCCTCCCCTATGTCTCTTCCTATAGTGACCTGGTCAAACGATATGATCCCCTTCCCCGGCCACTATCATCACTCCCCCCTTCAATCAAGGCGCATGATCTCGTGCACAATTGAAGGGTATCACTGGCAGATCATGGTGACTCCTTCCCATGTGGCCTCTGCTAGTGAGTAGCCCTTCTAGTGGATGAGGATCTCGGTGAGCTGTTCCCCATGGCTTACCTCCAAAGCGGCTTGAGTTGTGGGTATCAGTAGACCCTAGCTAATCAATGGGAGCTCCGGTTGTGCTGGAGGTGTGCCATAGAAGGGTTTGAGGAGGGAGATGTGGAAGATTGGGTGGATCTTTACTTCAGGTGGCAAGCATAGGCAATAGGCGATGGGTCCTATGCGCTCCCTAATGGGGAAGGGTCCGTAGAACTGAAGTGCCAACTTCTGGTGGGGTCTTTGGTGTAGGGTTGATTGCTTGTAAGGTTAGAGCTTGAGCCACACCAGGTCACCTATCTTGAAGTTGATGTTCTGGTGTTTTGCATCGTAGCTGGAGTTTGAGTTCGGCTGGGACCTCATCACGATCCTACAACGCTCTCTCCACTGCCTCTATCTTAGTTGTGCCGATTGTGTATGACAGTAGTTGGGGAAGAGCTTGCCCATAGACCACTTGGAAAGGGGTGGTTTTGAGGGATGAGTGGTAGCCCATGTTATAACAATACTCAGCCTATGCTACCTACTCTGCCCACTTTTGTAGATGAGCTCCCGTAAAACACCTTAAATACATCTCCACGGTTCGGTTAACCACTTTGGTTTGGCTGTGGTAAGTTGAGGAGAAGGAAAGCTTAGTGCCATGTAGCCTAAACAGCTCCTTCCAAAAAGTGCTGGTGAAGGTGGGATCACGGTCGCTTACAATGGACTCCGGTAGTCCATGGAGTCGAACTATGGTGTCAAAGTGGCCATACTTGGAGAACCTATCTACGACCACCATAATGACTGTCTTGCCGTGGGACTTTGGGAGGCCATCTATGAAGTCTATGGAGATGTCGGCCTAAACTTGGCTCGGGATAGGGAGTAGCTGTAGGAGTCCTGCCAACTGATGCGATAAAGTAGAAGTCCCTAGTGATGTGATAAAGGGTGCGCTAATATCCTTCGTGGCATTGGTCGTAGAGGGCTTGAGCAATGGTGGTGCAAAGCTCGGAGGAGGGATCTAGGAAGATTTTATTTTTGAAGAGGATCATCCCCCTTTGGAACGCCCTTGGTCCATCTCCTGCTCTTGTATTTGGGAGGCTAGTTTACTCAGCTCGGGCGAGGATTGCACGGCCCGCTGCACCCATTTGATTAGCCGTGATTGTGGCGTGGAGATGGTGAAGGCTGACGCTGTCACTTCCTCCTTCTTAGATATGGCATCGACCACTTTGTTCTCGTGGCCGGCTTTATATTCAACCTCAAAGTCAAATCCCATGAGCTTGTTGAGCCAGTGTTGTTGGGGAGAGGTGGAGACTCGCTGATCCAACAAGAACTTAAGACAATAGTGATCAGTGCGCACCTTGAATCATCTTCCCTACAGATAGGCCCTCTAATGGCGCACTGCCTTGGCTAAGCCGATAAGCTCCTTCTCGTAAGCTGCCAGCTAGAGGTGTCTTTGGGCGAAGGTTCGGTTGAAGAATGCAATTAGCTTTCCATTATGTTGGAGGACAACCCCTAGGCCGTGATTGGATGCATTGCACTCTACTACAAAAGGCTGTTCGAAGTCAGGGAGGGTGAGGACCGACGCTAGGGTCATGGCATTCCGTAAGGCAAGGAAGGCCTGCTTTGATTCAGGGCTCCACTGGAACAGTTTCGCCTTAACATGCGGTTTAAGGGGGCCGCAATAACGCCGTAGTTCTACACAAATCGTCGGTAGTAGCCCGTGAGCCCAAGGAATCCTCTCAATGCAATGAGAGTTGCAGGTTTTGGCTAGGACAACATGGCTTCTACCTTCTGGGGGTCGGCCTCCACTCCCTTATGTGAGATGAGGTGCCCTAAGTAGGCAACTTACCGTTGGCCAAAAGTACACTTTGAAGGCTTCAACCATAGGTGATGCTAGTGGAGCAAGGAGAATGCTCGACTAAGATGCTGAAGATGTTCCACCCATGATCGTCTGTAGACAAGAATATTGTCGAAGAATATGAGGATGAACTTTCTCAGTTGGCCCTTGAACACCTCATTCATGAGAGCTTGGAAGGATGAAGGGGCGTTAGTGAGGCCAAATGGCATGACGAGGAACTCGAAGTGTCCGTGGTGAGTGCAGAAGGCAGTCTTCTCCACATCTTCAGGCCTCATTCGCACTTGGTGGTAGCCTGAACACCAATCCAACTTGGAGAAGTAGCATGCCCCCCCTAGCTCTTCGAGGAGTTCCTCAATAACCGGTGTAGGGAACTTGTCCTTAACGGTTTTCTCATTAATGGCCTTGTAATCCACACAAAACCGCTATGTGTTGTCCCCCTTACAAACCAAGAGCACTGGGGAGGAGAAGGATGATTGGCTAGGTTTGATCAAGCCCTTCCAAAGCATCTCTTTGCATTGGTGCTCAATTTCATCCTTCTGGCCGTGGGGGTATCGATAGGGTCTCACCACGACGGGTGGCGTCCCCGGGGATAGCTTTATGGCATGATCGCAAGGGTGAGAGGTGGGCAGCTCTTGCAAGGGCTGAAAGATGTCCTCAAATTCCGATAATAGTCGTTGCAACTCACTATCTTCCTTCCTCTCCCTTGTGATTGTTGTTGTTCGGGGTGCCTCCCTGCCTCGGGTCTCCCCCTGCAATTGCACCTGCTCTTGGCCTTGGAGGAAACTCATTTTCATCACAGCAAAGTCCCATGAGATGGGGCCTAGAGACTGGAGCTAGTTGACTCCCGGCACCACATCCACACTGCATAAGGGCAGGGAGTCCAGGTCTGTGGTGAAGGTCCTGCCGCCCAGTTGTAAGGGTACTCACCTGCATACTCCATCACTCCCAACCTTGGCTCCAGTCGCTACCATGACCTTTAACCTCTCTTGCGACAACAATGGTAGGCTAAGGTAGGATATTAGGTCAGCACATATGAAGCTATGGGTGCTGCTTAAGTCGATCAACACAGTGATCAGTCGCCCTTTGATCCTTCCTCGCACTTTCATGGTTTGTGCTTAGGATAACCCGACCATGGCGTGCAGTGAGATCTTCAACTGTCCTTTCATGGACACGTCCTCTTCTTTGCCCCCTTCTTGCTCTTCCTCCATTTCCCATTCCAGCCAAAATAGCTTTTTTACACCGATGCCCCACCGTAAAGGGCTCGTTGCAATTGACGCATAACCCCTTGCTCCTCCTTTCTTCCAGCTTTGCCCTTCTCAATTTCTTGGTGTAGGGGGGTTTGTTCGGTATGGTGGGAGGTCGCCTCTTGAATTCTGCCTCTTCCTTAGACGTTACCCCCTTTTTCTCATATAGCCAAGCAAGGCTCATGGCTTGCGAGAGGCTTGTAGGGTGGTGTAGCTCTACTTCCAGCTCAATGGTCAGGCCGTTGATGAAGATTGCGATCTCGTGCTTGGGAGCCAAGTCCAGCACTTGGGCCGACAATTGTTCAAACCGTCGCTGGTAGTGCTCCATAGAGCCCACTTAGCGGAGCTTGGCCAACTCACCCACTTTATTGCTACAAATCAGGGGCCTAAAGCGCAGATCACATAAGCCCTTGAAGTCTGCCCAACTCAACTTGGGTTGTTCCCTTTTTATCTTGAGGAACCATAGCTGGGTGTCCCCTTCTAGGTGGAAGGTTGCTAGCTTCACCCTTTCCTCCTCTGCCACGGGTTGGTGCTCGAAGAATTGCTCACACCTATTAAACCAGCTAAGAGGGTCTCCATTCCCATCATAGCGCGGGAAATCCCATTTGGCCAGATGTGCTGCCGATGTGCTCATCTCCCTTGCTGCTCTCTACCGATGCCTCCCCGATCTCTTCAGCCATGGGGGTTTAGGGCTTCTGCGGGGTTCCTCCTTACGTCAAGCTTTCCAGTTGGGTGGCTAGACGATCTTGTCTCGCCTCCATTCACTCCATGCGCTCTCGGTCATCCTGGTGCATGGCTAGTAGCGCTTCCAACTGTTGTTGGACCACCTTCCAGTCGTCTATGGTGGTCTGCTCTAATACCAATTTGTTAGTGGCAAGCGATTGTGATCGTGTTCTAGGTCTAGAGTGTTCTGGTTTTAGGGTTAGAGTTTGCGTGTGAGATTTTCTTCCTAATTTACCTATGGTTGCTTACGGGATGGGCTCGTTGGAGAGAACCCAAGATCTCTTGCTAGGGGAAATTGTTGCTGGAAAAGTCTCTTCTTTCATTAATTGTTTGTTTCCTTAAATACAACATATAGCATAATGCATAACTTAGCCCACTATCTACACTAATTCCGACCCACTCATCCCTATTGCCTCACTACTTGACGACACAACAACTACGTTTAGCTCCCTGGAAGACACAGCACCCACATCCAGCTCTCTTGCTCTTGCCTCGATCATGGTTTCCTTTTCCCCCCGATCTCCTCCCCTACATCTCTTCCTATAGTAGACCTAGTCAAACAGCTTGAACCCCCTCCCTTGGCCACTATTATAATCCTTAAATTTAAAATATTATTCAATTAGGTAGTGTATTTCTTTAAAATTCTTATAATTCTAATAAATTCATCAAAAATCTTATTTACAAATATATTCTATTAATCATCTATCACATCCCAAACCTCTTTAGCAGTCGCCGGAAACATACACGTGTCGCTGATTTTAGGAATCATGGAATTTCATAATGAAGATTTTAGGAGAAAAAAATACTCTATTTCTCAAATCTTAATTTACAATTAGGCTATAGAGGTATTTATACACAAGAATAATGCAAAACTAGAAAAAAAAAAATACAATAAATCGGAAATCTCTAACTTAGGAAGTAATCTTCTGACAAATCAACCTAAAATTATTTAGTCAACACTTCCCCTCAAGTTGGTGCATAGATGTCACACATGCCCAACTTGCAAATTAACATATGATATTTCCTATTGCTAAGAGCTTTAGTGAATACACCAGCTTGCTGCTCCTCAAATGTTATGTAGAGTAACCTTAAGACACCATAAATCACCTTTTCTTTGATGAAGTGCCGCTCAATCTTCATATGTTTTGTTCGATCATGTTGTATAAGGTTTTGGGCCATACTCATGGCAACCTTGTTATCACAATACAAGGATAACTTATCCTTTCTTGATAATTTTAGTTCTTCCAGTATCTTCTTCACCCATATGATCTCACAAACACCTTGAGCCATGGCTCTATACTATGCTTCAGCACTTGATCGAGCAACTACACTCTACTTCTTACTTCTCCAAGTGACAAGGTTTCCTCCTACTAAAGTGCAATAACCTAAAGTAGATCTCCTATCATCTAGTGATCCAACCCAATCTACACCTGTAAAGGCTTTTACTCAAAGATGTCCATTTTTATAGAAGAGTAGACCTTTTTTAGGAGCAAACTTTAGATACCTCAATAAACGAAAGACTGCATCCATGTGAGGCTTATGTAGATCATGCATAAACTAACTTACTAAGTTGATAGCATACGCTTTATCTTGTTTAGTGTGTGAAAGCTAAATTAGTCTTCCTACGAGTCTTTGATATCTCCCCATATCAATAGAATCACCAGTCTCAGTCTTAGCTTGTTGCTTATGATTAATTTCTATAGGAGATTCAGTTGGTTTACAACCTAACATACTAGTTTCCTTTAAGAGATCTGCAATATATTTCCTTTTGGAAATAAAGATTCCCATTTTTGATTCGGCAACTTCACTCCCAAGGAAATATTGTAATTTTCTTAGATCTTTGATCTCTAATTCTTGAGCTAGGAGTTCCTTTAAATGAGCCATCTCATCGTTGTGATCTCCTATAATCACTATATCATCAACATATACAATGAGAAAAGTAATCTTACCCTTATTATGTCTGATAAATATGGTATGATCAGCATTGCTCTGTTGATATTCAAGGGAGATCATAGCTTTACTGAATCTATCAAACCATGCTCGAAGAGACTGCTTCAAGCCATACAAAGCCTTTTTTAGTTTGCACACATTTCCTTGCATCTTCTCATCCTCAAATCTAGGTGGAATCTCCATATACACCTCCTCTTCTAGGTCTCTATGAAGGAATGTATTCTTTGCATCAAACTGTTGTAATTTCAAATCAAGGTTGGCTGCACATAATAACAAGATTCTAACTGTGTTTATCTTGGCTATTGGAGCAAATGTCTCCTGATAATCCACTCCATAAGTCCAAGTGAACCCTTTTGCTACCAATCTCGCTTTGTATCTTTCTATTGAACCATCTGCCTTGTGTTTCATAGTAAACACCCATTTGCAACCAACTAGTTTCTTCTATGGTGGAGAAAAAACAAGCTCCTAGGTCTCATTCTTTGCCAAAGCTTTCATTTCCTCAATTATTGCACCTTTTCACTTAGGATCCTTGATAGCTTCCTTCCAATCCTATGAAATGGACACAAAAGAAATAGACAAGGCAAAGGCTCTATAGTTGGGTGACAAGCAATCATGAGAAAAAAGTTAGATATAGGGTGTTTGGTACATGCCTTGACACCTTTTCTTTGGGAGATAGGTTTATCCAGGTCATTAAAAGATAACTTATCAAATGAAGAGGATGACTCTTGACAGGAAGTAGGCTACACAATGACTTCTTCTGTCTTGTCCCATCTTGAATATCTTCTTAAATCAGGCCTATCCAAATGCCCAACAATCTCTCCCTGAACAATATTCTTCTTTGGGGTAATGTCCTCAAGAGAGACAAAACAAGGCATCACCTCTTCCTTTTCCATACTCTCCCCTTAAAGAGGTGATTGGGTAGGGCTAAAGTAGGGTTCGGTTTCTCTAAAAGTGATATCCATATTGACAAAAAACTTTTGAGATGGAGGATGATAGCATTTATAACCTTTCTGTGTTGGATATTATTTTTGGTGTTCTAGGGTTTTATGACCATGCCAAAAGAAAAAAAAAATGAATAAAAGAAGTGTTTTGCTCTGATACCATGAAGATTTTAGGATAAAGAAATACTCTTTCTCAAAATTTAATTTACAATTAGGTTATAGAGGTATTTATACATATTATGAAATAGGAATGTAAATATTAGAAATAAGTTGTATTATTTCTTTCCTTTTTTAAATTATTCCCTTTCCTCATTTATAGTGTAGGTTATGCATATATAAACTTGTATACTATTTGAATGATGAAATAGAAAATAGAATTCTCCAATTTATATGGTATCGGAGTAAAACCTTAAGGATTTATTTTTTCTTTTTTTTTTTCTTTTTTGCATTCATCAGTTGCCCATTGAGCAACTTAGAAGATCTTGGTTCCGTTGCTGGGAGTTATCTTCTATCACCACTAGGAGGAGGTGTTGCACATTGTTTGTGCCACCATAGTGGTGGAGGACAAGGTGATGAGTTGTTCTCTAGTGAAGGAAAGGTGTTGTTGGTTTGGTTGTAGTTGGCTAAGGTTGTAGGGCATTGTTGGTCTGGCTGGAAAGTTGCCAGCCACTTCTCTTCTCCTTTTCTTGCTAACGTTATCTTTTGCCGTCTCCACGCTTGACCAATTCATCCACCAGAATTTGTTGCAGTTTACCTGCCATAAGTGAGTAATGTTTCGTCGGCTGGAAATTGGCATTTTAGGGGTATATGAGAGCAACGGTCTACGAAACTAGGGTTGTCGGAAATCGCTAGAAATCTTTGCCCAGTTCAAAGGTGCCTTGCAATGATAGTTCTTATGTAAGTTCAGTTTTCTTTTTCTTATGGGTCTTTCTCGATTTGTGTGTTTTACTGCCTTTGTTGGATCAATTTTAGGAGTTTGTGTATATTTTCAACTTTGTGGTGTTGTCTTTCCTTTTGCAACTATTTGAATTTAATTTAGGCGTACATGGTTGATGAGTGAAAGACTATAGTGATGGCTGATGTTGTTTCAGTAATTTCTTGAATCACATAATATAAATTAAATGGTTCAAATTATCTGAATTGATGTAAGACGGTTAGAGTATACCTACGGAGTATTTCTAAAGATAATGATCTTATTGATGATCCCCCAACTGATGATAGTTGTAAAGAATGGTTGACAAATGATGCTAAGTTATTTTTGCAAATCAGAAATTGCATTGATATTGAGGTGATTAGTTTGATTAATCATTATGAGTATGTGAAGGAGTTAATGGAATATTTAGAATTTTTATATTCAGGAAAGGAAAATCTCTCTCGTATGTATGAAGTGTGTAAGGAATTCTATTTTCCTGAGCAGAATGTTAAATCTCTTCAATCATACTTTTTGAAATTTAAGAAGATATATGAGGAATTAAATGTTTTGTTGTGATTTAGTACTGATATCAAAGTATAGCAATCACAATGGGAGAAGATGGCAATTATGAGTTTCTTAGCGGGACTCAGTCCTCAGTTTGAGATTGCTAAGTCTCATATTTTGTCTAGTATGATATTTCTTCCTTACACGAGGTTTTCACTAGAGTTCTTAGAACAGAAGCAAACACTTCTGTCATATCTCCTACTTCAGTTTCAAGTGCTCTTGTTAGTCGCAACAACTAACTAGGAATTTCAAGATTTCCTATTCAGAATAATAACAAAGGAAGTAATCGAAGTCAAAATTCAAGGGAAGTTGAGTTCTATTATTGTCTTGAGCACGGTCACACTAAGCACACCTGTAGGAAACTACTCAACAAAACTCAAAAGCCTCACTCAGCCCATATAGCAGCTGCTACTATTCCACATGGTCCATCTTTAGAATAGATAGTTAATATATCTGCAGAGGAATTTGCTAAATTCCTTCAGTATTAGGAAACATTGAAAACTTCAACTCATTCTGTCACTACACTTGCCGAGCCAAGTAATCTAGATAAGTGCTTAGTTTCCTCGAACTCGCAATGGGACATTGACTCAGGTGCTACTGATCATATGACAAGTAATTCTAGTCTTTTCAACAATTTTTTACTACACACCTCTTCTTCCCTAGTTACTTTAGCAGATGGTTCTACATCATTAGTTTTAGGGTTGGCAGTGTTCAACTTGCTCCATTCCTTTCTTTATCATCTGTTTTTAGTATACCAGATTTCTCCTTCAATTTAATTTATGTGAACAAAATCACCTATGCTCTAAATTATAGTGTCTCATTTTTTCCTAATTATTGCCTATTTCAAGATCTTTCAATGAATAAGATTATTGGTAAAGGACATGTGTCAGGAGGTCTCTATGTTCTGGATACTCAAGCAAATGTCTCCTAACCTATAGCTTGCTCAAGTCTATTAACACCTTTTGAAGCTCACTGCCAATTGGGCTATCCTTCTCTCTCTGCCTTGAAGAAGTTGTGTCCTCAATTTTAGAGTGTGTCATCTTTAGATTGTGAGTCATGTCCATTTGCTAAACACCATCGTTATTCTTATGTTCCCTGTATCAATAAAAGATTTAGTGCTCCTTTTGAGTTAGTACATTAAGATGTTTGGGGTCCTTGTCTAGTTACGTCTAAAACTGGAGCTCGTTATTTTGTTACTTTTGTTGATGATTTTTCTTGAATGACTTGACTTTATTTAATGAAAAATCGTTCTGAGTTGTTTTCCCATTTCACTATCTTTTGTGTTGAAATTCAAACTCAATTTAACACTTTGGTGTGAATTTTGAGAAGTGACAATGCCAAAGAATATTTATCTGATATATTTAATAATTATATCACCAAACATGGCATTATTCATCAATCTTCGTGTGTTGATACACCATTTCAGAATGGTGTGGTTGAAAAAAAGAATAGGCATCTTCCTGAGATAGCTAGAGCACTATTATTTCAAACACATGTTCCTAAACACTTTTGGGCTAAAGTTGTGTCCATAGCATACGTATGCCATCATCAGTTCTTAAAGGTGAAATTCCTTATAGCATTCTTTTTCCTACAAAATCCTTATTCCCCATTGAGCCTCATATATTTGGTAGTACATGTTTTGTTCGAGATGTCCGCCCTCATTTCACCAAACTTGATCCTAAATCTGTGAAATGTGTTTTCTTAGGTTATTCTCGTTTACAAAAAGGTTATTTGTGTTATTGTCCCTGTTGAAAATCTTCCAAAGTTAGTATTCGGATTCTAAGGAATGAATAAGGAAAGCTTATGGCTAATTGACAGCCATATAATCTGGATAATTTATGGTTAATTGACAGCTACAGAATCTAGTCTTATGGGCTGTAATTTGATATTATTTTATTTTCTTAATTTAGTCTTCTTTCCTTTATTAGATTAAGGAAAAAAGGTTGTATATTACTGTTGTACTAGTATATATGTACTACTCTTGTATCATTTTTTTGTGTGAGAGAGAATTCAGAAAATATTAAATTCTCTACAACATTTTTTCATGGTATCAAAGCCGCACTCTGAAATACCTCTCTCCTCCTTTTAGAAAAAAAAAATAGATTTGTCTCCGTCCAAACCAAAAAATGACGAACAAAAAGGATTCCTCCTCATCCGAAGTCACATCCTTCCCAGCCCCTGCTACAAACAGCCATAGAGGAGCTGAAAGTGCATCTCTTCTCATCACAGGACACAAACTCAATGGACACAACTTTCTCCAGTGGTCCCAATCTGTGATGATGTTCATTTGTAGGAGAGGAAAAGATGAATATCTCACTGGAGAAGTTGTCATTCCAGAGAAAAATGATCCACAATTCAAGACATGGAACACTGAGAATCACTTAGTGATGTCTTGGCTGATAAATTCCATGAATAATGAGATAGGTGAGAATTTTCTCCTATATAAGACAGCAAAGGAAATTTGGGATGCTGTCAGGGAGACATATTCAAGTTCTGAAAATACCTCAGAACTTTTTGAGATTGAAGCCAAGCTACATGATCTCCGACAAGGAGATCTTACCGTTACTCAATATTTCAATACCTTTACTCGCTACTAGCAACATCTTGACATGTTTGAAGTTCACACTTGGAAGTGCCCCGAAGACACAGCCTTATACAGGAAGATTGTGGAACAAAAACGAACCTTCAAATTCCTTCTCGGTCTCAACAAAAATCTGGATGAAGTCTGAGGCAGAGTGATGGGAACTAAGCCCCTTCCAAGCATCCGAGAAGCCTTTTTTGAAGTCTGACGTGAAGAAAGCAGAAAGAAGGTTATGATGAGATCCCAAAATTCCACTCCAACCTTTGAAGGTTCTGCCCTTGCAGCACGAGGACCACCACCAAACAACAATGACAATCGGCAAAGGAAAGGGAGACCTTGGTGTGATCACTGTCGCAAACCTAGTCATCTTAGGGAAACTTGCTGGAAAATTCATGGCAAACCTATTGATTGGAAGGCATCAAGAGCAACCAATGACAAAGAAAGTCATGCCAAAATTGCAGCATCCTTAGATGACAACACAACTTCAACTGGATTAAGTCCCTTCACCAAAGAGCAACTGGAAGTCCTACAGAAACTCTTCAACCACAACATTGTCTCGCAGTCTCAATCTAACACCTCTGTGTTTGGAACCAGCATGTTAGGACAGAAAGGTAATTCCTCATTGGCTCTTATGGTTGACAAATGGCACACAAAATCGTGGATTATTGATTCTGGAGCATCAGATCACATGACAGGAGATGCAATAGTATTTTACAAATACAGTCCATTTAATGGCAACTCCACAGTCCGAATCGCTGATGGTTCATTATCCAAAGTTGAGGGAATTGGTTCAGTCAAGATTACTAAGAATCTGACTTTAAATTCTGTTCTCCATGTTCCTAGTTTGGACTGTAATTTACTTTCCATTAGTAAATTGACTCGTGATCCAAATTGTGTAACTAAGTTTTTTCCAAACTTATGTGAGTTTCAGGAATTGGATTCGGGGAAGACGATTGGCAGTGCTGAGATGTGTTCGGGACTTTATCTCCTCAAGGACCATACTCCTCAAAGTAAACAAACTCAACCCGCAAGTGGTGTTTCTTTTAAAAGTCAGTCTGTTTTCAATTCCTATGTCAATAAAGATAGTGAAATTATGCTGTGGCACTATTGTCTTGGGCATCCAAATTTTGTGTATTTAGAAAAGCTTTTCCCTTCAATGTTTATCAATAAAAATCCAAAACATTTCCAATGTGAAATTTGTCAATTCTCCAAGCACACTCGTAATACTTATCCCAGTTGTTTATACAAACCATCTCGTCCATTTGCCATGATTCATAGTGATGTATGGGGTCCCTCAAGGGTGAAAAATATAACAGGAACTCGATAGTTTGTATCATTTGTTGCTGATCACACTAGGTTGACTTGGATATTCCTCATGAAAGAAAAATTAGAAATATGTCAAATTTTCCAAAATTTCAACTCTATGATACAAACTCAATTCCAGACCAAGATTCAGGTCTTAAAAACTGATGATGCCAAAGAGTACTTCAAATCCGTTCTAGGTTCTTATCTCCTAGAACAAGGCATAGTTCACTTAAGTTCCTGTGTTGATACTCCCCAACAAAACGGGGTAGCAGAAAGAAAAAACAGACATTTACTTGAGGTAGCCCGATCTCTCATGTTTTCCACACATGTTCCAAAATTTTTTTGGGGAGAAGCTGTCCTTACATCCGCATATCTCATCAATAGAATGTCATCCAAAGTTCTTAAATTTCAAACTCCCTATCAAGTCCTCCTTCAACACTTTCCACATACCAAAATCATCACATCACTAGATCCAAAAGTGTTTGGGTGCTCAGCATTTGTTCATGTACAGCAGCAAAACCGCAACAAGTTGGATCCAAAATCCATCAAGTGTATTTTTCTTGGGTATTCCTCAAAACAAAAAGGCTACAAATGTTATTCTCCCATTACCCGAAAATTCTACAACTCAATGGATGTGACATTCTTTGAACATCAAGCCGACTACCCCAAAACTGAGATTCAGGGGGAGAACTTGAGGGAATATCAGCTTTGGGAGCCTCATCCTAGTCATTCAATCCAATCTCTTAATCCTCCATCACCTTCACTGCAGCCCTCTGTCGAGTCATTTCAACCTGATTCAGTCATTCATCCTCTCACTCTTGATATACAAATAGAAAGTCAATCACCACCAGCAGAAAGTCAACCACCACAAACTCCAGTTTCATCTGTTCCCAACCAGCCCAAATCACCACAAACTGTGAATAAGGAGCTTCGTGTCTATGTTAAGAGGAAGAGGCCTATTACAGGGATGGAACTCTCAACTCCTCTCACACTTGTCCAAGAGCCTGAACCAAGTCCAAAACCTGCTCAAACTCACTCAGATAAGGGAAATTCTAATCCTGAGAGTGAAAGTATCACTGATGACTTTGATATGCCGATTGCTCTGAGAAAGGGTGTAAGAACTTGTACACAACATCCTATTCAAAAGTTTGTCTCATATGGTAAATTATCTCCTTCCTATCAGGCGTTTGTTTCGACTCTTGACAATGTGCAGGTACCTAACTCCATTCAGGAGCCTTAAAAAATATAGAATGGAAAAAGGCAGTCTATGAAGAAATTAGGGCCTTGGAGAAAAATGGCACATGGGTGATCACAAAACTCCCTCCGGGAAAAAAGGCTGTTGGTTGTAAGTGGATTTTTACTGTTAAACATCAAGCTGATGGCAGTATTGAGAGACTAAAGGCATGTCTTGTTGCTAAGGGTTTTACTCAGTCCTATGGAATCGATTGCCAAGAAACATTCGCTCTGGTAGCCAAATTCAACACTATCAGAATTCTTCTCTCTCTCTCAGCAAACCTAGACTGGCCGTTACACCAACTGGACGTAAAGAATGCTTTTCTAAATGGTGATCTAGAAGAAGTTTACATGGAAATACCCTCGGGATTGGAAACTTCATCCAACAGCAACCAAGTGTGCAAACTTAGAAACTCTCTATACGGGCTCAAGCAATCTCCTCGTGCTTGGTTTGACAGATTTGCAAAGACATTTACTAGGCATGGATACACCCAATGTCAAGCCAATTACACACTATTTGTAAAATTCTCTCCAGAAAAGAAATTAGCCGTACTAATTGTGTATGTGGATGATATCGTTCTGACAGGTGACTATGAAGAACTGCTGAGATTGAAGGGACTCCTAGCCAAGGAATTTGAAATCAAAGAACTTGGTGATCTCAAATACTTTCTTGGTGTGGAAGTAAGGAATATTTGTCTCTCAACGTAAGTATGTTCTAGACTTACTAAAGGAGACAAGCATGCTTGGATGTAAACCTGCTAACACTCCAATGGATCCAACCAAGAAGCTAGGAGCTGAGAAAGATAGTACACTAGTTGACAGGGGGAGATATCAGAGACTTGTGGGACGTCTAATCTACCTCTCACATACGCGACCTGACATTGGTTTTTCTGTTAGTGTTGTGAGTCAGTTCATGAACAACCCAACAAAAGAACATATGGGAGCAGTAAACAGGATTTTGAGGTATCTCAAGATGACACCAGGAAGAGGTTTGTTATACAGAAAGAATAAGAGCCGTGAAGTTGAAGTCTTCTGAGATGTAGACTGGGCAGGAGATATCTCAGACAGAAGATCTACATCAGGATATTGTTCCTATGTTTGGGGAAATCTTGTGACTTGGAGAAGCAAGAAACAATCTATAGTCTCAAGAAGCAGTGCAGAAGCTGAATTTAGAGCACTTGCTCTTGGTATCTGTGATGGCATATGGATATAGAGACTTCTTAGTGAACTTAAAGTATCAAGTGAAAAGTCTATGAAGATATTCTGTGATAACCAAGCTACCATTAGTATTGCAAAGAATCCGGTGCACCATGACAGGACGAAGCACATTGAAATCGATCGGCACTTCATCTCAGAAAAGATTGGGAAAGGAATTATGCAACTGATCTATACTCCCACAAAGTCTCAAACAGTAGATATTTTCAGCAAAGCTTTTCCAAGGACTAACTTTGAAGAATTGAGTCACAAGCTATGTTTGTACAACATTTACAACTCAGCTTGAGGGGGAGTGTTGAAAATCTTCCAATGTTGAAAATTTTCCAAAGTTAGTATTCGGATTCTAAGGAATGAATAAGGAAAGCTTATGGCTAATTGATAGCCATATAATCTGGATAATTTATGGTTAATTGACAGCTACAAAATCTAGTCTTATGGGCTGTAATTTGATATTATTTTATTTTCTTAATTTAGTCTTCTTTCCTTTATTAGATTAAGGAAAACAGGTTGTATATTACTGTTGTACTAGTATATATGTACTACTCTTGTATCATTTTTCTGTGTGAGAGAGAATTCAGAAAATATTAAATTCTCTACAACATTTTTTAAGTTCCAGTCTTAATAAATTTCTTACATCTACCAATGTCACCCTTATGGAACATTGTCTTTTCTTTCCTACTTCATTTGAGCCTACTGATAGTAAGGGGAGACAGATGATTTATTGGTTTACCACATTACCTATCAGTCCCCAAATGTCAAATCCACACCATTTTCTCATCCACCAATTTGTCATGTGTATACCAGACATCAGAATCCTCCTATCACATGCCCAGCTCCAGTCTCTTCTTCAGCATCTAATCTAATAGATAATGATCTTGATCTCTTAATTGCTCTTCACAAAGGTAAATGACAATGCACTTACCCTATTTCATCATTTGTGTCGTATGATCACTTATCATCTGCCTCATGTACGTTTGTTGCTTCTCTTGATACTATATCCATTCCTAAAACTATTCATAAGGCCTTATCTCATCCTGGATGGCATACGGCAATGATAGAGGAGATGAATGCTTTAGATGCTAATGGTACTTGGGATTTGGTTAGTTTACCTGCAGAGAAAAAGGCTATTGGATGTAAATGGGTGTTTGTAGTTAAAGTTAATCTTGATGGATCTATTGCTCGCCTTAAAGCCTGTCTCATTGCTAAGGGCTATGCCAGACCTATGGTGTAGATTATTCTGATACCTTCTCTCCTATGGCTAAATTAACATCTGTTCGTTTGTTCATGTCTATGGTAGCTACGAATGATTGGCCATTGTATCAACTATATATAAAGAATGCCCTTTTGCATGGTGATCTATAGGAAGAAGTTTATATGGAGTAACCACTTGGTTTTGTTGCTCAGGGGGAGAATGGGAAAGTTTGTTATCTTTAGAAATCACTATATGGTTTGAAGTAGAGACCTCGAGCTTGGTTTAGCAAATTTAGTAAGGTAGTTGAAGGGTTTGGAATGACCCAAGAGTAAATCCAATCATTTAGTGTTTTATAGACTCTGTTTGTCCAGCATTATCCTTCTAATTGTGTATATGGATGATATCATTATTACAGGCAGTAATGATGTAGGAATATCTTCCTTGAAAACTTTTCTTCAAAGCCAGTTCCACACTAAGGATTTGGGGTCTTTGAAGTATTTTTTAGGAGTTAAGGTGATGAGGAGCAAGAAAGGTATTTTTCTATCTCAATGGAAATATGTGTTTGACTTGTTAACAAAGATAGGAAAGTTAGGTGCAAAACCATGTAGTACTCCATTACCACTTAATTTACAACTCACCAAAGATGAAGAGTTATTAGATAATCTTAAGAGGCATAGAAGATCAGTGGGAAAGTTAAACTATCTTACAGTAACTTATTCTGATATTGCATATTCTGTTAGTGTTATGAGTCCGTTTATGTCTTCTCCAACAATTTATCACTGGGCTGCAATGGAACATGTTTTGTGTTATTTGAAGAGTACTCCTGGACGAGGTATAGTGTATAAGAATCATGGTTACTCTAATATAGAGCGTTTTTCAGATACTGACTAGGTAGGATCTAAAATAGATAGGAAATTCATTACTGGCTATTGTGTTTTCTTTGGTAGAAATCTGATTTCATGGAAGAGTAAGAAACAAAATGTTGTGTCTAGATCAAGCGTAGAATCAGAGTATAGAGCTATGACTCAATCTACTTGTGAGGTGTTATGGATATAGTAGCTATTGATTGAGATTGGGTTTAAGGTTTCAATGCTAGCAAAGTTGTAGTGTGATAACCAAGCTGCACTTCATATTACATCCAATCCTGTGTTCCATAAGCGAACTAAACACATTGAAATTGATTGTTACTTTATTCAAGAAAAGATACAACAAAATTTGATCTCTATAGAATATGTGAGGACTGGAGAACAACTAGGAGATCTCTTTACAAAGGCTTTACATGGACCTCGGGTTAATTATCTTTGTAGCAAGCTGAGCATAATCAACATCTATGCTCCAACTTGAGAGGGAGTGTTGTGAAATAGGAATGTAAATATTAGAAATAAGTTGTATTATTTCTTTCCTTTTTTAAATTGTTTCCATTCCTCATTTATAGTGTAGGTTATGCTTATATAAACTTGTATATTATTTGAATAATGAAATAAGGATAATGCTAAACTAGGAAAAAAAATACAATAAATCAGAAATCTCTAATTTAGAAAGTAATCTTATGAAAAATCAACCTTAAATTATTCAGTCAATGCATAACCACACCATGATCATGGAGTCTTCTTCATCCCATACTTCAAATCGAGGATCCTCCTTCTCCAGCCCTGTATTCGTGAGATGAATGATCTTCACCTTTCCTTTCAATGTCGCTCGAACAACCTAGAACCGTTTAAGGTAATTTTTCCCATTCAACCTATATGCAGGCTGAATGCTTTGAAGTTCATCAAGTTGTTGGAGTTGAGTTTCTTCCCTGGATTGGACAATATTCCCTGTTATTTCCGACATGTTGTCAGCAATTAAGGCTGATCAAATGGAGAAAAGAAACCAGCGATTAAGGCCGGCCAAAAAAACAGAACATTAACAATCAATCTGGCAGAAACAAAATTAGAAACAGTTCCTAAGAAAGAACTGCTCTGATACCATCTCAGAATCTGAATATAGAGAAATAATATTGTGAAAGGAACCGGAAAAAATTCTATGTAATATTCTCCCCTTTTTTCATACAGTATTGATCAGCCTTTATACCCAAAAAACCCTAGCAGAAATTAGGAAACTACCCTCTATCAGATCCCATAAATTATGGGACTCCTAGCTGTACAAAACTAAAGAAGAAAAAACATAGCTGTAGGTATAACCTAATTATACTAAAAATGTTTTCCCTAAAATAGCTAGCATTTACACATAATTTTCCCACACTTAAGATTACCTCTTGCTTTTCTCTTTTCTTTTTGTTTACTGACTGCAGGCTAGGTTGAATGAAATCATTACTTCTGGCACAAACAAAAAACTTTGCAATGGGTCTTCAGAATTTCCATGGATGACTGATGGAGTTGGACTACCTTCTAATGCTTCAGAACTTCTACCCAAATTGGTAATAGTAGTTTTATATAGAAGTTACAGATACTAAGCATTGAGATAGGTGCTACAATCATTTTATCCAAAAGTTTAAATTTATAGATATGGTATATCTATTTTATTACTAAACACTTCTTCTCATTTATGGGTTAGAAATTTGATTGTGACCCATCAAGTGGATGGCTTAACTAAATGTGGGTAAAACAATTGCATAGGAATTTGAACTCATGACTTTTTGCTTTGATACTATGTTGAGATTAATACCACATATCTCATCTAAAAGCTTAAGTTCATAGAGATCATATATGCTCTAATATTTATTTTATTATTTAACACTAAGATACCAGCATTTTCAACAATACACTCGTTCAGCTTTACCATTTGATCTATGGAGCTGCAATAAGACCATCCATCCCACTTGTTAGCTCGCTCAACTTATGAAATCTTTAAACTATAATTTTTTCAGGGCTAGGGAATTCTGTTCCAAGTCAAAGTTTATCCTCTCTCTCTCTCTCTCTCTTATCATGCATTCATGCATTAGTTGCACAGTTGTCCACAAGTTCAAGAGAAATTCCTGCAATTTTATTTTTGTGAAAAAACTTTTTTCTCATTTATGTAGTGGGTATACTAGAAATTGTATTGTCCAACATCTTGAATGCTGATGGGTTGTTTGAGAAGTTGGCAGTTAACTTCTATGGCATCCAGAAACTGTCCTACACATTTCAAGTTCTGTAAATGCCAAGTAAAGATGCAGTTTATGATTTAAGCTTGTAAAAAGAGGTTTTGGAGGCATATAAATACTTTCATAAAAATTGAATTTTGTCTTCTTAGGTTCATGATAAATTTATTTTTTTTATTGCACTAACGAGGAAACTATTGATGTTCTCATCAATTCAATTGAATAGGTTGAGTTGACAAGGAAGGTAACTGAGCAAGTGAAACTGCTTGCCAAGGATGAAGATGAGGAACTTACAGAGGCAAGTTCATATGAAGTGATTACTCCCTATGACCAAGCAAAAGCTCTGGGAAAGACCATTATTGACGTTGATCGCATTGCTGCTGGACTACCTTGTGGTAGTGAGGGATTCCTCTTAATGTTTGCACGCTGGAGGAAACTTGAAAGAGACTTGTATAACGAGCGCAAGGGGTAAGCATTTTTCTTCTTTTATTCAACTCATTTGTTTGTTCATTAGCTTACCTTATTTTAATCAAGCAATACTCTTAACATATTTAGATTATTTATAAGCAGATATATATAATTTATATTGCAGGAATACGCTTTAATCAGTGTTTAGAAAATGGGTCCCATTAATAGGTGTTCTTTGGACACTAGTTAACAAGCCTAAAACAAAATTTTTTAATAGTGATTACACATTTCATGAGAAAGTAAGTACATCATAAGGTATAAGATTATTTTCTTTACAGCAAGTGCTCTCCAGACTCTTGTTATCATTTTCTTTAGAAAATTCATGAAATATTAATTTGAGCTAATGGCAGTTAATACCATTGTATTGCTTGCAGGAGGTTTGACATAACACAAATACCAGATGTTTATGACTCATGCAAGTGAGTAATTCAATCCAGATTTATATTTGTTGGTACATGTAGTGTTAGAATTATTTTGATAGCTAGTTAGTTAGATTCAATTAATAAGAGGGATATGTGGGATTTATGTATATCTCCTCAAATCTTATCAAAATCATTTTTGTGTCTTCTTTTTCTTATTTTTATCTTTAAGATTCGATGATTTCCCCATCACTACACTTTACATTAGTAAGGTGGCTTTTCGATCCTATTGTTTCTTCACTTTATTAGAGCCTAATTGATCCTAACTAGCCTCAATTGAAGTCATCAAAGATAAGGGATTTTCCCCTAAAGACAGCCTTAGCAAACAAATTAACCGGTATGCTTGATCCTATGTGCAAGGAATGTCCCAATCAACCACATCTTGTGTGATATCCCATGTAAAGTATTGTCTCACATGGATTGTAGGAAAGAATTGTTATTGGTTCATAAGATCAAGTAGCGAATAATATATCAAAACTAACTAAAAATTTTAAGTCAAATGATTGAATGGTGTTTGTTGACTTGGTTGTTGGCTACTTTTGACTTGGGGTGTTACAAATAATATTAGAACCAACCTCCTACTAGTAGGTGGACAATTCGGGAAAGAATCAAGGCTGAAGCTGGTGGGCCTATTGCGACAGGATTTTGAGAATAGGTTTGAGGAGGGTAGGGGAGTGTAACCAGGGTGTGATTCCTGGCATGCTTAAGATGACCTAGATTGTAATACTCCGTGTGAAATATACTTTCACATGGATTGTTGGAAGAATTAATATTGGTTTATTAAATCAAATAGTAGATAATATATTAACACTAGTTAGAAATATTTTAATTAAATGGTTGAAAAAGGCCCAGTAGTGTTTGTTGGTTTGGCCATTGGCTACTTTTGGCTTGGGTTGTTACATCTTGGGATCAACACTTATTACAAATAATCCCAACATTAGTTGAATGGCACTAGCTTTCATAAGTGGCTTTAATCTATCAAGCTAGTCATTAGAGTGTGGCAATCTACCCAGAAACCAATCTTTGCTGATAAAAACTATGGTAGTGGGAGGTTGAGAACTTCATAATTATGGCATGATTGGTGATCTCAATGGAGCCAAAATTGGAAGAATATATTTATTCTATGACACAATAAAGAAGATCTGGGATGTTGTATAAGAAATTTACTTTGATTTGGAGAACATGCCCCAATGCTTTGAAACATGGTCCAAAATTCATGTCACTAGCCAATAAGCAAGTCTATTATTGAATATTGCAACACCTTGGTGGAATTATGGCAAGAGATGGATTTAGTCTATGACATGGACTGCAAATGCATGGAAGAGGGTGCTAATTATAGCAAGATGCTTGAGAAGGACCATTGTTTTGACTTCTTGTAGGGACTAAACCTTGAGTTAGATGAAGTGAGGGGACATTTATTGAGATAGAAGTCATTCGCACTTTTAAGGTAGGCATTTGCAAAGATTTGTTGAGAAGAAAGTAGGCAAAGGATGATGTTTCCTTATATAAACTTTGACCAAACTCTGTTAAACTTTTCTATAGTTAGTAAGTGAGGTACACAAATACATACACAGTCTAAGGAGAAAGAAAAACAATGGTATGAGCGTTTCCATAAGCCTTACCACACGAAGGACAATTGCTAGAAGTTACATGAAAAACTAGACAATTGGAGATTCAAGAAGAAAATAGGAAATGTATCAATGGTCCAAGTTGTAGAAAAAAGTGTTGACAAGGGTACATTACTGAGTTTTCATGAAATAGAATTCTTATTTTCCTTGAATAAATATTTACATCTCATGTATATTGATATTTATACAGAAATTACAAGTCTAATTTAGGAAAGTTAAAATTTCCAATCTAAAAAAATGTTTAATCTAGGAAAGCATATTAATTACAAATCTTTCTAATAAAAACAGAATAAGTAAAAAATCTAGCTAGTTAACACTCCCCCTCAAGTTGGTGCAAAAATGTCACACATGCCCAACAAAGCGATGAAAAATCTGCATAATAGGAATGCCGTATACCAACTAACAAGAGAGGACGGCAGTGAGGCAGTTGTAGAGGAGGAGGTGCGAGACCTAATAGTCAGCCATTTCCAACAGTTGTATGGCACGCCTTCCACAACTGACTGTTTAGAGGACATCGGAGACAGGGTGATGCGAACCCTAAGTGAACAGCAAAGTAATGAGCTTGAGGCCCCATTCATAGATGAGGAGATAAAATGGGGTTTTACATCTCAAGCTAATGAGAAAGCACCAGGACCAGATGGGTATACGGCCAGATTCTTCAAAGAGGCTTGGGGAATAATTGGTGATGACTTGATAACCGCCACAAGAGAATTCCTTGTGTCAGGTCACCTCCGCAAGCAAATAAACTCAACAATCATCTCCCTAGTTCCAAAGGTAGCTAATCCTACCAAGATAGGGGACTTTTGGCCCATTGCCTGCTGTAATGTAATTTACAATGGCAATATCCAAGGTCCTCGCTGCACGCATCAAAAAGGTCTTGCCACATTTAGTTAGAAGGGAACAATCTACCTTCATCCCAGGAAGAAGAATAATAGACAATATCTTTATTGCGCAGGAGTTGATGGCCAGATACCACTCACAATCGGGACCCCCACAATGCACACTAAAGGTGGACTTACAAAGAGCTTATGATACATTACATTGGGATTTCCTCCTAGCAGTCCTAAAAGCAATGAAGTTCCCCCACCACATGTGTACCCTCATTGAGCAGTGCGTCACTACCCCTATGTTTTCTGTCAACATAAATGGTGAATTGTCGGGCTTCTTTGCGAGCAAGCGAGGCTTGAGACAAGGGGACCCTATCTCCCCTTACCTATTTATATTGGGAACGGAAGTGCTTTCCAATTTATTGAGGAGGTTAACTTCTAACCCCAATTCACCCTTCACTAGCGATGCAAAACTGAGAGAATAACCCATATTTGTTTTGCTGACGATTTACTTATATTCACATATGGGAATGTGGAGTCCACACGATTGATCATGCAAACCTTGCAACACTTCCATACCCTCTCGGGTCTACAGGCTAATCATGCCAAAAGCAGCATATTTTTCTCAAATGTCACATCGAGTACTAGAGAAGATATCCTCTTTGCCACCCAGTTTTGCGAAAAGGAGCTGCTAATGCATTACCTGGGGGTACCACTCGTATCTTCTAAACTCAGAAAAGTGGATTGTGAGGCACTCTTGGAAAGGATTACAGCACGCATCACTACCTAGACTACTAAATACTTGTCTTACGCGAGTAGGCTCCAACTGGTAAAGTCGGTCCTATTCTCCATGCAGGTTTACTGATCCTCAGTGTTCATCCTTCCAAAGTCCATCAGAGCGAGGATAGACCGTCTAATTCGGAACTTCTTATGGAGTGGTCAGCCCAACACATACACCAAAGCCAAAGTACGTTGGGAGAAGGTGTGTCAACCTATGCGGTGTGGAGAGCTGGGAATCCCGAACCTACTTCAGTGGAATAAGGCTATCCAACTTAAGCACATTTGGCACCTATGCAAGGAAGGACCAAAGAGCATATGGCCTGAATGGGTACATTCCACCCTTCTTAAAGGGAGAAGCTTTTGGTCTATTAAGGCACCCGCTCGATGCTCATGGTCTTGGAGGAAGTTGCCGAAATCGAGGACTAAGGTTCGACATTGTTTTCAGTGGGAACCTAACAATGGGCTAGAGATATCACTTTAGGCAGACTACTGGCTCCCAATAGGGCCTTTGGACATGCTATTCAGTGCCAGAGAAAGGGGTAACACGGGTTTTCCTCCAACAACGAGACTATGTTCCCTAATGAATGATAATGACCGGTGAATACCAGCAACCCCATTTTGGAACAACATTCATATACCAGCCTTTCTGCGCCCGAATGCTTCATGCTCAGACCACTTCTATTGGAAGCACTCAAGGTCAGGCGAGTATACCATCAGAAGCGGCTATGAGTTCCTTTGCCCCCCAGACACTGCTATGCCATGTTGCAAAGTAGTGTGGAACAACAGATCCTTACCAAGGCACTCATTCATACTTTGGCTAGCCTGGCAAGGTAAACTGGTGACCCTGGATAAAATGATCTCATAGGGGATCTCAATGCCTGCTACATACTTCCTCTGTAACCAAGGTAGAGAGAGCCACAAACATCTTTTCTTTACCTGTGGCTATACATCGGTGTTATGGGGTCTGGTCTGTGACTGTTTCCAATGCCCTTCCTCATTTAGTACATGGCAAGGAACCATGAGTGCTCTAGTGGTGATAGCGGATTCCTTCACCCCAGTGGCTAAAACATGGAGTGCAGCTCTTGCAGCGTCAGTATACTGTATATGGCGTACACACAACAGTGTACGCCTGGTAGGAAATCTATCTGCTATAGGCTCTATTGTAAACCAAATTAGAACGTACGCTACATTAATGTAAAGTAGAGTCTATACTACCTAGAAAGCACTATGTTGCTATATTTGTACATTGGTTGTCTTGTATCTTGCCATCTAGCAATGTAAACTATTCTCTTTGGATTAATAATAAAATTTACTTGATCAAAAAAAAAATCCGATTAATGAGACCTTTTGTAAATACATCAGCAAGCTGCTTTTCAGATGATACATGAAATAGACATAAGATATCACTTGTAATCTTTTCTTTGATGAAGTGTCGATCAATTTCAATGTATTTTGTTCACTCATGCTGAACTGGATTGTGAGCTATATTGATGGCAGCCTTGTTATCACAATACAAGAAAAGTTTTCCCTTTTCAGTCAGTCTTAATTCCTCTAGTAATTTTTTAAGCCAAAGGAGTTCACAAACACCTTGAGCCATAGCTCTGTATTCAGCTTCTGCACTTGATCTAGCCACTACACTTTACTTCTTGCTTCTCCAAGTAACTAAGTTTCCTCCTACAAATGTACAGTAACCGGATGTAGATCTTCTATCATCTAGAGACCTAGCCCAATCTGCATCAGTAAAGGCTTCTATCTGGAGATGACCATGCTTAGAGAAAAGGAGACCTTTCCCTGGAGTAGACTTCAAATATCTCAAAATGCGAAAGATAACTTGCATATGAGAATCTCAAGGCTCATGCATGAATTGACTCACCAAGTTGATTGCATAAGCTATGTTTGGTCTAGTGTGAGAAAGATAAATGAGTCTTCCAACCAACCTCTGATATCTCTCCTTATCAATAGATTCTCCTACCTTTGCTTGTATCTTGTGATTACTATCAATGTGCGATTCAACTGGTTTACAACCTATCATACCTGTTTCTTTTAAGAGATCCAAGATATACTTCTTTTGAGAAATAAAGATTCCTTTTCTAATTTTGCAACCTCAATTACCAAGAAGTACTACAATTTTCCCAAATCTTTTATCTCAAACTCTTGTGCCAGTCGCTTCTTCAATTGGTTCATCTCTTCTCTATCATCTCCTATCATTAATATGTCATCAACATAAACTATTAAAAGAGTAAGTTTACCCTTTTTATGTTTTATGAAGAGGGTATGATCAGCATTGCTTTGCTGGTAGCCAAAGGAAATCATAGCTTTGCTGGATCTATCAAACCAAGCTCTAGGAGATTGTTTGAGTCCGTACAAAGCTTTCTTTAGTTTACACACCTTTCCTTGACTTTGTTCATTATCAAATCCAGGAGAGATCTCCATATACACTTCCTCTTCCAAATCCCATGAAGAAATGCATTCTTCACATCAAATTGTTGTAAGTCCTAATCAAGATTCGCTGCATAGGACAACAAGATTTTGATAGAGTTCATTTTAGCAACAAGGGTAAATGTTTCTTGGTAATCTATTCCATTAGTTTGAGTGAATCCCTTAGCCATTAATCTAGCTTTGAATCTCTCAATTGAACCATCAGCTTTATGTTTTATGGTGTACCCATTTACAGCCAACCAATTTCTTATCTAGTGGAGGAGTGACAAGTTCCCAAGTCTCACTTTTGGATAAAGCCTTCATTTCTTCAATCATAGCTTCCTTCCACTTAGGATCTGTGAATGCTTCCTTCCAATTCTGTGGAATAGACATAGAGGAAATAGACAAGACAAAAGCTCTATATGATGGAGACAATGAATCATAGGAGACAAAGTTAGATAAAGGATGTTTAGTACAAGACCTGACTCCTTTCTAAGAGTGATAGGCAAATCTAGCTCATTAGGAAAAGTAGATAACTCATTAGTAGAGGAGGACTCTGTAGATTGCATGATGACTTCTTCTGCCTTGTTTCTCCTTGAATACTTCAACAAATCAGTTTTATCTAAATGGCCAATAGTCTCCCCTTGAACTCTTTCTCCACTTTCACCCTTCCTTATGTCATCATTAAGAGGTTCTACAATACTAGAGCTAGGAGAAATTACCTCTTCTTCCTTATTGCTCTCCCCTTGAAGAGGTGATGAGAGATTGCTAAAATAGGGCTCAAATTCTCGAAAGGTAACATCCATACTGACAAAAAATCTCCTAGAAGGAGGATGATAACATTTATAACCCTTATGTATAGGAGAATACCCAATAAACACACATTTAAGTGCTCTAGGGTCAAGTTTCCCAACATTTCTAGTGTGAACAAAACAAACACAGCCAAACACCTTTGGAGGAACAGTATATTTATTCTTACCCTTTAAGGCTTCAAGTGGGCTCTGAAAATAAAGGGTTTTAAGTGGCATTTTGTTAATAAGATAAGCAGCTACTAAAATAGCATCTCCCCAATAAGGTTTTGATAGATTCATAGTGAACATAAGAGATTTTGCCACTTCTAACAAATGCCTATTTTTCCTTTCAGCAACCCCATTTTGTGCACTAGTGTAAGGACAATTGGTTTGATGTATTATTCCATTAGATTCCAAATAAACTCCAAAGTTTTTATCCATGTATTCGGTGCCATTATCAGTTCTCAAGATTCTTATCTTGGCATCGAATTGAGTATATAGATAATCTTATGAAATGATTTAAAGTTAGAAAAAACTTCATTTTTTGCTTTTAACAAATATACTCATGTCATTCGAGTGCAACAATCAATAAAAGTAACAAACCAGTGACTACCCAACAAAGTTGTTTGAGTACGACCCCATACATCAGAATGGATAGTCATAAAAGGAATGGTACTTCTATTATTATGTAAAGGATTTGAGTTTCTAGTGTGCTTCGCATACTCACAAGCATCACAAAACAAAGATTCAGATTGAGTTCTAAAAAATAAACTGGGATATAACTTCTTTAAAACAAAAAATGATGGATGTCCTAACAGCTTATGTCATTGTATTATTTCTTGGTTTACATCCTTATTATCTCCCAAAAAGGCTTGTCCTGAGTCTCAAGGTCCATCAAGCATATATAAGCCATCATGTAATCTACCACTGCCAATCCTCTTCCCGGTTTGAAGATCCTGAAAAATGCAATGATCAGGGAAGAACACGATTTTATAGTTCAAAGATTTTGTAATGGTATTGACAGATAAAAGATTAACTAGAAACTCTAGTAAATGAAGAACAGATGAGAGTTTAACTGTAGGAGTACAAACAATAGAACCTATTCTTAATACAAGAGTTTAGGAGCCATCGGCTATTTTGACACTCTCCCTTTTACATGAAGAATAGTTTTGAAGATATTTTGAAGAGCCTGTCATGTGTCTATTCGCACCAGAGCAATAATCCAAGAATTAAGGTAAGCAGTAAAGGCAATACTTGATTGCACATAATTGGATGTGGCACTAGTGGAAGACTCAAGTTTGGTCAGAAGGTGATGAAGATGCTGAATTTCATTAGAAGGTAGAGTTTCTCCAGAGCCTGTGTCCTTGGATGCTTCCACAGATTCCACCATATTTGCTTAAGCCCTTGATGAACCGACTCGTTTTCCCACCCGACCTCTAGTTGGTCGACCATGTAGCTTCCAGCAAGTCTTCTTTGTATGCCTTGGCTTTCCACAATAGTCACAATGTAAGTGATCTTTATCAGAAGTGGTTACCTTTAACTGTTCATGAGAAACAGTTAACTCAGACTTCTTAACTGGTGTTGTATAAAGCATGACACCACGTCGGCTTTCTTCCTGTTGAGCATGAGAGTATGCATCCTCAAGAGAAGGAAAAGGAATTTTACCAAGAACTTGAACCCTTATCTGATCATACTTTGGGTTCAAACCAGCCAAAAAATCATAAACTCTCTCTTTTTCAACCAAATTTTGAAATAGAACAGCATCTTCCGTACAATGTGCTTGGGGATCCTAATAATAGTCTATCTCCTGCCATAACCCACTTAATTTAGAATAATATCCAATTATTGTTAACTCACCTTGTTTTGTACCATGGATTTTATTCCGGATTGAAAAAATCTGGGCATCGTTTCCTTTGCAAGAATAGGTGCGTTTAGTTGAGTTTCAAATTTTTTCAGCAGTGTCCAGTAATAAATACTGTTTGAAAATTCGAGGATACATAGTATTCAAAAGTCATGTCATAACAATTTAGTTTTTAGAATTCCATTGGGCATAGGTAGCATCAAACACCTTAGGAGGTTTTGTTTCTCCAGTAATATATCCTAGCAACCTCTTGGATTTTTTTTGGATAAGTTAAGTTTTATTGATATCCAAAAGCGTACAACTGTAAGCCGGGAAGATTTACATCATAGTCTCAAGGACAAAGTAAAACAATGCAAAGATAAAGTGGCTACTTGAGAGTGTTACAAGATGGAGGAATAAGCTCTAATTTGGTTTACAACAGAACCCCAATTGGGGATATGGTTCCCTAAGCGTACATTGTTACGCACTCTCCAAATACAATACATCGTTGCAGCAAGTGTAGCACATCTTCTATTGAAGTCGGGAGAGTTGGAGCCAGTTGAGGCCAGTAGTAGAGATGTAGCCCCTTGCTAGTTTCTGAAGTGTGCTGGGCAATGAAGGTAGTCACAAACCGCGGTCCATATCAAGCGAGAATAGCTGCAATTGAAGAAGAGGTGGGGGTGGTCTTCCTAGCTCTGTTGGCACGGGAAGCACGTAGTAGAAGTAGTCACACCCCATGCTTCCAACTTGTCTAATGTGGTTAGCTTATGTAACTAGGCTAGCCATAAGATAAACGAGTGTCTAGGGATTGAGTATTTATTCCAAATCACCTTAGCCCAAGGGACCTCCCGGGTTGAAGGGGTGAGGAATGCATACCCACTCTTAGTTGTGTATTTACCCGTGACAAAATGGATCCATCTGAGGCGGTCATTGACTAATGCATTAGGATAGAGGGAGGTGGGGATCTGGATATTCATATTGAGCACTACCTCAGGAATGCTCCATTCATTGCCTTCCATGAGGGAACAAAGCTTGGTGGTAGGAGGGAAGCCGGTGCTACCCATCTCCCGGGCACTGAATAATAGATCCAAGGGACCTATTGGAAGCCAAAAGTCTGACCAAAGGGAGATGGTGAGACCATTGTTAGGGATCCATTGAAAGCAGGGGCGGACTAAGCATCTGAGTTTAAGCAATTTCTTCCATGTCCAGGAGCATGATGCAGGTGCTTTCTTTGCCCAGAAGTTTTGACCTTTCGAGAAAGTGGAGTGGACCCATTCAGGCCAAAGGGTTTTCAGTCCGTCCTTGCATAGGTGCCAAATATGCTTTATCTGGATGGCTTTGTTCCATTGGTGAAGGTCTGGAATGCCTAGGCCCCCACACTTAAGTGGTTTGCAAACTTCGTTCCATCTGACCTTGGCTTTAGTGTAGGTATGAGGGTTTCCGCTCCACAAAAAGTTCCTGAGTAGGCTGTCCATCTTCCTAGTAACATATTTGGGAAGTAGGAATACATTGCTCCAATGGACTTGCAGGGAGACGAGAACGGATTTGATCAATTGCAATCTCCTTACGTAGGAGAGGTATCTAGACGTCCAAGATGTGACCCGAGATAACATTCTCTCTAGCAAGGCATCATAATCTTCTTTACACAGTTTGGAAGAAGAGAGGGGGACCTCAAGGTAGCGTACTGGTAGTGAACCTTCCTGGAACTGGGTCAAAGATAGGATGGCCTCCTTCTCAGTTGTGGGGATATGAGAGAAGAAGATATTGCTCTTGTTATTATTGACTTCCAAGCCTGACATAGAGTGAAACCACTGGAGTGTTAGCTTAATCAAGGATACTGATTGGAGGTTACCTTTAGAAAAAATGAGAAGATCATCTGCAAAGCATAGATGAGTTAATTTCTCATTCTTGCATCTCCAATGGAGGGTGAATTGGGGGTGTTCAGTCAACCTTCTCAGTTGGGTAGACAGGATCTCCATTCCCAACACAAAAAGGTAGGGAGATAACGGATCGCCTTGCCTAAGCCCCCTCCTACCAGGGAAGTAGCCCGTGAGTTCCCCATTGATGTTGATGGAAAACTTAGGGGTGGAGAGGCATTGGTGAATCAGGGAGCATAAGTGGGGAGGAAAGTTCATAGCTTGAAGAGTAGTCATCAAAAAGTCCCATCTAATCGTGCCAAAGGCTTTCTGGAGGTCCACCTTAAGGGTACACTGAGGTGAATTGGATTGAGTACGATAGCCTACCATCAATTCTTGAGCAAGGAAGATATTGTCAGTGATTCTTCTTTCAGGTAAGAAAGCCGCTTGCTCTCTACCCACTAAGGATGGAAGGACCCTTTTGATGCACTCTGTAATGACTTTAGAGATGGCTTTGTAAATGACGTTGCAGCAGGCAATAGGGTGAAATTCTCCAAGTCTAGATGGGTTGGCAATCTTAGGAACTAAGGTGATGATGGAAGAGTTAATCTCTTTGAATAGGTGTCCAGGTGCCAAGAATTCTTTTGATGCTTCCAAAAGGTCCTTACCAATAATCCCCCATGTGGCTTTGAAGAACTTGGCAGTGTAGCCATTAGGCCCTGGGGCTTTGTCATTTGCTTGAGAGAAAAACCCCCATTTAATCTCATCATCAGTGAAATGAAGAGCTAGTTCGGTTCGTTGCTGGTTGCTCAGCCTCCGTGTGACCATGTCACTGATATCTTCCAAAATAGAATCGGAAGGAGGACAATCATAAAGTTTCTGGAAGTGTTCCATTGCAAGTGCCTTTACCTCCACATCCCCAAAGACCTCCCTCCCGTCATCTCTAAGTAGATGGTGTATGTAACTACAGTTATGCAAGTTCCTTATGGTTTTGTGAAAGAATGAAGTATTCCTATCCCCCAATTTCAGCTAATGTGTCCTGGATTTTTGTTTGTAGAAACTATCCTCAGCTCCTCGTAGTAGGTAATAGGCTTTATATGCTTCTTTTTCCTCTTCCATCAAGGACGTATTTCCATTTCCATGGACAGCAGCTTGTAGAGCCTGTAGTCTAGTTTTTGCCATCTCAACCTTGATAGGGAGGTGGGAAAATTCATTCTTGTTTAACTGTCGGAGTTCTTATTTGAGAATTTTAAGCTTTCGGATGACTTGGAACATTTTGGTCCCCGCAATATCCATATTCCATGTATTACTCACAATGTCTTTGAAGTTCTTGTGGTCAGCCCAAAAGTTGAAGAACTTGAAAGGAGACTTCTTGGCAGCTAGGGTAGCGTTAATGTGAGTAATAGCAAGGGAGTGGTTCGAGAGGGTTGGGGAAGCAAACTGGGCATGAGTTCTGGGTAGCAGCTGGATCCATTGTTGGTTTACCATGATTCTATCCAACTTGCATAGAATGGGGTTGCTCACTTGACGATTAGACCAAGTAAAGAAGTCTCCCACATAATTCAAGTCCTCCAACTCCGCTTGTGAAATACAACTTTGCAGTTCAACCATTTCCTCAGTGAGGTGCATTCTCCCACCCAATTTCTCTGTGGGGGATTTAGTGGTGTTGAAATCCCCAAGAACTATCCATGGAAGGGGGTATGTGGATGGCGCTTTATTCACAATATTGCACCAAAGGGATCTACGTTCCCTTCCATTGTTGGAGGCGTAGATGAAGGTGGCAAAGAAGGTGGAACTAGATCTCATGTTGACGAGTTTGCAATGCATGAATTGGGAGTGCTTCGATTCTATGCTAACGACCCATTCACTAGGCTTCCAAGCTAGCCACATTCGCTTTCTAGCCATCGCATTAATTCTAACTTGCCAAGTTATGCCCAATGCATTCTTGATGGATGCTTCGTTCCGTGGATTGACCTTGGTCTCAAGCAAGCCAATGCAGCTTATCTTGTGATCGTTGCAAATCCTTTTAACTTCAGTAACCTTAATGAGATCATTTAGGCCCCTGACATCCAAGCGGCAATATGCATTGGGGGATGTAGGTAGATGGCTAGGTGAAGGATCTTCTCCTCTTCCGCGCCTTCTTCTTGCGCCTACTAGAAAAGGTGGAGCCCTTCAGGAGTTTCGGATTGCTGCCTTGACCGTGGCGTAGATGGGGGATTATCTTGCAAAGTGGAGTGTTTTCAAAATCATCCGTTGCAAGGTCATCTTTGGGTGGTGTTAGGACATCATTGTGGGGGAAAGTGGGCTGTACAGGCTGCTGGACAGGAGTATCACTAGCACTTAGAACGTGTGAGACGTCAGTGTCTAGGTTAGGCCCTTTAAGGATCGTCATCTCTTGTTGCTGCCCATCAGCATCTGTTCCAGAATCAGTAGCATTTTTGTGGACACTATCGCTGATATGGTTGTCAGCTGGGTTGGCCTTGGGGGCCAAGTGGGGGGGGGGGTTCATAGATACATCAGGTGAACGATGAGGGGCCTGGTCAATCTGCCCTCCCTCATTTGTAGTGGTTGCAGGTGAAAGGCTAGGTGCGCTGGCGCCATTGGCATGCAGCTTGGAACCTGTAGAGGGGCTCACCTTCTCCTTCCGGCCTCCACCTATCGGAATTCACTGTCTCTCGTTAATCTTAGAGTTCTGGTCGTTGGGGCTAGTAGTGGAGGTCCCCACTTTGTTAGGGTGGCACAAGTGGCCAAACACCTTGCATTCCCCACATCTAGGGGGGAGGCCTTGATACTGGACAATTATGGTAGATGTGGACCCATCAGAACTAACAACCTTGATGTTGGAAGCCAGCTCGTCTCTCGCATCCAACTTAATCAACACTCTAGCATGGTTTGCCCTCTTCCTAGCAGTGGTGAGTGCATTGGCCTTGAGGGGGATTTCGATACCACTTGCTATGTAGCTAATGCCATCTTTGGTTAGGTATTCACAAGGAACATGTTGGAGCAAGGTCCAAATGGGGACATTAGTTGGCTGATGTTTTTCAAGTGCCATGCCGTGCCTCCATGTTTGAAGGATGAGGTATCTTTGTGCAAAATACCAGGTCCTTTCGAGTAGGGGAGTGAGGTCTGATCCTTGGGGGAACCTAAAGTAAAAATACCCTTCTTTACTTCCCAAGACTTCAAGGAGTCCATGTTCTTTCTAGAGGCGGAATGCCAAGTCATGGACAAGCTGGAATGGCAGCCGACGCCCAAGGAAGAAACCAACGAGTGTGGACGACCAGTAGTCAGCTCCGGCCTCTTCCACCGCAAGGGGTATTTTCACTCGTGGCATTCGACCTTCAAATCCGGTGGGTGAAACTTAAGTTTGAAGTTGGGGTCATCCGCATCTACCGAGTTGCATGCGTGGGCGTAGGATTTCCTTGCGGTTTGGCCACCGGAGGAAGAAATTGTTGGAGAGGAGGGTGTTTGCTGGTGGTTTTTGGTTTCGTGGTTATTTTCCAGCCGGTTGGGTGATTCCAAGGTGGTTTTGCCAAAAGAGGAAAGGGCTTGGGAAGAGTGGAAAGGGGGTGGGGCACGAGGTCTGATTCTGGGACTGCCATGCGGCTGGTGACAGGGACTAGAAGGTACTCCAGCAGGGGCACAAGGATCAAGATTTCCATTTTTGGTTGAGTCAACTTGAGCTTTTCCCCTAGAGTGAAAAGGTAACTCTGCTTTTTCCTTATTTGGTAGGCTGGTCTCACCAGCATTTGGAGGCGTGCCAAGGGGAGTTGCAACTGGTTTTCTGAAGTGGAGGGGAGGGAAATGTTCCTCAAGCATAATCCGGCCGTCTATGGCTGGCATATGAGGTGGTTCATGAAGCTGGTTGTCGTCTAATTCCATCAACGACGGCAGTGTACAGGTTAGGGAGGGGGAGAGTGTGTGGTTTCTGGCCTAAAAGAAGTGGTCTTTTAGGTGGGGGTACAGGAGAGGGTAAGAGAGAGGTGGGAGCATTTTCTCTCTCACCTATTGTTATTCCTATGTCAACCTCCTGGATTTGATAAATAGCAAATAAGCACGGGACTAAGTAATATACGTACTAGCCCCATCAAGTTTCACGACACTGATTTGTGAGATAGACCCATTATCTACTGCCTTAGTATCCTCCATAGACACAAGTGTAATACAGCTGGTCAAAACTATAGAGAACAAGCTGTAAAAAAAATCTAACCTCTAATTAGACGATCGTGATCGGAGAATAGTGGTCAGATGACATGGCGCTAGGTTCTAAGCATGGAACGAAGTCAAGGATGGTCGGCGAGGACCTCACGTGCCTCTATGGGCCGACGAATGGAGAACGCCCAGGAAACTACGATCGGCGCGTGAGCTCACGCGTGGCTTCAGGTGGTGGTCAGACTTATAGAGATGATCGATCGGAGGGTGGTCGGCCTTGGGAAAGTGGTGATGATGAAAAAAAAAAAAGGGGAGTAAACTTGACCTCTTTTGGGAAATAAGAAACCCTAACACTACGCGGGAATAAAATCACTTCTTTTGGGAAATAAGAAACACTATGCATAAAGTTAATGATGCCTATTCTCTTGTAACTTTGGGTGAAAATACATAAGTTATAAACACTGGAACTTCAAATCACATGATAAATTTATTGAAATTCTTTGGAATCTATAGGGGACTTTGATGTCATTGATGACCATAGTTGAGTTGGCAGCTAGGTGTATTTGTTATAAAGAAAAAAATGCAATGCTTTTCTAACATTACATCAATTTCGCAAATATCGTTGCCAACATTTTCGAAGCATCTTTCACATCCCAAGGTGTGATAATGAGAGAGTTTTTTCTGTTTGAGTTTACTTCTTATCAAAGCGAACAAGGAATATTGCACCAAAGCTCTTGTCCCTACCCAAACAAAATGGGTTGGCAAGATGAAAAAATCACACTTGTTGGAAGTGGCAAGTTATCTTATGATTGCTAGCTCAATACTATCCTCATATTGGTGTAATGCAATTCTAACAACAACTTGCACAATTAAACGAGTTTCCTCTAGACCACTTAAACTTTGAGCTCCCCTAAGTGTACCAATCCCACATGTCCCTATCATTAATTCCCCACCAACAGGTCTTTGGATGTGTTGTGTTCTTGCACAATGTTTAACCAAATTGAAGTAAGCTTGCTGAAAAAGCCGTCAAATGCATATTCCTAGTGTATTCTTCAAATCAAAAGGGACACAAATGCTTTCACCCACCTACAAAGAAAGTTTATGTCACTACAGATGCTACAGTCTTTGAAAACCAAAATTTCTATGACTCTTAGCTTTAGGGGGAGAATATGAGTGGAGAAAAGTTATTGGACCCATCTATCTTTGCCTATTCCAACATTATGTACACCATTACCCCATAGTCAAGTCTTGTCAACAAAGTGAATCTTCCCTTCCAAAGTCAAGTTTACCTAAAGTGTGATGACAAGGGAAGGATGAAACTATTGGAGTTGAAGGCAGCAGAAGCATTGAGAATGAGGAGGCGGCTGGCTTAGTTGATGAATTACCTATTACATGAAGAAAAGAGAAGAAAATAAATATCCCATTTGCCACCATGTGCCTTAAGTGAATTTGACAAGTGTATAAGTCCTTTGTTACGTTGATTGATAGAGAAAAGCTCCCAAGAAACATTCATGAAGTCTTTGGCATCCTTAAGTGGAAGGAGGTAGTCATGGATGAAATGAAAGCATTGTATGAAAATCACACATGGGATATAGTTGAGTTTCTTAAAGGATAGTAAGTAGTAGAATGCAAATGGTTTTTTAATGTGAAGCATAAAGCTGATGGAAGTGCAACAAGATATGAGACAAGTTTGGTGGCTTAGGAATACTCATATATGTGATAAATTACAAAGAGACATTCAGCCTAGTGTCTAAACTTAACTCGGTGAGAGTCCTCTTATCACTCATAGTTAATCTTGATTAGCTACTTCATTAATGAGATTAAAAAATGTTTCTTAATGGAAAATTGGAAGAAGAAATCCACATGAAACTTCCACTAGAGTTTAACCTAGAATTGGAAGTTGGAAAAGTCTACCAGCTAACAAATTCTTGTATGGGTTAAAGTAGTTACCTAGGATGTGGAGCTTGGTTAATGAAAGTGAAGATTTTAGGAGAAAGAAAAAATACTTTATTTTTCTAATCTTAATTTACAAATAGGTTACAAAGGTATTTATACACAAGAATAATGCTAAACTAGGAAACAAGAATAATGCTAAACTATGAAAGAAATAAAAATACAATAAATAAAAAATCTATTATTTAAGAAGTAATCTTTTGACAAATTATCCTTAAATTATTCAGTCAACACTCCTCCTCAAGTTGGTGCATAAATGTCACACATGCCCAACTTGCAAACTAACGTATGATATATCCTATCTCTAAGAGCTTTAGTGAATATATCAGCTTGTTGCTCCTCAAATGTTATGTAGAGTAACCTCAAGACACCATCCATCACCTTTTCTTTAATGAAGTGTCGATTAATCTCTATATGTTTTGTTCGATCATGTTGTACAGGGTTCTAGGCTATACTCATAGCAGTGTTGTTATCACAATACAAGAATAACTTATCATTTCCTGATAATTTTAGTTCTTCCAGTATATTTTTCACCCATGTGATCTCACAAACACCTTGACCCATGGCTCTACACTTTGCTTCAACACTTGATTGAGCAACTACACTCTACTTCTTACTTCTCCAAGTAACAATGTTTCCTCCTACAAAAGCACAATAACCTGAAGTAGATCTCCTATCATCTAGTGATCCAACCTAGTCTACATCTATGAAGGCTTCTACTCGAAGATGACCATTTTTAGAGAAGAGTAGACCTTTTCCTGGTGTAGATTTTAGATACTTCAAAATGCGAAAGACTGCATCCATGTGAGGCTTATGTGGATCATGCATAAACTAACTTACTAAGCTGACAACATACGCTATATCTAGTCTAGTGTGTGAGAAATAAATCAATCTTCCCACGAGTTTCCAATATCTCCCCATATCAACGGAATCACTAGTCCTAGATTGTAGCTTATGAAGATGTAACAATTTTGAAGCGTTCTATGGAGAAAAATCATATTTATGATATTCTTACAGGATTAAATGTTGAATTTGATGCTATTAGAGTGCAGATTTTGGGAAAACTGGACCTACCATATCTAAACGAGACAATCTTGATTATACGCACTAAAGAAGGACATCGAAGCGTTATGCTTGAACCTCAAGGAGCAGATGGTTTTGCACTTGTTACCAAAGCCACAAAATTGAAAGTGGCAAACAATCCTCCTTCGTTAGTTACTCGAGGGGACTTAACCAAACCATTCAATCGAGACTCTTTATTCTGCAGATACTGCAAGAAGCATCATAGCACTAAGGAGAGATGCTGGAAACTATGGTAGGCCCAATGAAAAGCTCAATCAAAGTGTAAGTGATCGAAGTCAGGCATATATGGCGATTACTTCATCGACTAGTGAAGGAAATTCCAAGAAATCTATACCTGAATTTAATGATGAGGAAATTGAGAAACTAAAGACTTTTTTGGGATCTTTTGAGAAGCCAACCTCAACAGGTACTCGTTTGTTGGTGTTTTCAGGTATTTCTTCTTCCTCTTGCACTAATGTCTCAGAAAGAAATTCTCCTGACATGTGAGTGATTGATTATGGAGCCATTGACCATGTGACCTATTCCTCCAATTATTTTATCTCTTATACTCTCAGCCATAGCCATAGAAAGATCACAATAGCTGACAAATCCATCACCACCGTAGTTGGCCAAGTGAATATTTAATAAAAACAAGGACATTATAATAAAAAATGTCCTCCATGTTCCAAAGCTATTTACAAGCCTTATTTCCATTAAAAAATTAACTGAAGATTTAAATTGCAGTGTAACCTTTTTCCCTTCACATTGTGTTTTTGAGGCACTAGACACGAAGAAGATGATTGGACATGCTAGTCAGAGAGACAGTCTCTATTTCCTGGAAAAACAAAGCAATATACTAGGAGTTGAAAATCCCGTATCTACATCCTTTTTTTTTTCGAGGCTATAATGTCAAACCAAAATAAAATTTGGCTTTATCATTGTCATTTAGGTCATCCATCTTTTAGAGTGCTCAAGTTGATGTTTCCTTCCTTATTTAAGGGTCTTGCTTTTGAAGCTCTTCATTGTAATGATTGTGAACTTGCCAAGCACAAATGTGCTTCCTTTCCAATAAGCAATATAAAAACCTATATTCCTTTCTCTCATTCATATTGATATTTGGGGGCCTTCTACCATTTTAAATGTTTTTGGTGCTAGGTGCTTTGTTTCATTTTTCGATGATTGTACCCAAGTCTCATGGCTTTACCTCTTGAAAAATAAATCTAATGTAAGCACTGCTTTTCCTAATTTTTACAACATGATCATTACTCAGTTTGATGTAAAAATTAAGAGATTTCGATCAAACAATGCCAAGGATTATTTCAATTAAATCCTTACTCCATTCTTTTAGAAAACAAGAATCATTCATGAATCCTCATGTATTACCACTCCATAACAAAATAGAGTAGCTGAGCAAAAGAATGGCCATCTCCTAGAGGTCACTAGAGCATTGCTGTTTCACAAGAGTGTTCCTATACAATACTGGGGTGAAGTTCTATTAACCGCAGCCCATCTTATTAACAAGCTCCCAACATGAGTCCTGGGGTTCAAAAGACCAATTGATATTCTCAGAAAAATTTTCCCAAACTTCTCTGCTTCAAACAATCTCATTCCTTGAATCTTTGGGTGTGTTGCGTTTATTCATGTTCATTCTTACAATAGGAGCAAATTGAATCCACGTGCTCTTCGATACATTTTTATTGGATATTCCTCCACACAAAAGGGTTATAAATGTTTTCATCCACTCACTAAATTTTTTTGTCTCAGCTGATGTTACTTTTGTTGAAGATGAATCGTTTTTCAAAAATGCTTATCTTTAGGGGGAGACCTTGAATGAAGATAAGGATATGTTTCTTCTTGATCCTAGTTTTGTTTAGGTTGTTCAATTTGAGTCTATCCCCATAACTATCTCTAAGTCCACTTCCTTGTCAATTGAGTCAAACGAGTCAGCCAAATCAATTGAAAGGATGAAAGATGAGGGAAATCAAGATAACATTTTGCCATTGTAGGTTTATTCTAGGAGGAAACTACTAGTCTCTCAACTAGTATAGGTACAATCTCCCATTCGTGTCATTGCCAAAATTCCTGAAACCACTTCCAAACTAATTGAAAGAGTCACACAAATTGAACCAATAGACGAACATGAAAAACCAATTATTGAAGACCTAAACCTACCAATTGCATTTAGGAAAGGAGCAAGAACTTGCACAAAACATCCTTTGTATCTCTTCATGTCCTATCAAAATATATCCCAAAACCATAGAGCCTTCCTAACCAATCTTCATACAATTCCCACACTGAGAAATCTAATTGAGGCATTAGGAGACAAGAAATGGGAGGATGCTATGAAAATCGAGATAGTTGAATTGCCGAGAGGGAAGAAATTAGTTAGATGTAGATGGGTTTTCACTATAAAATATAAGGCTAATGGCTTGGTAGAAAGGTACAAGGCAAGATTAGTGGCCAAAGGGTACACTCAAACCTATGGCATTGATTATCTTGAGACATTTGCCCTTGTTACTAAAATGAATACAATGCAGATACTGTTGTCATTTTTTAGGTGGAATCTACAACAGTTTGATGTTAAGAATGCATTTCTTCATGGTGATCTAAAAGAGGAAATTTACTAAAAAACATGAAGAAGAATATTGTATTTCTTGTTTTTGAAATGTACAAAAAGACAGCCTTTTATAGGTTTGATTACAAGACTACAAAAGGAAACAAATAAAAGCAAATAAACCTAGGTGTTTTCTATGGGCAAAAATAATAATTACATAAAAGCAAAGGATACTGTAATAAATGAAAATTTCTAGAATCCTATTCTAATTTAAGCCTAAATAGTCAAGATTACCTGTACAATTAAGAGCCTATAAATGCCACTTACTAAAAATAGAATAAAAAAAAAAATAATTTTCTACAGCTAATATATAGAAAAAAATCTTTAACTTTTCAACATTTAAATCAAAGTTCCTCCTAGATTTGAATCTAAAGGGAAAATGGTGTGCAAACTAAAAAAGGCTCTTTATGGGCTCAAACAATCACCACGAGCTTGGTTTGGGAGGTTTGCTAAGGTGATGATCTTGATGGGATACAATCAAAGTCAAGGAAACCATACTTCGTTTGTGAAACACTCAAATTGTGGGAGAGTTACAGAATTGTTGGTTTATGTAAATGATATCATTGTAATAGGTAATGATGAAGAAGGCATGAATGATTTGAAGCAATGTCTCTAGAAGGAGTTTGACATCAAAGAGCTTGGGAAATTAAAATACTTCCTAGGCATTGTAGTAGCGCATTCAAAGCAAGGAATTTGCATCTCACAACAAAAGTATGTACTCGACTTATTGAAAGAAAAAAGGATGATGGGTTGTAAACCGGTTGAGACACTAATCGAATTCAATCATGGATTATGCGATGCACCAGAAGATCCCATAGTAGATAGAGGATCCTACCAGTGGCTTGTTGGGAGGTTGATATATTTAGCACACACAAGACCAGATATAGAATTTGTAATTAGCATGGTCAGCCAATTTATGCACAATCCTAAAGTATCACACCTCAAAGCAGTACATAAGATATTACAATACTTGAAAGGCAACCTAGGAAGAGGAATTTTATTTAAGCGAGGAAAAGGCATAGGCGTGACATTAGAAGCTTGTACCAATGCAGATTATGCAAGATCTTTGATCGATAGAAAATCAACATCTATTTATTGTACTCTCTTAGGTGGGAATCTTGTAACATGGAGAAGAAGCAAAACATTGTAGCAAGATCAAGCACAAAGTCAGAGTTCAAATCAATGGCATTAGGAATATGTGAATTACTCTGGTTGAAGATAATCCTAGATGACTTAAGAATAAAATGGAAAAAATTAACCAAAAAAAAAAAAAAAGAATAAATGGGAATGACCCATGAGGTTGTGTTGTGATAATAAATTGCCATCAGTATTGCTCATAACCCTATTCAATAGGATCGAACAAAGCATATTGAAGTTGATAGACATTTTATCAAGGAAAAACTAGATAGTGGTCTAATATGCACTCCATTAGTTTCAATCAAGGATCGGTTGGTAGACGTACTCATAAAGGGACTACCAAGCACTGTGTTTTAAGATATTATTAGCAAGCTTGGAATGGAAGATATCCATTCACTAGCTTGAGGGGGAGTGTCGAATTATGTGGCTTTATTTGAAAAGATTGTGTAGTTATAATTTCCTGATTTTTAGGAATTATAATTAGGTATAGATTTTTTCTTTTAAGAGGTTGCATATTTATAGGAGTTTTCCTTTTTTAGGGAGTTTATCACTTTTTTTAAGCTAGTCAATTGTGTATATAAACCAAGAGTTGTAACCTAATTGAAATATGATAGAAATTCATTATCATTTTACGTTTTGTGTCAATTATTTCCCTTGTTCCTAAAGTGGCCAACCTAACAAGAATTTTTTAATACCGTCTAACATCATGTTGCAATATCATTTACAAACCCATTTCTAAGTTTCTCACAACCAGATTGAAGCTAGTCCTATCCTCCTTGGTGGGTAAGGAGTAAGTTGCTTTTGTGCCGAGATGTAGAATCAATGACAATATTTTTATTGCCCAAGAGCTTATCACAGGTTGTCATATTTAAAAAGGAACCCTTAGGTGTGCATTAAAGGTGGACCTATGGAGCGCTTATGATACAGTTAACTAGGCATTCATCCTTAAAGTTCTATGGTGTATGCATTTTCTGAATCACTTTTGTAACGTCATCAATCAATGTATTTCAACTCCAACCTTTTCTATTGCGATCAATGGGGAATTGGTGGGTTTCTTCCCTAGTTATAGAAGCCTTAAAGGAAGGGACCCTTTATCCCCTTACCTCTTTGTATTGGGCATGGAAATCGTATCCTCTATTTTAATGAAACTTGTTTCTCATCCTAGGCTTTCTTTACATTGGAAGTATAAGACTAAGCATCTAACCCGCCTTTACTTTGCAAATGATCTATTAATTTTCTCTAAGGGCAATGTGGAATCGGTTTCCCTCATCCGTGATGCATTACGCCAATTCCAATCTCTTTCTGGTTTGTTTGCCAATGAAAAGAAAAGCAGTATATTCTTTGACAATGTCCTGAAAAGAACCAAGGATAATATTTTGTATATAGCCTTATTTTTGGAAGATTCCCTACCTTTAAGATAACTTGATGTTCCTCTCTTTTCAACTAAGCTAAGGAAAGAGGATTGTGAGGCTCTCTAAAACTGTATTCTTACTTGTATTAATTCCTGGATGTCAAAGTTCCTCTTCTATTCTAGGAGATTGCAACTTATCAAATCGGTTCTTTTTTCTATGTAGGTATTTTGGAGTTCAGTTTTTATGATTCCAAAATCTGCAACATTGAAGATAGAGAGGTTGATTAGAAATTTTCTTTGGAGTGGCAAACCTACTGTATCTACCAAGGCCAAAGTGAGATGGGAAATGGTTTGTAAGCTAAAGAAAAGTGGTGGTTTAGGCATTCTAAATCTCCATTTGTGGAATAAGGCTACCTAACTTAAACATATTTGGCATTTATGCAAGAATGGTTCCAAAGTTCTAGTTGGATTGGGTGAATTCCACTATCTTGAAAGGATGTAATTTTTGGGTAGTTAGAGTGCCATCTATTTGCTCATGGTCTTGGAAGAAACTTTTGAAATTAAGACCTATTATTTGAAGTAGCTTTCAATGGGAGTTTAATGATGGCTTATCTATTTCTCTCTAGCCTGATTTCTAGTTACTAATAAGACCTCTTGACATGATGCACAATGCTTGGGTTAAAGCTAGCACAGGGATCAATTCAAGCACTAGATTATGTTCCATCATGGAGGGATAGGAAACTTTCCTTTAGGTCCGTCCGTTTTGGTCTTCCTTCCAAATTCCTTCAACTATAAGGCCTAACCTTTACAAACTGGATAATCTATATGATGGATCTATGCAGCATCGGGAGACTATTCCATTGGTTGTGGTTATGTATTCCTCTCTCTACCTAGATCTTCTATTCAGTAGTATAAAGTGGTCTGGAATGAGACCTCTCTACTAATACATTCTTTCATCTTGTGGTTAGCATAGTTGAGAAAACTTCCAACACTTGACAAAATGTACAATTGGGGCATTTCAGCTTCATCTACTTGCTATTTATGCTCAATAGGCATTGAAGATCACTCCCATCTTTTTTTTAGTTGTAAATTTGTATCCCAAGTGTGGGCTATGGTTTGTGACTATCTTGGCTGCCCTTCTACCTTCCCAGCTTGGCTAGGTGTTATAACAATGCTCATTGCTTTAGCAAACTCTAATAACCCGTCTTTAAACAATGGAATACCTCCTTTTCTATTGCTGTCTATTGTATTTGGAGAGTTTGCAATAGAGCGTGTATTAGAAATTCTAACCTTACTTTTAGTTCTATGTCTAACCAAATTTTAGCTTACTCTAGTAGCTATGTAGGTTCTTGAAGAGTTCACTTTGTTTTATTTACATTGTTTTTGTTTACTTTTTAAAAGAGTAGTTGTGCTTTATAAACCTTTCCATCTTTAATGGTTATATATTTATGATTAATTAATGAATTTATTTACTTATCAAAAAAAAAAAACACTATCAATTACATGAATAAAGTGATTTTTGGATCCAACTATATTTTCAATATTCATGCTTTCTCGGGGATTATTTACTAGATTACGGAATAGAATCCTTAGCAGTGTTTCTAAAACGTTTCTAGCATTTACCTAATTTTTTTGCTCTCTCCTTATGAATATTTGATAGTTGGTGCTAGAATGCACTACCTCTGGTTTTAATTTCCTACTTTTGGGCTTTAATTTTGAAATTATAAATGTCCGTCACTTATGTAGGTATGACCTCTTGCATAATGCACATCTCAATTTAGAAGGGTTAGACAAGCTATTCAAAGTTGCCCAGGTACGTGCATATTTTCCACTCTCACAAACTAAATCCTGCAATGATGAGAGTTTCTTTCTTATAAATTATGCTTGATATGTATTAACTAGCTAATTTTTTTACTTATTCTGTTTTTATTAGAAAGATTTGTAATTAATATGCTTTCCTAAATTAAATATTTTCTTAGATTAGAAATTTTAACTTTTCTAAATTAGACTTGTAATTTCTGTATAAATATTCCTATACATGAGATGTAAATATTCATTTAAGGGAAATAAGAATTCTATTTCGTGAAAACTCACATGATATCAGAGCTCCCTTGCTGCCTTTGAAGGTGATTTTATTCCCGTGCAGTATTAGGCTTTCTTATTTCCCAAAAGAGGTTGAGTTTACTCCCTCTTTTTTTATTTTTCTTTCATCACCGCCACTTTCCCAAGGCTGACCACCCTTTGATCGGTCGTCCCTCGAAGTTCGACCACCACTTGAAGCCACGCGTGAGCTCACACGCGGATTGTAGCTTCCTAGGCGTTCTTCATTCATCGGCGCGTAGAGGCGCATGAGGTCCTCGCCGACCATCCTTGGCTTCGTTCTAAGCTTAGAACCCTGCATCGTGTCATCTGACCACTATTCTCTTATCACGATCGTTCGATTAGAGGTCAGATTTTTTTTTATAGCTTGTTCTCCATCGTTTTGACCAGCTCTATTACACTTGTGTCTATGGAGGATACTAAGGCAGTAGATAATGGATCTATCTCACAAATCAATGTCGTGAAACTTGATGGGGTTGGTACGTATCTTACTTGGTCCCATGCTTGTTTGCTATTTATTAAATTCAGGAGGTTACTAGGATATATTACTAGAGAAACAAAACCTCCTAAGGTGTTTGATGCTACCTATGCCCAATGGGATTCTGAAAACTCACTTGTTATGACATGGCTTTTGAATACTATGCATCATCGAATTTCCAAACAGTATTTATTACTTGACACTGTTGAGAAAATTTGGAACTCAACTAAACGCACCTATTCTCGCAAAGGAAATGATGCCCAGATTTTTGAAATCCGAAATAAAATCCATGGTACAAAACTAGGTGAGTTACCAATAACTGAATATTATTCTGAATTAAGTGGGTTATGGCAAGAGATAGACTATTATCAGGATCTCCAAGCACATTGTACGGCAGATGCTGTTCTATTTCAAATTTTGGTTGAAAAAGAGAGTATGATTTTTTGGTTGGTTTAAACCCAGAGTATGATCAGATAAGGGTTCAAGTTCTTGGTAAAATTCCTTTTGCTTCTTTTGAGGATGCTTACTCTCATGTTCAACAGGAAGAAAGCCGACATGGTGTCATGCTTTATACAAACACCAATTGAGAAGTCTGGGTTAACTGTTTCTCATGAACAGTCAAAGGCAACCACTTCTGATAAAGATCACTTACATTGTGACTATTGTGGAAAGCCAAGGCATACAAAGGAGACTTGCTGGAAGCTACATGGTCGACCAACTAGAGGTCGGGTGGGAAAATGAGTCAGTTCATCAAGGGCTCAAGCAAATATGGTGGAATCTGTGAAAGCATCCAAGGAGACAGACTTTGGAGAAACTCTATCTTCCGATGAAATTCAGCATCTTCGTCACCTTTTGACCAAACTTGAGTCTTCCACCAGTGCCACATCCAATTATGTGCAATCAGATACTGCCTTTACTACTCACCTTAATTCTTGGATTATTGACTCTGGTGCGAATAGACACATGATAGACTCTTAAAAATATCTTCAAAACTATTCTTCATGTAAAAGGGAGAGTATCAAAATAGCCGATGGCTCCTTAACTCCTATATCAGGAATAGGTTCTATTATTTGTACTCCTACAGTTAAACTTTCATCTGTTCTTCATGTACCAGAGTTTTCAGTTAATTTTTTATCTATCAGTACCATTACAAAATCTCTGAACTGTAAAATCGTGTTCTTCCCTGATCATTGTGTTTTTCAGGATCTTCAAACCGGGAAGAGGATTGGCAGTGGTAGATTGCATAATGGCTTATATATGCTTGATGGACCTAGAGACTCAAGACAAGCCTTTTTGGGAGATAATAAGGATGTAAACCAAGAAATAATACAATGGCATAGGCGGTTAGGACATCCATCATTTTTTGTTTTAAAGAAGTTATATCCCAGTTTATTTTCGAGAACTCAGTCTGAATCTTTGTTTTGTGATGCTTGTGAGTATGCAAAGCACTCTAGAAACTCTCATCCTTTACATAATAATAGAAGTACCATTCCTTTTATGACTATCCATTCTGATGTATAGGGTCTTACTTAAACAACTTCTTTGTCGGGTAGTCGTTGGTTTGTTACTTTTATTGATTGTTGCACTCGAATGACATGGGTATATTTGTTAAAAGCAAAAAATGAAGTTTTTTCTTGCTTTAAATCATTTCATAAGATGATCTATCCTCAATTCGATGCTCAAGATAAGAATCTTGAGAACTAATAATGGCATCGAATACATGGATAAAAACTTTGGAGTTTATTTGGAATCTAATGGGATAATACATTAAACCGGTTGTCCTTACGCTAGTGCACAAAATGGGGTTGCTGAAAGGAAAAATAGGCATTTATTAGAAGTGGCAAGATATCTTATGTTCACTATGAATCTATCAAAACCTTATTGGGAAGATACTATTTTAGTAGCTGCTTATCTTATTAACAGAATGTCATTTAAAACCCTTGCTTTTCATAGCCCACTTGAAGCCTTAAAGGGTAAGAATGAATACACTATTCCTCCAAAGGTGTTTGGCTATGTTTGTTTTGTTCACACTAGAAATGCTGGGAAACTTGACCCTAGAGCACTTAAATGTGTGTTTATTGGGTATTCTCCTATACAAAAGGGTTATAAATGTTATCATCCTCATTCCAAGAGATTTTTTGTCAGTATGGATGTTACCTTTCGAGAATTTGAGCCCTATTTTAGCAATCCCTCATCACCTCTTCAGGGGGAGATCAATAAGGAAGAAGAGGTAATTTCTCTTAGCTCTAGTATTGTGGAACCTCTTAATGATGACATAAGGAAGGGTGAAAGTGGAGAAAGAGTTCAGGGGGAGACTATTGGACGTTTGGATAAACTTGATTTGTTGAAGTATTCAATGAGAAACAAGGCAGAAGAAGTCATCATGCAATCTACAGAGTCCTCGTCTACTGGTGAGTTATCTACTTTTCCTAATGAGCTAGATTTGCCTATCACTCTTAGAAAAGGAGTCAAGTCTTGTACTAAACATCCTTTATCTAACTTTGTCTCCTATGATTCATTGTCTCCATCATATAGAGCCTTTGTCTTAATGATGACATAAGGAAGGGTGAAAGTGGAGAAAGAGTTCAGGGGGAGACTATTGAACGTTTGGATAAACCTGATTTGTTAGAGTATTCAAGGAGAAACAAGGCAGAAGAAGTCATCATGCAATCTACAGAGTCTTCGTCTACTGGTGAGTTATCTACTTTTCCTAATGAGCTAGATTTGCCTATTGCTCTTAGAAAAAGAGTCATGTCTTGTACTAGACATCCTTTATCTAATTTTGTCTCCTATGATTCATTGTCTCCATCATATAGAGCCTTTGTCTTGTCTATTTCCTCTGTGTCTATTCCACAGAATTGGAAGAAAGCATTCACAGATCCTAAGTGGAAGGAAGCTATGATTGAAGAAATGAAGGCTTTATCCAAAAGTGAGACTTGGGAACTTGTCACTCCTCTACCAAATAAGAAATTGGTTAGCTATAAATGGGTATTCACTATAAAACATAAAGCTAATGGTTCAATTGAGAGATTCAAAGCTAGATTAGTGGATAAGGGATTCACTCAAACTTATGGAATAGATTACCAAGAGACATTTGCCCCTATTGCTAAAATGAACTCTATCAGAATCTTGTTGTCCTGTGCAACGCATCTTGATTGAGACTTACAGCAGTTTGATGTGAAGAATGCATTTCCTCATGGGGACTTGGAAGAGGAAGTGTATATAGAGATTCCTCCTGGATTTGATAATGAACAAAATCAAGGATAGGTGTGTAAACTGAAGAAAGCTTTGTACGGACTCAAATAATCTCCTAGAGCTTGGTTTGATAGATTCAACAAAGCTATGATTTCCTTTGGCTACTAGCAAAGCAATGTTGATCATACTCTCTTCATAAAACATAAAAAGGGTAAACTCACTCTTTTAATAGTTTATGTTGATGACATAGTAATGACAGGAGATGATAGAGAAGACATGAACCAATTGAAGAAGTGACTGGCACAAGAGTTTGAGATAAAAGATTTGGGAAAATTGCAGTACTTCTTGGGAATTGAGGTTGCAAGATCAAAAAAATGAATCTTTATTTCTCAGAGGAAATATATCCTGGATCTCTTAAAAGAAACGAGCATAATAGGTTGTAAACCAGCTGAATCGCCTATTGATAGTAATCACAAGATACAAGTAAGGGTAGGAGAATCTATTGATAAGGAGAGATATTAGAGGTTGGTTGGAAGACTCATTTATCTTTCTCACACTAGACCAGACATAACTTATGTAGTCAACTTGGTGAGTCAATTCATGCATGAGCCTTGAGATTCTCATATGCAAGCTGTCTTTTGCATTTTGAGATATTTGAAGTCTACTCTAGGGAAAGGTCTCCTTTTCTCCAAGCAAGGTCATCTCCAGATAGAAGCCTTTACAGATGCAGATTAGGCTAGGTCTCTAGATGATGGAAGATCTACATTCGGTTATTGTACATTTGTGGGAGGAAACTTAGTTACTTGGAGAAGCAAAAAGCAAAGTGTAATAGCTAGATCAAGTGCAGAAGCTAAATACAAAATTATGGCTTAGGGTGTCTGTGAACTTCTTTGGCTTAAAAAATTACTAAAGGAATTAAGATTGTCTGAAAAGGGGAAACTTTTCTTGTATTGTGATAACAAGGCTGCCATCAGTATAGCCCATAATCCAATTTAGCATAACCGAACAAAACACATTGAAATTGATCGACACTTCATCGAGGAAAAGATTACAAGTGATATCTTAAGTCTATTTTATGTATCATCTGAAAAGCAGCTTGCTAATGTATTTACAAAAGGTCTCAGTAATCGGATTTTTCATATACTAGCTTGCAAGTTGGGCATGTATGACATATTTACACCAACTTGAGGGGAAGTATTAACTAGCTAGATTTTTTACCTATTTTGTTTTTATTAAAAAGATTTGTAATTAATATGTTTTCCTAGATTAAACATTTTTCTAGATTAGAAATTTTAACTTTCCTAAATTAGACTTATAATTTCTGTATAAATATTCTTATACATGAGATGTAAATATTCATTCAAGGGAAATAAGAATTCTATTTCGTGAAAACTCACAATATGCAGCATTGATTAGCTTCGAAAGATGATAAGCTTGAAGACATCTGGTCAATCCCTATAATTTTGACATTGTAATCATGCAAATCTTACACTCCTGAATTATATCTTGTTCTGTTACTTTTGTTTCCCCCTGTTGTAATAATCAGGACCGTATTTGGTCTGTGGTTAGAATGCCTGTAACAAAAATATGGCTTTTATGTAAGATGTAATATGCTTGAGACATATTATTGGCATGCTTCCTAATATCTTAGTACATGGGGCAAATGGTCAAACAACACAATCAGGTATAGTCTTTAGATATCAAAGTAGACGGTAAGAGAATATTGTAAAACATGACCATATATAGGTTCTTATCTATAACCTCCTAGTCCATTCTCTATTAAACCACACGAAATATTTAATTTATTGTAATCATATTTATAATGATTAAATAATTCAATAAATATATTAAATAAATATAATAATATATAATTTTTTTAATTATAGAAAATATCAAATTGATATTTTTCTTATTCTTATAGAAAAAATAAATTTTCTTTTTTAAGAAAATACTATTTAATCTACTCCACACAATCCAAAAAATTCTCTCACATCTTATTCTTCTATTTTAGAACAAGAAATAGGAAAGTTTATAATTGGAAAGATCGGAAGTTTTTTTTTTTTTGGTTAATTGAAAGATTAAAAGTTTGAACTGTCATGTAATGACATATATATGAGTATGAACTTGATCAAGTTTTTTGGCCATGTCTCTCTTAGAAAAAAGATTCTTATAGAATATATGCCTCTTTGTTCATTAGATTCTATGTGGAAAATCCCTACTTCTTTTTTTTTAATTATTATTATTATTTTTTGTTTTATCATTAGAGAGTTAGAACCTTCTTCAAGCACTAATCAATAATACAATAACAAGCACCTCTCCTCATTATTATGGCAGCTACTAGCAGATGGTGTCATTCCAAATGAGTATGGTATTAATCCAAACCAGAAACTGAAGATTGGCTCAAAGGTAACTTTCTGCTAAAGTTTTCTGCAAATGCATTAGTTGTAAAGCAGCATCATGTTTCATGAAAGTGGACAAGTCGTTTTGTAGCACTTGCATGGAAAGCAGGGAGGTTTTCACTATGCTGGAACTATTAAAATGTTGAGTAGGAGTACTAGGTTGAAGCTGAAATACTGAACTGTCTATGCAGTGGACTTAAAGATCATACAAGCTTGAGAACTTCCTTGGCCTTTTTGTATGCCTTCTCTTGCATCAATGTTGGCAAAAACTTCTCTACTATTTAGAATACTCAGCATAGGGCTGTAGCATCAGAGATCATATATAGTTTCCCTTTCATAGATCTGAATGTAGTCTGACAAATAAATCTAGTCTGGCTTTTATTTACTTATGTGTTTGTGAAACACTCTGATCCTCTGACTTGTTTGAAATAAGATTTGTCGGCGTTTGTTGGGTAAAATTCTGATCGATCTGAGGAACACCCGCGAAGAAGCAATCAGTGTGGCTGAGCACAAGAGTAATCAGGATGAACATACCATGTCCAACACGACTGAGTGGAAAGATCTAGAATATCATTTAAGCCATAACGGAAAGGGTGAAGACATGAGGAGACCCAGCAATACTAGTGAGAAGTCATTGGAACATGATGACGATGATGATGAAGAGACCAAATACCGTCTAGACCCAAAGTATATATGATATTTGGAATTTAATGTATTTTTCTTTTATGCTAGATGATCTCACTTCTGTTTATTTCTTTTAAGGTATGCAAATGTCAAGACACCTGAACGGCATGTTCGAACACGCCTTTATTTTACATCAGTGAGTCCATATCATTCTTCTGGACTTTCTTTTCCTTTCGTGTTACTGCTACCTACATGGCATAATTTTATTGCTTAATTTGAACTTCACTGCATTAAGGCATAAAGTCACACTTAAGATTATAGATAAGCTGGTAGAGAATTTATGTTAGCATGGTATTATGTAGGAGATCAAAGGTTAGAATGCATGTGTGATGATTTTTCTCCCGTTAAATCTTTCCACGTGATGGCCTCAATTAATCTGTCATCCCATATGGAGTGTTAAAATATGAGATATAAAATCCTACACCTATCGACAAGATTGAACTTTATCTGTTGGATATGGATTCAAAAATTGTTGCTTTAGCTGTGTTTGGAGTATTCCACCCTATCCTTGTTGGATATGGATCTAACATTGTGGATCTAGCTGTCTTCATAGAACCTAAGATTCTAGTTTTCCATTACCCCCCTTATAATAGCCATTGATTGCATTGTTGACTAAAATTTACCTAGAAATGCCTATATGCATGATAACAATAGCTGAACTTTAGTGGGAAACAAAAATGCAATATTTGACCAAATTGGGAAAGAAAGGGGAATGGTTCAATTTCTTTAGTAATTTGTCCTGTATTATGAGCTTTTCCAGTATGTGCTGAAAGAAATCTTTTTTAAATATATGTGTATTTCATATGTGCATATTCACCTTCTAAATTTGTGTTAGTTTCATATTCATTTTAGTAAATAAGAATATTCTGTTCTCAAATTCAAACTGTCACAATAGACACTTATATTTTTATATGATCATCACTTTTTCTATTGGTTCTTATTAGCAATCACAACTGCAAATGGCTGTGCAAAGGAAAAGTAAAACAGAACTAGTGGTTGGTGGGGAATGGATTTTTTAAGTAATTGAATATATCCTTTTCTAGCTCCAGATTGTATGGAAAAGGAGGAAATGGAATCAGCAAAATGGGGGTAATTTTGATATAACTTTGAAACATAGAATGTGTCTCAAGGCTGCCATCAAGCCCTTTTAATTTACTTCAGAACTCAGGTATGGTTGTATTGCATCATGGCATGGCCTATCATTCTTTGGCATAAACGTTGTGATCCGGCACAGTATTGGATGATGGACTTTGCTGTCAAACATCTTTTAAATAGGTTAATGTTCATTGCATGTGACTTAACCCTGCTTAAAAATTGTTCAATAGAAAGTTTCATATGGCCTGATGCATTTACATTAAGTTTTCCTGAGATAATCGTGAATCCCGGAGTTTCAATATGGTGGTGGTTGTTGCTTCTCCATAATTAGAATTTTTCCTACTGTTTAATGAGGATCATTAATGTCCTCTCCATCCCCCCGTTCCTCTTACTCCTTTCTTTTCCCTTTGTAAGACATTGATTTAGACATTTAATTTTCATTTAATCTTGACAGGAATCTCACATACATTCCCTGATGAATGTTCTCCGGTACTGTAACCTTGATGATTCTCTTCAAGGAGAAGAAAGTCTTGTTTTCCAAAGTGCTTTGGATCGACTCTATAAGACGAGAGAACTTGATTATATGAGTTATATTGTGCTGAGAATGTTTGAGAACACAGAGGTTTGTAATTCCTCGCTCAGTTTCTTGAACTTCATGAGTTTCTTCGTTCCATGTAGTGCTTTCTCTATGAAGGAAAGTCTTTTGATGTTAAACTTATTGCATAGACGAGCACATTGGTGATTGATAATGGAAACAGTGGTTTTGGCCTTTGGTTCAGATCATGGTGCAAAAGATGTGATTAGGGAGAATGTCAATATCTTTGGTTGTTAAAAATTGACCTAGTTGCAGTTTTCCCTAGGGTTTTTATGTCCTAATTTGCATTTGTTAACATCACTACTTCTAGCTTTTCCTTGACCAACCTTGCTTCTGTTATATTCTCATTTGAGATGTTTCATCTCAGCTGATTGAGATATAATATTACAAGATTGAGTTAACCGTTTCCTTTACTTGATTAACTGCAGGTAGATTTAGAAGACCCAAAAAGGTTTCGCATAGAGATGACTTTTAGCCGTGGTGCAGATTTATCCCCACTAGAGGTAAATGCATTTGCTAAAAAGTTTGGGTTACTTGCATTGATGTAATAGGAGGCTATGCTTTATTTTTAGTTATATCATCTCTAGCAACATTTAATGATACTATAGCTACAAATGCTAGATGTGGCATCTGAAATGCTCATTGCAAAGAAAGATTAAGGAAATAAGAAGATATAAAAATGCATTGGACAAATGGAAGAATATCATGAAATTATCTCAAATGCTCAAGGCGAAGTGTTGACAACTTTGGCATTTAAGAAAATTTCATGATAAAGACCTCTTATTCCTGCAATAGTAATTTCATTTTTATCACTAAATATCCCTTTAATATTCCTTAAGGAATTTTTTAAAAGGCTAAATTTAGCATTTGTAGCAGAATACATGTGTAACTAGATGCATTTTGACAATATAGCCCCCCCTGGGGTGCTTTAGATAATAGTGCCCCTTTGAATGTACCTCAATGTTGAGGTTGTCATTGGGCCACTAATGTGAGAAAGGGTTGAGTTTTAGGTGTAGAGCGGCAGGAGGAATTACTCCTCTTACCCCTTTAAAGAAGGGAAATTGGCCAAAAATAAAGCAGTCTGACTTACTTGGTACTTATAATATCTACCTTGAGAAGAGTGGCAACAAACCCTCTTCCCTACAGCAGGAGCACACCTTACCAATAATGGGCCCAGAGAGGCTGCAGGAAGCTGGATCTTATTTGACACTAGAGAAAATGGAAAGGATGTTCCGTCCCTTTGCCATGCCTGCAGAAGACTTTCCTCCACCGTCAGAGTCCCAAGGATTTTCAGGCTATTTTTCAAAAAGTGCAGCTGTTCTTGAGCGCCTAGTAAATTTATGGCCTTTCCATAAGCATGGAAGTACTAATGGAAGGTAAAAGGTGGTGCAATTTGTTCACGCGTCCTCACTTGTATAGGTTCTATTTTAGTTGCAATTGCAAGCCTCATAAAAACAAGCTCCAAAGGAGCAGGTTTTGACAATGTAGTCGACTCATCATATTATCTGTTTCCCAAAGCGATTTCAAACTCAGCCTACATCTATTGCAATTTTTCCTCTATTTTTTGTTCAGTCATTGCATGTAAATAGAAAATTCTGAAGGATCTCCAAGTGCAATGATGGACGAGTTTTATCAAGAGTTACGAACTTGATAATTGATGCTTTTGTAGTACATGGGAGGTCGCTGTTTAAATCTTTTGCTCTTTAGTCGAGGAAATAAACGTGAGATAACAATTTTAGGAGAGTCAAAGGAATTGTTCTTCCAGATAAATATGTAGCTGCATCTTGATTGGGCCAAAGTGCCCAACATCATCATTGATTAATGAATCTTACAAGTATCTGTTTCTCCTTCTGGACATTCATCGGGAAGGTTCCACAGAATTTACGATAAGGGACATAATTCTCTAGTTAGTCTTCTTTGGCTTTCTAAGCTCATTCAATTGCTTGAAGCACTTGGGTTTGTATTGAACATATACGAAAAAATTTTGGCTGGAGTAGAAAATTCATCAGCAATCCACGAGATTATATAACATCACATGTTTTTGAGGGGTAATCACTTATTTTCTTTTAATTTTTTTTTTTTTGCAAAATATCATATCAGAAAAATTATTTAAAAAACAACTTGCAAAGGCATGGATCTGATCCGGTTTCAACACAGTTATACCAAAGGCATAGACATAGCCTACCTTGCGGTACAATTGTACTGAAGGTACAATCATTCCTTAAAGGCGCGAATAGCATTTGTACTTTTAGTGCTTTTTTTTTTTGAAATTATCAAAAAAAAATTATAAAAAATAATGTAAAGGAAATTATTTTTTTTTTGTTTTAAAATAATTAAATGTTTACATAAAGAATAACGAAAAAAATAATTTTCATAAATTACAAAAATTTATTAAAATTTTTTTGTACCCCTTTATCTTATAATAGACAAAAAAAGAAGAAAAAAAAAAGAATTGAGTCAATTTTGTCAAAACTTTGTCTTTTTTTTTTTTTTTATCAATCTGATAACCAGTAACCTATGAAAACATAACAATTTAACCTTCATAAAAATACCAAATGACAACAAGGTTTTGTCCTAGCTATAATATACTTAAATTAGTTTTTTTTTTAATATATATATATTATGGGCTTCATAACTTTACACAAACAAAAAGTTATAACACTTTAAAGTTGAAAAAAAAAATTGCATCAAGTCCACATGAGCTTTTCTATTTCCTAGGGGGTTGAAACCTTATGCCAAAAATGAGTTACAAAAATAGAGGGTGACAACCCTAGCCAAAGCACAGCTAACAGGGAAGTGCTTAACTAACTATGCCCATGATAATCGAGGTAAGAGCTTGTTAACAAGGCATAGTGGCGGAAAGTCTTTCAAGTAGGGTAAACCCAGGAATGGGGGAGCCTAGAATTCTAGTGGTAGCAATAGCAATAGCAATGGAGGAGGTCAAAAGAAGTCTCATGACTCTCACTATTCAAGAAATCATGGCTCTCACTAATTTAGGAAAGGTGTAGCATCAGGTGGAGGTAGGAAACCAATACTCTCCTATTTCTTATGCAGTGGTCCACATAAGGTTTTAGATTGTCTCTAGAGAGCAACACTTAATGCCATGGCTCAAAAGGCTAAGAGTGTATGTTAGGAAGAAGACTCAAGAAGTGAGTGTAAGGAACAACTTAAGATGGGAGCCTTACACATGTTATTGGTTGTGGGAAAGAGTTCCTTAGCACAAAGCAAGCTAAAATCAAACAAAGAACAGATGTATATTCAAATGAACATCAATGGTAAGAGTGTCAATGTTGTGATGAGTTAAAATATTTAAAATATAAAAAATAATAAAATCAAATATACTGATTATAAATTATAATATTATTTTATTATTTTAAAAAATTCACAAGTTAGGTTTCTCCATCAGTTTTTATTTTTCTAAATCCCATAATCTAACCCTATACCCTATCAGGTTTCATTCTATATTTCAAAACTCGACCCTAAGTCCTATAAAGTCTAACCCTATAGCTTTTTTATTGGGTTGGTCGAGCTAAGTATCCTATTACGACCTACCCTGATTGCATTCTTAGGTAATGGAGGTAAAGATGGTAAGAATATTGGAGCAATGATGTTGTCTACACTCCAACTCAAGAGAGGGCTCAAGTACCAAGAGCCAACTTTTCTTGCAATCTTTATAGAGAATAAAGATGCAAGAAACCTAAGATACTAGGGGTAATACATAATGTTCTGAAGAAGTTTAGTTCTATGATGTTGGACAAGCTCCTAAAGGAGTTACCTCCTAGAAGACCAATGGACCATGAGATTAAGTTGGTTTCAAGGGCTAAACCACTAGCTAGAGCTCTATACAGAATGTCATCCCTTGAGCTTGTAGAGTTAAGGAAGCAATTGGATGAGTTACTAGAGATGGGCTTTATTTATCCCTCGAAAGCACCATATAGAGCTTTTGTTCTGTTCCAAAAGAAACAGGATGGGAGTTTGAGACTTTCCATTGACTACTGAGCTTTGAACAAGTTGATAGTGAGAAACCATTATCCTATCCCTCTGATTACTTATTTATTTGATCAACTAAGCAAGGCCAAGTACTTTACCAAGCTAGACATTCATTCAAGTTATCATTAGGTTTGCATTGTTGAGGGTGATGAGCCCACGACAACCTGTATGACCCGTTATGATGCCTATGAGTTCCTGGTGATACCCTTCAGTCTTATCAATGCTTCTACTACATTCTATACCTTAATGAATAATGTATTTAGAGAATACCTTGATAATATCTAAATGACATTGTAGTGTATAGCAGGACATTATAAGACCATGTGAAGCACTTGCAGATGGTTTTTCAGAAGCTTTAAAAGAATCATCTGTACGTGCAGTGAGAGAAGTATGCCTTTACCTAGGGGCACATCAACTTCCTTCGGCATGTGGTTGAAGCAGGGCAGATCCAGATGGATATGGCTAAGGTGGAAGCCATTAGAGAGTGGTCCATTCCTAAGAGTGTGATAGAGTTGATATCATTTTTGGGACTGTCCAACTACTACAGAAAATTTGTGGAGGGGTATTCCAAATGAGTTGCTTCTCTTACAGACTTACTAATGAAAGACTAAGCATGGTCTTGGGGGGAAGAGTGTTAGGTTGCCTTTGAAGAGTTGAAGTGGATTGTGACTAAGGAGTCAGTACCTGACATCTCCAAACCTTTTGAAGTCCACACAGATGCATCTAACATAGCTTTGGGTAGAGTGTTAATGCAAGAGGACTATCCGGTGGCATATGAGAGTAGGAAGTTGAATCAAACAAAGCACAGGTGTTTAGCTCAAGAGAAGGAGCTGCTTGCAATTGTACATTGTCTCATAAGCTAGAAGCAATATCTCTTAGGGTCCAAGATCTTGGTGAAGACGGACAATTCTACTACCAATCATATTCTGACTCAACCTAAATTCTCTACGAAGTAAGCGAGATGGTAGGAGTTCCTTACAAAGTTTAATATGTAGATTGAGTAGCAAAGAAAGTGAACCAATTAGGTAGTAAACGCTCTGAGTAGAAGAGTAACTTTAGCTTCTTTAGCCCTAATTGCCCATTAGTTTGTGAGTCAGTCAACACTAATATCCAAGACCAGATCAAAGAGCACTTAGGCTAAGACTTGTTGGCCAAGAATTTGAAGTAATTAACTGAAGAAGACAAGACTTGTATATTTTAGGCAAAAGGTGATTTGATCTACGTCAAAGGTCATTACCTGTATGTTCCCAAGGTGGGGAACTCAAGGAAGGTACTCATGAGGGAGTGCCATGACACTTTATGGGTTGGATACCCCAGCTAGCAGAGGACGATGAGCTTGTTGAAGTAGCTCTATTACTAGTCAAACATGAAAGAAGATGTGATGAATTACAACTGCACTAGCTTGACTTGTCAGTAAGATAAGATTGAGTGTTAAAGACCTGTAGGGCTGCTAGAGCCTCTTCTTATGCGTTCTCGACCATAGGAGAGCATTTCCATGGGCTTTATCACTTCCCTGCCAAAAGTGGGAGCGTACTCATTGATTTTTGTTATTGTTGATAGGTTCTTTAAACATGTAACCTTCATCCCAACCACGAAGAGCTCAAATGTAGAAGAGATAGCCTACCTTTTCTTCAAGAACGTTTTAAAGTTTTAAGGACTACCCCAAAACATCATGAGTGACAAAGATACCAGGTTTACAAGCAAGTTTTGGATAGAGTTGTTTAGTCTTCTAGGTTTCGAATTGAGCACAACCTCTAGCTATCACTCACAAAGCAATGGCCAAACAAAGAGATTCAATAGGTTGTTGGAGGAATACTCGCAACACTTTGTGTCTACCAATGAAAGGAATTGGGTTAACTTGCAAGATATCCGATATGCCAAACCAATTTCAATCAAACAATCCTAATTGATGAAACAATTGAACAATTGTTTTCAAAATAGCATGGATCCCCTTTTTGAACGTAGAACCCTAATTTCCATAGAACAAGAATAAAATGAAATTCCAAATTCTTACTAGATATGACGCACTAGTAGAATTAAGAACAACTTGTAATTGTTGATGCAACATACAACAATCCAAGCCCCACTCGCTACAACCCCAATTTAGAATTTCTAAGGTAGCGTTTGGTTGGCATTGGAATCCGGCACTGGACTGGACAAAATGTTTTGTCCTCCGTTTGGTTGCCATCCTTGAAGCAAGTACTGGACTAAACACGAATATGGTACTGGACTAAATCAGATATATTTGTATCGTGTATAATTGGGTACAAAAAATTCGGCACTGGACTACAACCCTATTTTTGCGAAATTCCCAATTTGCCCCTCAATGATCTCGTGTTACTTTGTTCGGTCACTTTCCCTTCCTTCTTTGTTCTGCAATTTTTTCCTCAGGTCTCATCGCGCAACTGCTTCGGAGGAGGAACAACGACAGCTCATCAGCACCGGTCCTTTTCTATCGCTCGCCGTGGTATCGGCCACAAGTTCCACCATCAGGTTTGTACGCTTCCATCTCTTCTCAAATCCTTGCTTCCTTTACAATGTTCGTCGCATGCTTGTTGGATTTTGCCGTCTGGTTGTCGCTGGTCCTTCTCTGTCGCTTGTCGTATGTTCCTCGCATGCTTCTTGCTTAGGGGGGGTTTAGCTGGTTATTCAGGTTGCTTAAGGGATAGGGTTTAGGTTAATGGATTTTGATTTAGGGTTTAGGTTAATGTTCCTCGCAACTGTTATAAATCTATAATCAAATGATGGGAAGGGTCGATCGATCACCAATCATGACATCACTAGATCCTTGATATGGACTATAAAGAGAGAAATTGCTCAAGTCAAGCATAACGTGGTGAGATGCTCCACTATCCAGCAGCTAAGAAGGGGTGGTGTTGTTGTCGAGAACTACATGATTAGCTCGTGGTTACTAGGGTGTAGATGTGCCTTGAGGATAAGGTGTCATGGATTGTTGATTAGTGACAAGTCGAAACATCCAACATCGTTTGGCAGGTGAGGAAGGCTATAAGATGTAGAAGTTTGAAGAAAACTCCCGGAATGAATCTGGTAAAGGTTAACAACATGGTGGAAGAATTTGCATCTGGCGATGATTCAAAGCCGTTTTAAAGGGATGTAAAATTGATCCTAGAGCTGTTGGAATCTGAAGTAACTGCAAGCAAAGACCTATCAACCTGAATTACTGGGATGTCTTCTCACTGAGCAAAGGTTCAGTAGTGGTGTGGGACATTCCAGCTCTAACAACTCCTTCCATTCCTACTATAATATATAGTTAGAAGGATCTCACATGTTCTGCAGTTTCGGATAAATTGATGGTTGCACTGTCAACAGCAGCTAAAGATTCAATGCAACATTGTCATTGTTTAGTGTGTACACCGAACTTTGAAATTCTTTTATCGAGCTATGACATGATCATGCCTAATGTAATTTAGCTGGGATTTTTTCTTTGTTTTTCATTTTGTTTTTTTCCCTACAAAAATAAAATCTCTTGACTTGAAGGATTCTCTATTAGCATTAGCTTTTTTTTTTCTTTTTCTTTTTTTTTTTCAATTGACCGTGTTCAAGACCTTATCGGGGAATATATTAGGCCAGCATCATCCTAGCTTAACTTAATAGTGTGTAGAGATTCATATACAACTCCTTAAAAACCTTGGATTGAAATGTGCCTAGAATATGAATACTCAAATTTACTCCCTCTGTATTTTTGAGCACCTCGGCTTGTTCGGGATGGGGTGGGAGGTAGAGGAGAGATGTTGGAGGTTGGAGGAGTAGCAGTCTTTTGTTTTTTGTTTTTTTTTTGGTGGGCGTTGTAATGTATGCTGGAGGCTTGGTATGGTGGTTTCAATGTGTAGAGTATATATGGGTGGTGGTTGTTTCGGAGCGGACTCTATTGGAGAGAGGTTAGAATGGACTTGGAGGATGATTATTGTGAGTTGAGTTGTGTAGTGACGGTTATGGAGTAAGTAAGAGAGAGGGAGGGAGAGAGAGAAGATTTGATGCCATTGTTGTGTTGCGAAGGAGGATGGCTATGGAGTAATAAGAAAAAGATAAAAAATTTGTCAGAAGTGGGATTTGAACCCACACCCTCTCTCGAGGACCAGAACTTGAGTCTGGCGCCTTAGACCACTCGGCCATCCTGACTTTATTTAGATTATGTAGCATATGATGTTGTCCATTATGTTTTGTATTATGAAAATGATCTTTGGATCCCCAACGTTACACTTATGGGTCTTTCCTTTGATATTTCATATAGATCATGGATCATCATGGATTTTTTATTTGTCTTCTTGGATGGAGAGTCTATATCAATATGTTTACAATGGCGGCAACTAGTTTCTATTATATAAACTTTGTTTTGAACAGGAGAGTAGAGAGGGGTGTATTGAATGAGCGAGCAATAGCTAGATATGAAACATGTCGAGAGGTGATTGATTCACTCATTAATGGGAGTGATACAAATTGTTTATGGGAGTTAAGGATGTGTAGGAATAGTTTTGCACATCTTTGTGAACTCATTAGGGTACGAGGGGGAATGCATTGTAATGGAAGAGCAATGGTTGAAGAACAAGTTGTGATTTTTCTAAACATCCTTGCACATCATACAAAAAATAGGAGTATTCAAGTCAGATTTCATAGATCAGGTGAGACTATTAGTAGAAATTGCCATCAAGTGTTAGCTGCTGTGTTAAGGTTACAAGATATCTTACTTGCAAAACGCAACCCAGTACCAGAAGATTGCATTGACGAACGGTGGAAATGGTTTAAGGTAATACAAAAAATCTTTTCGATACCTTCAATTAATCATTTGGTTGGTCATGATTACTTATATTACAATACAAATTTATTTCTGTTTCTTTGGGAACATATTAGGGTTGCCTTGGAGCATTAGATGGTACATACATTGCAGTTACGACACCAGTTGCAGATAGACCTAGGTATCGAACAAGGAAAGGGCATCAACGAATGTCATGGGTGTATGTGATCGTGACATAAAATTTATCTACATATTGGTTGGTTGGGAAGGGTCTGCATCAGATTCTAGAGTATTACGTGATGTAGTCATTCGATCTAATGGATTGAGAGTTGCACCTGGTAAGCATTTTAAAAAAGAAAATTGTTTTCATTTTATCTATCCAGTTGAAATTTTTCATGTAAATTTATGTGGTTACATTTTGTTGTAGGTTTATATTATCTAGTGGATGGTGGATATTCCAATGCACCAGGATTCCTTTCCCCTTTTAGAGGGAGGCGTTATCACATTCAAGAGTGGGCTACAAGTCAACGTAGGCCTCAAAATCGTGAGGAATTATTTAACTATAGACATGCAAGGGCAAGAAATGTTGCTGAGAGATGTTTTAGAATTTTGAAGAAACGATGGGGTATTCTAAGGAGTCCATCATTTTACCCCATCCAAATACAATGTCGAATGATTCTAGCTTGTTGTCTATTACACAACTTCATTCAAATGTACATGCCACTGGACCCATTGGAGCACGCTGTAATTGAAGGAGATGAAGTTCCAATTGGAGAAAGTGAAATTGATGCAATTGAAATAGTAGAACCTACTGAGGCATGGACTGAGATGAGGAATACCTTAGCATAAGAGATGTACGATGAATGGAGGGCCAGTCATAAGAACTACAATGTCACTAATTGTTGTACTTTCTTTGATTATGTATCTTGGATCAGTGTTAGTACTGATTTTTCGTTAATTTTATATTATTGAAATCATTTGGTTGTCGAATTTTCAATTTTATGTTGTAATGTAAATTGAAATATTCTATCCACTATTTGTATGCATGAATTACATTTTATTTGTTTGGTTTTTGCCTTACACTATGGATTCGTTTACAGTCATGGATAGTAGAGATAAAAAAACTAGACGTTCTTGGAGCCAAGTTGAGGAAGATACATTATTGATGGTGCTGGAGGAGTTAGTCGTTGAAGGATACAAAGGAGAAAATGGCAGTTTTAAGAATGGGGCTCATGAAGAAGCTTTAAAAAGGATGAAAAGCCACATTCCAGAAATCAATCTCAATGTCAGGCAAATTGTTAACAAAATAAAGAGGTGGTCAATGAAACTGGCAGAGGTTGTTGACATGATAAATACTAGTGGTTTTGGGTGGGATGATGCCAAAAAATGTGTTATTGTTGATAATGATGCAGTCCTTACTAATACATAGAGGTAAAATCAACATTATGTTTATTTTGAAATAAGCTCATTTTTTAAACGTTAATTCTTTGTTGTTATAATAACTATTTCTATTGTTTTGTAGAAACATCCAAAGGTTGCTAATCATGCCAACAAGGAATTTAAAGAGTTTGAAAAACTTCAAGGGATATTTGCAAAGGATAGAGCAAATGGCAAAAGGGTTGAGACACCAGCAGATGTGATACAGGACTTGCAAAATGAGGGTGAGGATACTTTTGATGAAGACATGGAGTCAGAACAAGTGCCACAGTCTACTGAATCCTCCAACTATGCCTCACGTGATCCATCTGTGCGACCGACTCGCAAGCGTCCGATAGTAGAATATGCTGCAGAATTTATATCTACGTTTCAAAAGAGCATTAGTGATGTTAGGAGTGATTTTGCTTTACTTGTAGGAAAAATTGCTAATCCTCCTAGGGACGATATTGTTGCAGAGTTGAAAACGTTAGGATTGTCGGAAAATGAAGAGTTGGATGTTCTTATGCAAATGGCGACAAATCCACAGTATGAGAAGTTTTTTTGGAGGCTCCAAGGAGAACAACGCCTAGCATTTGTTAGGTGAATTATTGGTTGATGTAAAACATGTTTGTAGTATTTATGTAATTGAAACTTCTTTCATTAGCTTTGTATTATCGAACATTTCTACCCTGGTTTAGTACCTTGTATGGTTAAACCGGTTTTCATATTTTGTAGAAGTTGTAACCTCATGTATCTCCTGCAACAGAGTTGGCAGGTTTTCTATCAGATGTAGTTAGCAGGTCATAATCATAAAAACTACTTTGACTATTGAAACGTATGATTATTATCTTATCTATGTCATTTATGCCTTGCCCTTATGAAAATATAAAAGTGCTTGATGTTCTAATCTAATCAATCTAATTTGTAGATGGATTTTGTAATTTTCAGGTTCTTCAATGACTTGTTTAAAGTGGTTGATGGATATGTGGATGTTTCAGTGTAAAAGTGTTTCATGTCTTCAGTGATATATTCAAAATCATAAATAATGTATTATTTCATTAAATATAACATAACTCTTTTCCCTATAATATTTAATATTATATATTAAACCTTCAAATCATTTTTTCTTATAATAATATCAAATATATATAAATAACTATGATATAAATAAAAATGGCAAAATTGTCAATTGTCCAGTACTTTGCAATTTCAAACACTGGACAGCACAAAAGCCTTCTCCAGGGCAAAACTGTCAAATTTACTATGTTCAGTCCAGTACTTTGCAATCAAAACACTAGACAGCACAAAAATCTTATCTAGTACTGAATAAACCAAACGTTGTACAAAAATATTTTTTGTCTAGTCCTTCTTTTTTAGTACTGTCCAGTACTAATAACCAAACGGTACCTAAGAGTGTCTTATGAAATAGAGAAGAGTCTCCTTTTCACTTGAAACAAGCTAAAAAATATGTCAAAAAGTGTCTTTGTTGTTCTCTTTTACAAGTATTTATATTAAGCCCTAAATATGGAAAAACAACATAATGGAAATTACATAACACATGGCTGGTCTTCTAGGTCCATTTCGGTTCAACATGGACTGTGACTCATCTCCAAGCCAAGTGCTAATGTGTTTGATTGTCTTTTTTGTAATACCAACAAGTGTACCTGATTAAATACAAAACAATCATATAAAGTAAATGAAGACACTATGTGAATGTCTTCGGGTTCCATTTAGTCAAAAGGACTCTCAATGTAAGGCTCTGCAGTCTTTCAACCGTTGCTCGCGTAATAGGTCCTGTTGTTGAAATGGTTTGATCCCCATCAATATTGCCCAGTTCTATTTCAATATCCAGCAAAGCTCTTCCTCCAATAAAAGCCCTATTGAGATCATCACAAGTAAACGGCCATTGTTACCCCCACATAGTCGCTACACCTTACATAAGAAGATGCCCTAGAGCTTATCAGTTCACCAAAGATTGGAAGCAGAGTTCAAAAGTTACCAAAGCTTACCTTGAGAAGGTTTCTAAGAGAATGAAGAAATGGGCAAATCATAAGTGTAGACCTAGGGAATTTAATGTTGGAGATCAAGTCCTCATAAAGCTTCTTCTAAAGTAAATTAGATTTCTAAGGAACAAATATAGAAGACTAATTTAGAAATATATTGGTCTAGTTCCTATTGTTTCAATGATTGGAAGAGCTGCACATAAGATCAAGCCACTTACATGGTTGATTGTCCATCCAATCTTTCATGTGAGCATCTTGAAACCTTACCATTTAAACATGAAAGATCCATCTCGCAATGTATCGAAGCGGTTGCACATTAAGCTCAAGTTCAACATTGGTCAAGCCATTGAAGATATCTTAACCAAGAGAACTGTCAAAGACCCTACCATTGGAGAAGAATACACGAAATACTTAGTGAAGTGGAAAGATCGGGGAGATGAAGATAACAGTTGAGAGACGAAAGATGATATCATGCCAATATTAGAAAGAACGTCAACAGTAGCAATTAGAGGACATTCATCAACAAGTTGAAGCTCTAGCACATATTAACGAGGACATCAATAGATTTAAGTGGGGGATGGTGCCATATCCATTTTAACACTATATATATACTGTACAATAGGGGTTGGGTTTTTTTGTATTTTACTTAGAATAGTAGTTTCTATTTTTAAATATGCTACCATTTCAACAATTTTAATGTCTTTTCTTGTAGGAGTTAGAAACGCCTGTAAAGTTTTTTATGGGGATGTAAATACTCTTGTAGATATAAGTTCTTACTCATCACTTAAATATTCATGGCAAAGGAACCTACTTACACACCATTTCTTCATGCACACACTGTAGTCTCTTATATATTCGATGTTAATAAAAGTGTGTGATTATTCATTACGATTCTTTCCTGTATCCTTTTTCTTATTGTTACCTTTATGTTGTTCTTAGGTGTTACTTATAGGTATACAGGCCAATCTAGGCTAAGTAACAAGTGGGCTTATTTACTACTATAGAGGTAAGATAGTAAATGCCGCACGGTTTTACTATGCTAACAAGAGCTTAAGATCATAACATATAGCAACTCAATTACAATCAAGTTTTGTCTAGTTTTTTCTTTTTGAAAAAAAAAAGGAGATGGCAACAACCACTTACCATCCTAATAGGGTAGCACAACCTCCATTTGGTGGGGATAGCTACCCACCATGCATTTGGGCCATTGCTAGCAAACCTAAGGCCTAATGGTGACCACTAAGGGTAGGTTGCATGACCCCCCCAAATGTGGTGGCTAGCCACTCTTAAGACTTAAGGTGGTTAACAATGGCTCCACCAATTTCAACATGAGTGCTTTTGTGAATTTTTGCTTCTTCTTTTTTTTTTTTTACCTTTTTGCATTCTTTTATTAATTTACTTAAATAAATACATTTAATATTATTATTTTATTAAATTAATCATTATAGATCAATTGGAAAGTAACATGTGTACCTAATTAAAATTAGAAAAATAGTTATAAAACAAAGGACATATATGATACCCTGTGAGAAATATAGTCCCTCTTATATTATGGAAAAGAATTGATATTGATTTATAAGATTAAGGTGATGAATATCATATTAACACTACTAAGAAATTTTTAGGCTAAATTGTTGAAAAATGCTCATTAATGTTTATTGATTTGGCTATTGACTACTTTTGATTTAAGATATGATAAATGATATCAAAACCAACCTCTTATTAGTAGGTGGATGATTTGAGGACAAAACAAATCAAAAGCTAGTGAACCTATTTTAACCCAATTTGAAAAAGGGTTTCAAGGAGGGCAAGTAGTGTCACTAAGGTATGACTTTTAATGTGTTTCCATAATGACCTATAGGCCGAGGGTAGAAGGAATGAATCAAATTGCACATCAAAAAAGGGGAAGAAATGGACTCAATTGTAAGGTCTAGTAACGATAATGTCACATGTTTACTGAGGGATCCACATAAAATATAATTCCATATGGATCATGAGAAAAAATTGATATTAGCTTTTAAATTAAAGTAGTGAATACCACATCTACGCTAGTTTATTGATTTGGTTATTGGCTAATGATATCGTTGATTGATTTGATTATTGGCTAATGATTTGAGGTGTTACATTGTGTATTTATCTAAAAATGAAAAGAAAAATATATTCACAAAAACAAAACACGACATTTTTTGTAATCCGCCCGAATAATCATTAATAAGAAGTTACGCCGGCCGTCATATAACGTTAGCTCTCAGAGCATACAAGCTACTAACGAAAACAGTCAATAAAAGAGTTGGTTGATGCACTTAGGACCTATTTCTTCGAACGGCTCTTACCTTGCTCAGGACCTCGTGTGCCTTCTTTATTGACGTATCGTTTCACAATGGAGTATCCATAGCTGGAACTTTAAGCGCTTCATGCTGCTTTGTTGAGTTGGTTGGCGTGCTGAATTATATTATCGGTGGCAGAAGTAGCTGGTGCTACCTTCTTGCCGGTATGCCTCCATGGCTTACAGTAAGTCTACAGTTCTACTATTGGTCTTGCAAATACACAGTTCTCTCTTCAGAAGAAAGAAAAGGACAAGGTGTGACTGTAAATTCTCAGTCGGGTGCAAAGTTGAAACAATCATTTCTATTCAGCAAAATTAATACCATGATGAACTCCCAGAAAGAGCAGATCGAACAAATAATCTTTGAGAGGGCTCTATCACATATAAATAAAATTATGGTACTTCCATGGGGTTTTGCAGCTTTCCTGATTCCAGCAGAATCCTGGCATGCTATTATCGTTGTGGTTTGCCAGCATCATGAATGGCTATTTCTCCACGGTAATGGATGTCATAAGCACGCTTGAGATCACCTTGTTAGGTGAAATTATTGAAAGGGAACTGGTATTCCATGCTTCTTGTTTACAATAGCCATTGCCAAGTATCTAGTGCCCATTCCGATTGGCACTTTGTCATTCGGTCCTTCCCAGAATGGTGCCTCACCATCACCCACCAGACGCCAATATCCTGTCCTTAGTGACTCAGCTTGCTCATCAGTGCAGTTCTGCATTAAAGCCTCCACTCTGAAGTTAATTCCAAGATAACCCAGAAAATGCGATTGTGTAAGTGGTCCATGGACAGATACATTCTCTGCCAAAATGCCAAGAAATATGTTTTTGCAAGTTATTCTAATTTGTCATATTCTTGCTATTCATATATAAATAGATGAATACTTTATATATCATCCTATGCAAATTACATAAAATCTGTCAAAGCATTAACTGAGCACAGACCTGCAGCTTCCTCAGCAGAGTGCCTGATTGCAGCAAAATCAACGTATGCACTCAAATCAGCTGACCCAGGATTATCGAGTATGTTAACAAACTTATGCTTCCGGATTGCCTGCTTCCAACAACACAGCAGGGAGAGTTGACAAGAATTAGTGTTAATGTGAACAATTATACTATGGAAATAACTTACCAAAAAAATTAGACAATGGAAATTTTACTTCACATTCCCAATAAATGTGCTTCAAATTTACATATGCCAGATGATCATTTTTCATACAAAGAGAGAACTGCTTACAATTGTCACAGTACCAACCTTTTTTGGGGCTAGACTTGCCCAATTAGGAGATGTGAAAAAAGGAGTTCCTGATTAACTACAGCATATGTAGCTTTTCTCATCATGAACAAGATTTATTACTATTCTTTAAAAAAAGAAAGAAGAAAAAACCACAGCAACAAAATATATTTTTCTCCATGCTTTATGAAGAACAAGGCGAAAATTTTTGAACAGTAAGATCCAAAACATTGAGAAAACAGATTAAGATGTAAGATGGCAAGAAGCAGACCTGCAGACTATCTGAGACCACTCCATCTAGACCATAGTCAATTATAAGAGCACCACCACCATCAGAACTTATTCTTTTAGCAATCGTCTCTGATAAATCCATTGCTTTAGGGCAAACCTCAACATGCTCAAGCTTTGCAATCTCTTTGTCTGATGCCCACCTGAAGCGCTTCATCAAATACAGAGTAGCTGGTGTAGGCTGTGGAGAGAGGACAAAACGAAACCTAACGAGTACATGAGAAGGAACCAAAATTCAATCATTTCGGATACACAATTAATAGCAATTACCAAAGCATGAAGATGTAGATACTCACGATGAATCTCCTTGAATGTCCACCATTTTCTCAGACCATCCACGTGAAGCCTTCTGTAATTAGTTCCAATGTCAGGATCTCTAAATTGACAAAAGGAAAATAGTGGAGATGAATATTATTTTTTTTTTTTTTTGGTACTGAGGGTTACAGCTGTAATTTGACTGGCTATCTCCACACACATGAACCACCCTAGAATTAAGCATAGCTTGTACTGTGTAGGTAGTCCCAAGAAGTGTTCTTGATAGGATTTGAACTGAAGATCTAAATAAGATTTATCAATGGTCAACTAAGGAATATTGATGTGTTTTGGTCCACCACAAAGGAAAGGATAATTCCTATTACTGATTGCAAACATGAAATACATTATATATGGACTGATCAAAGAGGAAATATTTTAGCCATGAGCAATGTTCATTTGAGAACAAAACAGTAATTATAGTCATGATTTTATGCCATGAAAATTCTGTATTCTAGGGTAACTTCCGTGACCACAATAATGCAATATGTAGTGTCAAGAAATATCAACTTTCAAGGAGAAATGAAGCAAACCTGAAATTGATGCACTGGTAAAGCATCATAAAACTCATGAGCAACGATGATTGTTGGCACTAAAATAAATAACAGTAATGGTCAGATGAAAAAGAAAATAGGTATAAACAAAACAATGAGTGCATCTAAGATATATAGTTATAAGTGCAGATACAAAAACAATAAGTCCATCTAAGATATATAATTATAAGTGCAGATACAACTATTCCACTCAAAAAGGTGCAGAAAAATTTAAGTTCTCTTAAGCTATAAAGCAGCTAAGTTGCTCTTAGATACATAGGTCAACTGAAGCTATTTCTAGGCATGATATTGAACAATGTGAAATGAGTAAAACACAGCATATTTGCAGTCTTTTTAATATTTAATTTCATCATTTCACCCCTTTGTCTAGCAGCTGGGAATAACTAATTTAATGAATTTAAAGAACCATGTACAATGCTTCCAAGGAACTCACAAGCAACCAGCTTGGACTAAAACTTAAAAGGTAGTGCTGGAAACCATGTACAATATGTACTCCATTTATGAAATATTTATAGCTTGTATGTGCTGATTGATGAATTGTTGTAAAGTTACATATCTTGCCATAGGACATTTTTACATGAAAGAACAAGAAAGTGAAATAAAGCATATTCCTTACATCCTGATGGAACCTGCTCCAGTTTGGCATGCCATGTCACAGGGGTTCCAGTAATAGTGCTTATTGTTCTACTTCCCACATCTCCATCTGTATTTTCCTCCGCACATTTCAAGGCACTATGCTGCAGTTTTTGTAATGTTGGACTGCATTCTACCATGTGAATATTCAATGATTTGGTAAAGCTTTTGAACCTTGATGTGCCCTACAATACGCCATTAAGCAAACCATTAAACATATGTCCGTACTATCGAGATGCTAATCAGCAGCCTCATTAGGGGTTTCATGCATACCCGAAGAAGATCTGCCATGAGAGTCCCTCTTCCAGGACCCAACTCAATAAGGTTGACTTTATTTGGTTGTCCCATTTGCTCCCACAAGCACATGGCCCAAACACTGATCATCTAAATGCATGTTCACAGGAGAAGATCAACTGCTAAATCATTCTCAGCAACAGCAGATGTTCCAATAATGTGGATAGTGCAACATTGCAACCAATTCACTAATGATTTACTTTATTCGATTGCTCTAAAAATAATCATGTATTGAATACAGTTCTGAAGCAGTGAGATTACCTCCCCAAACATCTGGCTTACTTCTGGAGAGGTTATAAAATCACCTTCTGACCCAAAAACATCACGGTTGATGTAGAACCCAGCTTTGGGATTGGTCAAAACTTCTTCCATGTATTCAGCCACTGAAATGGGCCCACCACGGAACTGATAAATAACAAATGAAGATCAACTTATAACCAAAGAATTAATATCAAATTCTCAATATTTGCTCTCATTTACTAAGAGTGTCATTAAATGCCCTCCCATTATAGCGAATCATAGCTTTTCGGCAATGACTTGCAAGGTTAGCCTCAGGCACAAGGCATGCATTGTACATTAGCATCAAACCTATATATTGCCATTGTCTGGTGGAGTTATTTCTTTGTTGATTTTAAATGTAGGGTGGTTTGCACCTTATACAGTGCATTCATGACTAAGATATTAAGTACATCACACTGACATGCAATAAAGGCTACAGTTCAAGAGCTGTGTAATGTAGGAAGATTTGTATCTATATTTCGTTAGCCTGAGGTTGAATTCAAACCACAATGATGGATTTAGGAACTAGGAAGGAGTTGGAACCAACATTTAGGATTCTATTTCCAAATCTAAAAAGCATTGCTTAATTCACATAAGGTCTGGATTTTCAATGAATCCATTTCCATTTCTTACAACACTATGCAACTAAATAATTACAAAATACACTTATTCCAAATCGGTTACACCACGATTCAAACAACAAATGATATATACAACATCCTAAATAAATGGACTTGAAATTCACAGCATTATGACCCTAACTAAGCAAACATTCCATTCAACCATAAAAGCAGCCAGAATCGAACTTAACCGTGCACCAATATCATGTAATAATCAACAGTCTGGAACAAATTTTTACAGAAATTAACACAACTATGAAATTCCAAACCTTAATAATCCCTTTAAGGTGCTTGACAAGCTCAGAATCCGTAGAAGGTCCATGACAATGCTCTGCAAAATCAATGAAACACACACACACACACACACAAATATCAATACCCATGTCATCAAACAACAATATAAGCATTCCCAGATGTAAAATTTAAAAGCTTTTACTACCTGTAGGATTGTGGAGAGCAGAGCGGTCAATGGAGATAGTTGCAGAAGGTTGGGAAGTGGAATCATTGGGTTCGTCTTCCAAGTGTTTGCTGAAATTACTATGTGAGGATTCAGAAGAAGGTGTTGAGGAGAAAAGGGGGAAGCGTTTGGGTAATGGAGAAGGGTGTGGTTTTGGGAGATTTGAGGCGAAGTAGCCATTGAAGAGAGCTCCAAGATTGTTGGGTCTTCTATGGAGAAGGAGCTTTCTCAGCATAATTTTAATTTTGGATTTTCCAACGGTCCAGTGCAGACTACGGCCAAATATCTGGATCAGGTGCAAGTGTATATAATATACATACATATTATACAACTAAAAGTTCTCGAATATATATATATATAGGATAAATTTATTTTCTAAAAAATTTGATTATTTTAATATTTTAAATGGACTTAAGTATTTGTGCTGTTTTATTTCATATTAATATTTTAATAATATAATTACATAACACCAATTACAACCGATCAATATTAGATATATAAAATATTTTCTATAATAATAATCTAAAGCAATTATTAAGTGATTTATTCAAATGTTAGAATTTGGATATTACTGGACTAAGAACAGATAATATACAATTATCTAGCACAATATTTGTATTACGAAAAATGATACCCAGTATAAAATATAACTTTGAAAGTGCATGACTAACCATGAGATTATGTGTTATCTTGACAAATGTATCAATGCTTCACTTGACATGATTTAACTATTGGTTAGTAATTATTTTCACTCATCTTTCTTGATTTAGCCTATGATGTAAACAGGTTGGGTTTGAGACGGGTTTATTGAAATCTGAACCTGATTTGACAAAAAATTATATATCCAAAATTCGCCTCGACCCGATTAACAAATAAAGGGACCCAAACTTGACCGAACAACGATTAATTTTTTTTTTTATATACTTCAACTTATTTTCATGTTATTTATTTAATTTATTATTAATCTACTTGTGGTGGAAAGAAGAGAAAAATTAAATATAAAAATATATTGATTAAAAATATAATAATAATAAAATAAAATATATTGATTATAAATTATAATATTAATTTATTATTTTAAAAAAAAATTATCCAATCGGGTTTTCCTTTCGGATTTTTTCTAAATGTTATAACTCGACCCTAAACCTTATTAGGTTTTTATTGGGTCAATCGAGACAGGTATTCTATTATGACTTGCCCTGATTGCATCCCTAATTTAGCCTCATTTTCAAATAAAGATTAATAAAAAGTGAAGCAGATTATGAAGAAAGCATGGAAAAAAAATAAAAGGAAAAGAAAGGATTGTCGAAGGAGATCATAGAATTGAGGATTGATATTATATGTTTTTTATTTTAATGATTACAACGAGAGGAGATGAAGCATTTAAACCTGATTCATTTCATTAGAAAATTAGCATATATAACATTAAACTATAAAAGCTTTGATGATATTGGGTTTGTTTAGATTTTTTTATCTAATTTGATTTTAATCTATATCTAATATGTGTTTGATTTGTATTTAGTTTGTATCTAATATGTGTAATTATCTCTTTAATTATTTTTTATTTGTTATAAAACATACACCCATATTCAAATGAACATGAAACAACTGTTGAATAGATGAAAAATATATAAACTAAATAGGCTCATTATATGTCTTTTGATAAGGTTAGTACACAAAACATGCTCATCTACAAATTACTTGAACTCTATAGATAATACTCTATTTTATTTAAGTATCCCATCAAACAAGTTTTTTTTATTATTATTATTAGCTAGGGAGAATAATTAAACTTGAGTTTGTCTTGAATTATATTAATTAAAGCAATACCTCTATCCCATCCATATAGCACGATTATCATGCCAAGTAAAACTAAGGCATTTTCATGATATTTTAGTTTTCAAATATCTTTAATTATAAATATTTTCTTAGTACTTGTTTTTTATGATTTGTAAAGTAAATTCAAGCTTAAAAATAAGGGAAGAGAGAATATTCTCTCCCTTATATATATTTCCAAGTTTATTGCGCCTTCTTAAGTGCCTATTAAGGCTGAATAAGACCCAAATGGACTTAAAAGATCTTTTTCAAGTCTATTGAATAAGGTAGAGAGTAAGAAAAATCGGTACAATTATTCTTATTTTGAGTCTTATCAAGATAAATCCTTCTAAATATTCCTGAATGAACCCAGTTTGCTAGGCCTCAACATTAACCCAATAAGCTGATCCATAGTATTAAATCAACCTAAAAATCCAATTACCAAAATGACCATGTATTGATTCTAATATATTTTTGCTTAATGAGTGATTCTTTTTTTCTTATTTTGTCCTAGATTAAGAAATCGTCCAGACCCTTATGTGGGTATTGATTGAACCGGATGCTAAGGTGAAGAGAGCTATGAATGAGATCTATGCTGGTATATCCATCTTAAGACTCGGTTCATGAAATGTAGCCATTTCGGCTATGCTAGGGTATTATTCATTTTTACTAACAGTAGCATATCCAGGATTTTGCCCGGTGGGCCGAGTTGCATGAAAAAACATATATAGACAGGGAAAACGTGCATTAATAGGTGCTTTTTGAGACTTTTATTCAAAACTTTTAGATTCGTTTTTCTAAATTTTCAGAGCTAGATTGATGGCCATTAGTGCCCTGACCCTCCCACATCCACCTGCTGCAACTGATTTTCCCTCTTTTATTTATTTATTTATTTAACCGAAACTTATAGTCCAATGCAAAAACCAAAAAAAAAAAAAAATTGTTGGTGTGCCTTTCAATGACAACTCAAGTACATGTAACACTCCATTACTATGCATTAGTCAGTGAAGAATTTCATTAGGCATTTTCTTAGGGCTCGTAACTTCCTAAGTGTTTAAGCTCGCACAGAAAATAAGACCCACAAGTTAGTTTGTTTCCCTGTATCAAGAAATCATAGAAAGCTCAATCAAAAGCAACTCAGCACATGGACATGATGCAAACACAACTGCACCTTTCCTAACATCATGACTGAAAATCAGCATATAAAGAAAAATGCCCAGCTGCATCTTGAACAAAAGGCAACACAAGAAACATGACCTGCATTCCTCAGGCTACTGGGCAAACCCCAAAAAGAAGCTAAGAGGGAACAAATTTCCAGAGAGACCCGAAGGTCCGTTGCTTAAAAGAGAATAAAAAAAAGTAACCCGAAGGTTTGAGAAACTAACTTATTTTTACAACTCGAAGTCAAGATCACCAAAATGGAGAAATGTTGATGCAAAGAAGAACTCAAAGTCCAAAAAGGGATACAACCAACAGAAATATTCAGTTGGGCCAAACTAAGCCGCTTTCGGGGTTCCTTCCTCCATGACCCAGATCAAGAATGAAATACACACGCTGCTCAGGGCTTAAGAGCCAGGGCCAATCCAACCTTTGCACTCTTATCGATACACTTGGTGTCAACCTCCCCAGAAATGGTGAAGAATGACTTTGGTCGCCACTCATGCTGAATAAGAGCACTGGCCTTGCCGGCATTGTTCACACGTGCCTTGACAGCTGTTAGTGGATCCAAGGCATGCTGGGTGCCTACAGTGATAGTGTTCTCATTGGTTGAGAAGCTATGGGTAACTTCAGCACCAACAGCAGTAGCAGTGAGGGGGTTCACAATGTGGTAGTAGGAAGCAGTCAGGCTGTCACCCTTGTCATTCCTGCACAAGCACCATTCATTCAATGTATAGCATTTTTGCAAAAATTCCAACAATATCACCAAGAGAATTAGTCCAAACATGTCATTTAGCTTTTCTTTCAATTAACATGTCATTTAGATTGTATAAATTCTCATACATTTTTTTTTTCACATTAGATTACCAACAATGTCCACTGATTACACACAAAACAATGGGTAATAGCGGCTAGTTGCATTACTGCAAGTAAGGTATCATCTGCCCCAAATTTTGATTTAAGGAACTTTCTTTATCTAAAGAGGAAAAAGGTTCAATCCAGGCACTTCATCTCCTTTCCAAATTAGGAAGCAAGTTGAAACCCTAAAAATAATGCAATAAAGTTTCAAAAGGACATTGTATTTCCAATGCTCCCATCATTTGCATACAACACAGTATAAGCATGATGTCACTAGAAACAGAAGAAAAAAATCCTAAAAAATTGCAAGGCAACCAAACAAGATCCACAAAATACTTACAAAGTCAAGGAAGCAATCAAATCTGTGTTTGAGAAGCTAAGACCAGCATTGCATTTGGTGAAGTTGCTGGTTTTGGTGTCAAAAGAAACGTCCGTTCCAAGGGCCAACACGTTAGTTCCAATAACTCCAGAGAAGTTAACAATGGGGTTTGCAGTCAACCCAATGCTTGAGCTTATCCCAGCATAGTCATGCAAATACTGGAGCTCAATCTGAAACATGATGTTACAGCCATACATTAAAAATTCATAGATCCAAAGTTAAAAAAAAAAGAAAAAAAAAAGTCAATGCACCAGAAACAGAAGAAAACATGCTTACTTTGCCGGATCTTTGATCGGGAACTTTAAAGCTAAAGATAGTCTTCAGTCCAGGTGCAGGCTCATTGACCGTAATCGTGGTCAGAAGCTGGAACCAAAATAATACACCAGTCAATATTGGTACTCCAGACTCATTGACTTTCATCTGTGTCCAAAGCAGCATTCACATGCAAAAATAATTCTATACAAGGACAGGGTCAGTCAGGAGAACACCATTGATATAAAAGAGATAAAGACAAGTCAACTCTTATACTACTAAAACAATTACAAGCCTGCATATGAACACCATACATACTGCTAATTTCTCATTAATGACAAATTACTATCAGTAACTATAAAGCGCAAAAAGCATGCATAACACATTCTTAATCGAATCAAATCCTCAGTGTATATAACTAGACATAACTCATCAATGACAACCCAAATATCTAATTCAATATACAAAGTGAAGGCTTTTTGGACAGCCCAAAATCGCAGTGTCACATGCGGCTTTCACAACCTCGTTTATAATAGAAGATGGAAGAGGAGAAACTTACATTGGAGCTAGTATCAACTTTAATATCCGTTGTGATATTCTTGTTTTTCAACTGGGTATTAACATCAGCCACAAATAAATCACCTTTCTTCGTCCCCGTAGACGTTATAGCCTGCAACATTATAATCCAAAAAAAAAAAAAATCTTAAACACGGCCTTATCAAATTGTAGCCGAAAACTCAAGCAGCGCACACCGAATAGCCGAATTCAGCTTATATATCAGCAAATAACTATGAATAATCGTAAATGCAATTCATATAAAACCCTGTTGTAATTCTTATACAATCCTCATTCTCCAACTTAGAACCCTAAAGCATGTAATTATAGAGGGAGGAGAGAAAGAGAGAGAGAGAGAGAGACGTACGACACCAGTTGGAGAGTAAGTAGTGATGGTGAACTTATGGTCACTCTGGTAGTCTTTGTACAGAAGATCTACATCAAATAACAAAACCCAATCTCATTAACTTCCTAGACCCTAATCCTAAACCCAAATGATTGAAAATCAATCAAATTAATGATTACCTCGGGCTTTTTTGCCGATATCTGAGTAAAGACCAGGACCTTTGCCCATGGTGTAATTACAATTACAGATCTTATAGAGAAATAGGAAAAAGGGGAGAGAGGAGAGGAAGTGACAGTGGGAGAAGAAGAGAGTGAGAGAGTGCGTGGCGATATATAAAAGAAAAACCCTAATTTTCAAACATGTTTCGCCTTTATTTTCGGTGTTTTTACGGTGTAATAATTACTAGCCGTTGGATCTGTAATCGAAGATTTATTGACCGTTGATGTTTCGTACCCAGCGAAAGCACCCCACATATTTTCATTTCCCCTTTCTTGGGGCCTACTCCCATTTTTTTCCACTTTCACGGATTTCAGTTGCATTCCCGACAAAATTTTACATGCTGTGAATACACGTTCGAGTTTAAAAACCCGATAAAATATTTGAACTATTTTAATACTTTATTAAGTTAATTTTGAGATTAAATCTATTTCGGTCAATAAATCGAGTACACGATTTGAGTTTTAATTTAAATAAATTGATTTTAATAATCAAATCTAAATGAATTTAATTAAATTGAAATCAAATTTAACACCACTCCACCCGATTGGCTTGTTTATATATTTGTTCCCCTCAACTATTGAAAACGTGCACTCGGATCCCCATTTTAACACTTTACTATTCAAAAGTAATAAAATAATAATAAATAAAAGATAGATATGGTTTAAAAAATAAAGGAATAAAATATCAAAAATTGCCCAACACTGTTACTTTATCTACTATTATTTTATAAAAGAGCAAAATTATCAGATAAAGGGGCTAAGCCTCTATTTTCAAAAGTCAAGTACAAGTAGATGTTTTTAAAACGAATGAGACAACTGATAATGCATATATCGGATAATAATAAATAAATTACCATATGCGTTAATGGCATGTTTAGTTTACTAAATCAAATAAGATGATTATAAAATTGCAATTGTTAATGATTAGAGTGGAGGAGACATAGCTATTACTATATTTTGTTAAACTTAATATCACACAAGCATTAATTAGATAATATATATAGGAAGCCTAATACATTAAGAAACTAATATTAGGGTTGATAATTTGAAATATGATCCGCAAACTTGAATACGGAATGATATAATTATAAATAGGTCTGTATAGAGAAAATTTACATGAGACACAAACGTTTTACATGAAACACAAACAAATTAAACCCATTTAAACATAATAAAATTTATATCTAAATTTAAGTCCAAGCCACAAAACTTGATTTATCACAATTATCAATAATTTTTTAGTTAAATTCTTTTGCACTTACTTGCAAAGTTAGATCAATTATCACAAAGATTGAGAAAAAGAAGTTCATAGTAAAGATAGAAATATGATAAACATGCAAAATCATAGTGTCTATATAGTCCATCATAATGCAAATATCATGTAAAATTAATACTAAAAAAATTAAGAATTTTCTCAATCCACCAATCAAAAGCTAGATAGTCCATTAATAGAGTTATTCATCATAAGATGTTTGAAAAGTCATATGGTCCAATAATAAGATAAATCTAAAATTCCATCTCATTAATTTCCTCTTTTGTAACCTTAATATATGATTTAGGAGCTCAGGATGTTGGGGCCAAATTTAGCATTCTTAGTTCATGTTAATAGATAGTATTAATATCTTATTCCATATTAAATTCATGTTAGTGGTGAAATTACATGAAACTTAAGAGAAACCATAAATAATTAATTTACAAGATAATAGTATTTATTTGTGTCATAGCCGTACCTTTAGGTAGCTTCCCAAAATCCTTTTTGGTTTTAATTGCTAAAAATGAAAAATGTTATGGGGAAATTTAAAGAAGTCAACAAATATTATAGAGGGACCTTAGGCAATGATTAGTGACTTTAACGATATTTTAAGTAATGAGGAAAAGTAGGGAGGTGTATATGTTAATCAATATAAAACTAGAATATAACAAGAATACATGAATAAATGTGTGTTGTTAGACATAGGTTTCATGGGGGCAATATGTACCTAGTTAAATATAAGTAAAACAATAAATGATCTTATTAAAACCAAGATAGATAGAGTATGGGTTAATGAGCATTGGTTGAATTTATTTCTAGAGACTAAGCTCTTTTACCTATCTCACTTCTAATCGAGCCATAGACTGATTTTACTTAACAATAGGCTAAACATAGGAGGGGGCTGATTTTGGCCTAGCCGATTTAGGCCCTTGAACCAACCTGTTAACAGAATTACGCAGTTCAAAGGCCAAGTTGCATTACGCAACCTAGCGAATCAGCTGTTAACTCGTCAATTTAGCCTGCCGGTTCAAGGTCCAGTTGAATCGGCAAGTTGGGCCCTTCATATACATAAAAAAAAAATTAAATTAAGTTGACAACAAAGAAGAAATGCAGAAGAGGAAGAAAAAATTTCAACTTCAAAGGTTGACACATGTTGTCAACAAAGAAGAAAAAAAGGTTAAAGGAAGTAGGAATCCAGTTCTAAACAACAGTAATAATTGGAACAATATCTGCTCGTAGTCCGGTAGGAGGAAATCATGTTGCAGCAACTGCTTCATGCGATACCATGATCTCACCGGGTGTTTTCCTTCTCTTTGCCTCCTACTTTGTAGCCTCTCCCACCATGTCGAGGCACTACTCTTCAACCTGCATGCCACCAGCCTTACACGACAGTTCTCGAGGATTTCCATATAGTCGAAGAACCAGTCTACTTCCGCAATCCAATCGAGGAAACCTTCGATATTAAGGCTGCCATTGAACCATGGAATGTCAACCTTCAAACGGTAGTCTCCGCCGTCCCCTTGATCATAGCTTCCACGGTTCCTCCTATACTTACCGTCTCTAGGGTGGTTTCCATGATGAGCCATCCGATAACCACCACCTCTTCCACCGCGCCCTCGCTGTGGCCTACTCCCGTACGTATCATCACTCTCTTTGCTGGACTCCTCACTCTCCACAAGTCCCCACCTATTCTCAACGACAGGTCGGATTACGCGTCCCCCGAATTCCTCCACCGCACGTAGTGGATTCTTGCCAACGCCCCCAGCCCTATTGGGGTCTACCACTAGAGCATCGAAACGCTCGAACAGTTTATCAAGGCGCCGTTCCATACTCTCGACCTTCTAATGCATTGCATCAAACTCTGCCCTTGGAACCTATTGATGGTTCCCTTGTAACCTCACATCTTGAACACCGCCAAGAACGCGACCGCTATCATCGCCTTGATGAGTTGACATCTCCACAGGAAATAGCCTTGCTCTGATACCAACTGACGCAGCGTGGAAAGCGAAAACGAAACAAATCTGATTATGGATTGGTTTCACATAACAAAGAAACACTCTTTGATGCAAACTTTGATTGCGCACAACCCGGAAATGGAGAGACTCTCTCACAAAATGTATTTCAATGTAAAATAAGACGTAACCCTAACATGGTTGACAAAGGGTATATATACTCTCCCTTAAAATATCAAAAGAAAAGGAAAATCTACGCGTACACGGTCGAAGGCACGGCCGTGCTTCAGACCGTGTTGGATTCTGAGAAGATCTCCTGTTCGATACCTTGCATTGAGACACGGCCGTGCTTCAGGCCGTGCTGGATTCTGTGAAGATTTTCTATTCGATCCCCTGCTCGAGACACGACCGTGCTTCAAGCCGTGTATGCTTATGTGAGTTCCTTCCAATCACTACACGGCCGTGTGACAAGCCGTGTGTCAGCCCGTGTCTCTTGTATCTCCATCACTAAGCCACTAATGTAGCCCATCCGACTTCACGGGTAAGCTACCGGCACCATTTAAATAAAAATTATTACTAAACATTTTCGTAAAATTACAAGGGAAGATGGCAACAACTATGCTTATTGCAATTACTGCCAATCAAATTATGTATGGAAAAATGGAGAAAGGTCTGACACCCTTAATAGGCACATGTGAGCGAAGCACCCTGCGGAGCTCGACATAAATAAATTGTAATAACAAATTTCGCAGTCAATAGGATTGTAAAGAGAATGCTTATTTCGTTATTTTGCTAATAGGTAATAAGTTCTACTTGCATAATACTTAGCAAAGTGTAACCTATCATAGAGTTACGCAGCTTCCCTACATTGGTTAGAGTACGAATGAGAAGCGCTGAATCCAAGCTCACGGATTTACGACCCAAAAACCATACAAAAAACTACCGTTAAGCTGTATCATAGTGGTAAGCATAAATTAGCCACTCTTTTTAATTCTCTTGAAACACATGTTTCCATTTGCATAGATATATGGACCGACCCATGGCAAGAAGATTCATATATGGGAGTTACATGCCACTGGATAAATGATGCATGACAGGTACAAATAAGACTAATAGCTCTAAGGGTTTTTAACGATCGCCATATGATGCAAAATATTTTCTATATTATAAGTATTATTTTAGGTGAATATGGTTTGACAAAAAATATTTTTTCAATTGGTTTTGATAATGTAACTGTTAACATGGCATCTATTAATAAACTTACAAACTTTATGTCAACCTACATTAAGTAGGATATTTTTTTACATTTGATGTGCCTACTACTTTTTAAATCTTTGTGTTAAGGATGACATGAACTATTTAGATTTTAAAATGTCCTCAATAAGATAATTGGTGCATTCTTTAATTGACTATCCTTTCGTAAATAAGGCATGATGGAGATTTTGTATTAAAAATCGAATGCGACCTAAAAAATTTAGAAAGGATGTTAAGCATAGGTGGAATTTCATCTATTGACTTTTTCAAAGTATAGTTACTTATAAAGATGCATTATGTTCTTTCGTTATCATGAATGTCTCAAACATTCTACTGCACCTCAGCGATTTGGATGTATATAGTAGAATGTTGAATGTTTTAAGAGTTTTTTATGATTGTACTCCAATCTTTTCGCAAGTGTACTAGGTTAGTGTTTATTTTTTCCTTATGAATGTGGTGAATATATTGTAGGTGCTACTCGATGCCTAATTTGACCCTTTTCTGTAGGTGTCTATAAATGATATGCTGCAAAATGATTGTAGTATTATAGAAAAATTCTAGCATTTTAACTAGTTATTTTTATTTTAGATCTACGATGTAAAAATGACATGTTATTAGAATATCTTAATTTGTATTATTCCATTGTTGACGCATTCTCTGATATAGAAGACACTTATGCCGTTACTGCTATGCAAGAACTACATCAAGTAGTTTAGGTAACAGAAGAATTATATTCTAACTTTTATACTGCATTCAGTGGTCAAGTGTCTCAAATTCCCTTACCGTCCCTTGGCTCACATGGTACCACGCATGATCCCACCCTCATTGCACAACGAATGATGTTGCAAAAGTTGAAGCAGCATCATTTCAGGTCAACCGAGTATATTGAACTTGACAATTACTTCAATATATACTTTGAATTTGGTGATAGTAATATCATGGATTTTAACATCCTCGACTGGTAGATGAGGCATAGGAAGATGTATCCTATACTCTCTCGCATGGCTCACCAGGTTTTGGTTGCTCCTGCATCAACGGTAGCTATTGAATAGGCACTCAGCACGGCGGGTCTTGTCTTGTCTCAATGGCGATTACGACTGTCACCTGTCAACGTTGAGGCGTTGACTTACATGAAGGATTGGTTGAAGGCAAGTAGTTGTACACAAGAGTCGTATGAGACGTTTAGTGAAGAAGATGGATACTTCAACAACTTCATCCCATTGAGTAAAAGCTTTGCTGGTTTGGATCCTAATATCGGGTAAGCCAAATAATTTTATAAATGTAGTAGTACTGCCTTATTTATTTTTTGTACTAGGTTAGACATATTTTGTAAGAGGAGTAATACTCTCTTATTTATTTTTGTTAATTAGTTATAGAGTATTATTATCATGTATAAGAGATAAGGCCAAATATCTCTCTCTTTTTCTATAATAATTTTATTTAATCAATAAAATTTAGGGCTAACGTCTCCCTCATGTATGGGGTATTGCTACCAATTAATTCCAAAACATCATATATTGCTCTAAGAAATTGTAGATCAAATTTCAACGTTCATAAATTTAAAGAAATAACCAAACCAACTCAAAAAATACATATGGATAAATATTAAATAATCTTAAAGAATATGAAAAATATGTAATAAAAAACAATGATGAAAATATAAAATTAATCCAAAAAAAAAAAAACTCGAACGGGCTGATTTAAGGCCCTAACCAGCTCGTGAGCCACCGGGTTAAGGGAACCAGCTTGGCCCTTTCCCCCTTCCACTTTGGGCTGGTTTTGGTTCCCCCTCCCCCCGACCCTTAACCCAGTGGTTCCGAGCTAGTTCTAGGCTGATTCTAAACTAGCCCCATGTCTACACTAGGCCCCAATATTGGGATGGTGGGATAGGGGAAAGGCCTTTTAGATTTCAGGTTATGTGGCTAAGGTACCCATAATTTAAGCGTGTGATGAAAGAACTAGATATATTCGATGTTTGATATAACAAAAGATCTTGAAAATTTTAAAAATACTTTGAGGATCTAAAATAAAGAGTATTTTAGGATAATTCAAATGACGAAGAAAAGGATCATAACTGTTTTGAGTAAATTGGAGTAGGATTTCAATTTGAGTCCCCCTAAAGAATCTCTTGAATTGGATAAATTGGGTAAAGATGGAGTACAATGAGATCTTGAAAAGGGATGAGGTTTTATAGGTTATTAAGGTAAGATCAAACTGGCTAATTGAAGGAGAAGGAAACACACATTTCTTTCAATTATCCCCCTTGACTAGAAGAATAAAGAATTGAATTATAGAAATACATGATGGCATGGGAAACTCGATAATAGATAGTGAGCAAGTAAAAGATCATATAGTGAAATTCTTCTAGTAGCTTTTCACCTTTAAGAAGGTTTCTTGCCTAATAAAGAATCCTTTTTCTAGACATAGGAGGAAACAAATTGGATGAGAATATGAAAGGGGAATTAGAAAGACAAATCACTAGAGATGAGATTAAGGTGTAGTATAGAGTATTGGATTGCACAAGCACTAGCTGTGAGTGGTTTTCTTATGGCTTTTTACTAGTCATGCTGGAAGGACGTAGGAAAATATGTAGAAGATGAAGTAATGTGGGCCTTTAATATAACAATCATAAAAAAGATACATTAAATAAAACTTTTTTAGTACTAATACCAAAAAAAGTAGGGAATAGTCACCTTAAGGATTTTAAATCAATTAGCTTGTGTACCACAATTTATAAAGTGATCTTGAAAATCTTGGTCAGGAGGTTGAGACCTTGACTAGATAATATCATTAGTCTTACACAAGCTAGCTTCACACTAAGGAGATGTGCAAGAAATAAAGTGATTGTGGTATAAGAAATTATGAATTGTTTCGCAAAGAAAAAAGGAACACTGGTTGGATGATGTGGAGGCCACACCTGGAGAAGGCCTATGACAAACTTGAATGGGATTTTATTATAAGGGCTTTGGAGATGTTGAATTTTCCTTATCAATATATTAAATTGATTGGATCATATTTATCTTCCATGTCTTTTGCCGTTTTGATAAATGGAGTCAAATCGAAGGAATTTTGCACATCAAAAGGTTTGAAGAAAGGAGATCCATTATTCCCTTACTTATTTAGTCTAGTTATGGAGATTTTTAGTAGATGGGTCCAAGGATATATAGAGATAAGATGGTTGAAGCCAATGAAAATAAAGGGAATAGATTTAGATTTATCTCATTTATGCTTTGTAGATGATATTTTGCTAGTTAGAGAAGCAAAAGAAGAAAATAGGAAAAAGATGGTAGAGGTGCTAGAAATTTCTTGTGAAGTTTGCAAGACAAAAAAATCAATAGGGAGAAATCAAAATAATTTTCTCAAGAAATGTGAACAAGGACCTAAGAAGGAAAATTCTATCGTTAACAAGATTTAAAGTATGCGAGGAACTAAGTATTTACCTAGGTTTTCTAATAAGTAAAAATGGAAATGTAAAGGGGAAAGAGGTAGATTTCATTATAGAAAAGTTAAGACGTAAGTTGTTTGGTTAGAAAGCAAGTATCCTAAGTATGGTAAGGCATCGGGTGCTTATTAAGTCGGTCCTTGAGTGTGTACTAAGTTATTATATGTAGGGTATGAAGTTGCCAAGCAATACACTGGTAGGGGAATAGAGGATAATAAGGAATTTTTTCTAGGAGTTTTTCTAAGAGGAAAGGAAATTCCATGCTGTGGCTTGAAATAAAGTAGCATGACCCAAAAAAGATAGAGGAATGGGAATTTGGAATTTGAAGAGGAGTAATGTGGCTTGTTTGGCCAAGCTTGCTTGGAAAATGAGAACAAAAAACCTTATTTGGACAAGGTTAATTAAAAAGGCTAGAAGTGAGAGGATGAATAGCAATGGTATATAAAGGAAGGGAGGAACTGTTAAAGAGATTAAACGTCTTGGAATATGGATCAAAGAGAACAGTATTATCAAACCTAGGAATGGAATAAGTATCTCTTTTTGGTATGCAAATTAAATGGGAAGCGAAAACTAAGGAACTTTCTATTTGGACCCTAAGAGATAAAATAGAAGGGTTATTTTTGGAGAATGCATGGTTAGGGGTGGGTATATGAAAGGAAGAGGCCATTGGTTACCCTATTGGATGAACAAATTAAAGGGCTTCTAGGAAGTGTATATATTTGTCTCTAAAGGAAGAAGGTGTTTTAGCTTGGAATGGAGGAGTAAAAGAGGATTTTTCAGTAAAACCAACATATGAAAGACTTCACTATGAAGAAGGAGTTGAACAAAGAGAAAACTGGTCTTAGTTTTGGAAAGTCCCTATCGAGCTAAAAGTGCAAATGTTTATCTAGAAGTGTGTAGTTAATGGGTTGTTAGGATAATCTATAAAGAAGAGGAATGGATGTAGATAAGATGTGTGTCTTTTGTGGAAAGGAAAAAAAAGAGACCATTTTGCATATCTTGTTAGAGTGTGAATGGGTTAAATGCATAAGGGGTAGAGTTTATATAGGGAGAAACCCAAGCTGGTTATCACATTAAAAAGAGAATACAAAATTGTTAAAAGAATAAAGAACTGGTAGAGACCCATGGCCATGCCTATTTCTAAATACTATAGGGGCAACATGAAAGAAAGGAATAGAAGAATATTTTGAGGGTGTAACTATAGATTGGAGTTATGCAAAATAAATGCAAATGAATATTAGGCAACAAGTAGAAAAAAGAAAATGGACATATTTTACTCCACCGATGAGGGGTAGATGCTGCCACCAAAGGGGTAGATCAAAATCAATTGTGATGCATCAATCATAAAAGACAACAATTATGCAAGGATAGGAGGAGTAATTAGAAATGATGAGGGAAGATGCATGCGGGGTTTCATCAAGCAAGTATATACAACTTCCCCACTTGAAGTGGAGATTCAGGGAATTTTATGTAATTTATCTTTGGTATGCGATAGGAGTTATGAAAATGTAATAATAGAGACAGACTCATGGGAGGCATGTGAATGGGTGAACCACCAAAAAGACTCAGATTTTTTGCCTAATGTTAATGTTTTAGGCAAGGAATTAATCAATAGTTGAAGACAATGAAAATTCAACGAACATGTAGAGCATATAATGTTGCTGCGCATGACTTGGCTAATGCTTGGTGAACTTTACAACAAGAGGAAACCTTTCAGGGATTGCCTCCAGTTTCTTTTTGTAGTTTGCTAAGTAGTAATAGAAATGAATCTATGTCAACGTCGAATGCTAGTTTTGATGTTTGCTTTGATATGTTTTGTAATGCTGTAAATGTTTGCCCAAGTCACGAAGATTGGTGGAAATAAAGATTATGTTTATTTACCAAAGAAAAGAAGAAGAAAAACTTCAAAGGAGCTACTTTTGGAAAATAATGCCTTATTTAAAAATTGAGTCATAAAACTCTCTTCTTACTTTCGAGTTACCTCTAATTATCTTCTTAAATGGATAAACAATATATATTAATGTCTAAAACATAAATATATTAATTAAACACATATTTATAATTACTTGTTCCATGTATGATAAGTCATATATTATTGTTATTCCATTGTTATTATAATGCTGTATATAATCATTACCTCAAAGTAATCAATCAAATAGAAAAATCAAGCATGTTATGTACATGTCTCCTTCCTCATAAAGTAATATTTTATAGGAGAAAAGCAATTTTATTGTTTATAATTTTAGATTTGGGTGATTTAATACTTAAAGTTTTAATTTTTTATAATTTAATATCTACCAAAAATACTAAATCATACCTTATTTTAAAGTATAGATATTAAATTATTAAAAAATAAAATTTTATGTACTAGATTGCTTAAACTCGAAAGTATAAATATCGTAATTGCCTTTATCCCTTTATTATATATTTTATATGCATATAACATACGGCCTATACTTTAGGTGAAGCAACCGCTTACACTTGCTAAAAGGATGGTTAATAGCTAAGTAAATAAATTATATTTAGAATTGCATGAAAAAATCGCGATTACGATAGTTATCATTTATTAAAGAAGAGTGGATACATGTTTCTTAAAATTACAAGAAATAACTTGTCTTCCAAATAACTTCTTCATTCTGAACTTCTCCAAAATCCCTCAATCTCTTTTAATGTCTGCATTTAACTTCTCAAATTGAAACTTCCAATTTTTTATTTTATTTTATTTTATTTATTTATTTATAACATTACAAAAAACAATCCCATCACCTTTGAAATTATATAGATCCTGATTTATATAATCATGCAATCAAAACATTAAATTATTTTGACGTGGCAGTTCTTTATTTGCATTATTGTACAGGATAATTCAGAGGTGCAAAATTGAATTGAAATAAAAGTGGATAGTGGACGCCGAAGGGTGGTTAAAATGTAACTAAACTAAAAGTATAACTGAATTATATATTTTTATTTATCGTATTATTTTTAAATGGATGTGATACCAATAAGAGGAGCTAATATACCCTTCAATATTATCGATAAAACTTATACAGCATATTTATAGTACCAAAATTGTGTTCATAAAGCGTAACATGTCATGATCCATGTATGACAACATAACATATATCAACGTGTCTATTGTTAGTTTATACAAACACATATGGATTTGATATGTCATGTAGTTTTATACACCCTATATTTAATTATGGAAACTAATATATTATGCAATATATATGTCTATAAATTTAAATACAGAATATCTCTCTCTCCGTCTTCCCCCCCGCCAACTCTCTCTCTCTCTATATATATATATATATGGTGTTATGGATGAGTCACCATGGAACACTAGTTAATAAGTTTTAAAAAGAAATTTATCTTCTCTCCAAAATTAATTATACATACTTGATGAAAATACAAATGCTTGAAAATATGTCAAAATTTATTTATTTTTTAATCACTAACAAGTGAACATGTAAGAAACCCATTAATATTTTTCATACACACACATACAACTATATGTATATCTAGATATATTTGTGTATTACGTTTAATATATAATAGCGGATGTGGAACTAGCATTACAATTACTTAAAAAATGGTAAATAATTAAAAAGTAAATTATATATGAGACTGTTAAAAAAAATTGCAGTTTTCTATATGGTGAGGAAGAGCAACATATATTGTTCAAGAATTTGAAATAAGTCATATTATATCAAAATATAACAAAGTATCTATGAAATTGATTTCTTTCTATCCTCACTCCCATAAACTAACCCCATGTCCTAAAGGGTAAGATTAGAAATACATAAAGAATGTATCCTCTTTGCATTGCCCAAAGAATGTGCGCAAAGCTTAATGAGTGAAACCTCTCAATGCCATTTATGCACATACACAAAAAAAAATAAAAAATCAAGTATATACCATATATGAACAACCAATGGAATGAAAACATAACATGCAATCTTCGGGTAAACAACATAAAATCTATGATAAACTCTCTTAAGCTTGGGTTAAGGATTCATCATCCAAACACTATTTTTCAAGCCATTCCATTGAAACAATAAAAAAATAGTCTATAGAGATCCAAACTCCCCCTAGAATTAAACAAACCAACCTAAAAGAATGGTAAGGCTTACAACTTCATCATATGTGCAATAACCTCTAAGTTACTTTGTTTATGGCAAAGCTAGGTCACTCTCAAACCACCATGTACTACCGTGTGGAAGTGTTGCCCTCCAACAATGTGAGATATTATATAATACATGTCAAGTTTTATTTAACACTCAAATCTTTAATTAGTTCGATTTAGGATGATTGACCAATTAACAAAATAACTATACATAAAATAGTAAATGGAAAATTACATTGGCCACTCCTTAAAACTTTTAAAACTACATTGACATCCCCCTTTCTTTAATTGAATGTTTACACTTTATCATATAATATCGAGCTTCCTTATAAATTTCAAAATATGTAGTTACCATGAGATTGGTTTCATAGTTACAAAGACATCCATAGAAACTTTTTATGCGGGAGGCCCTACACATGTTAAAAGAGTCTAAGTACACAATTATTAGGTATGTTGATATAATTTTAAAAATTGACAAAAACGGTTGATGTAATTTATCTAAATAGTAAATATCTAACAATGCACACAAGAAATCACAAGGTAAAATCCATAGTTATAGTAATAAAATCACTATCTGCATTCCTTAACGACTAGTCGCAATGTTAATATATATATATATATTTCTAAACTTATACATTTGTTGTCACCTTTTATATGAGTGAGAAACTATACGGTATAAAATTATGATGGAGACACGGGCTGATATATGGTTTGTTACACGGTTGTGTAGCATGTCAAGGGAACTTCCAGAAAGACATATGGCTTCATACACGGCTAGAGGCACGGCCGTGTATTCGGTTCGGATTTTTCCTAGAAGTATACACGGTCTCCATACACGACCAGGAGACACGGCCGTGTACTCGGTCAAGATTTCTCCCAGAAGCATACACGGTCTCCATACACGGCCAGGAGACACGGCCGTGTATTATGCCAGAAATATCCCCAGAAGCTTACACGGCCTGTATACACGGCCGTGTACTTTCCAAACGACAGACGTGTATACTTATATTTATTTCTATGTGTACATATTTATTTCCTTTTTTACATGTTTTATTAAGATGTATAAATAGTTATTAGGTCATTTTTAGGGTTATGTTTTATTTGCTTATTCAAAACACTTTTGAGAAACGATTTTCTCTGTTTATCGGTTGTGCACAACCTAGATTTCTTCAAAGAATAATTCATCGTTATTCTTTGTTGTTCGCGAGACCAATCCTAGAATCGGATTAGTTTCGTTACGCTTTCCGCGCTATGTTAAATTACTAAAGAATAACCCAAGCGAGAGTGAAATGGGTTTAAGCTTGGTCTTGTAGGTGTAAATTTTCAGCCAAGCCAATTAAGGAGGAAAAGAGAATAAGATAGCCCACGTATAATAATTGTATATGCTAACTACACATCTAGATTTTAAAAGGGCATAGAGGCATGCATGAAGAAAAGGAAAAATAAACCATACAGGCACACGTTCAAGACCTGAAGAACAAGAAGACACACGTCCAGTAGAAGCATGCATTTTGCGTGGAGGAAGACAAGCACAAACACTGTACTAAGGCCCTGGGGCTGCCATATTTATCCACACGTTTAGGGAATTTGAAAGCAAGAACAACACATATGGTGAACAAAGGAGCAGGCGGGATTGTCTTCTTCTTTTTTTTTTTTTTTCTCTTTATATATTGCTTTGTCATCTCTCATGAGCATGTGGAATTGAGGTGTAAACATGCATGGATGGGAGACACAGCTTTCAATTCTCCATGTTTCCTTCTCTGACCCGGAAAGCAAGAAGCTTACATATGCATTTCTCTCCATCTTTCATTTATTTAGAGCATAAGTCCAAGAAGTCGCAGCATGGCTCGAGGAAAAAAAAAAAAAAAGAGGAAGATAAACACATAGGATGACTGCAACCTAAAAGAGACCTTTTCCATTTGAGGTGTGATTGAATGTATGTGGAAGGAGGAAAGTGACCTTGCATGAAATAAAGTAGAATTTCTTAAGGGTTAAAGTCCATGAATCATGGAGATGGACTGGTGCAGCCGCCATTGCTACTCCTTCTCCCTTATATTAGTTTTTTTTTTTTGGCTTAGTGAAAAAATGCACGTGTGAGGTGAATACTTTCGGGGAAGTTTTTCGATGAAATTCGTAGAGCGGGTTTGTATCAAGTCATAGGACATGTGTTTTTTTTTTTTTAACATTTTGAATCGTATTTTAGTTTGTATACGAATTTGAGGCTTAAAACTTGTTGTTTTTTAATTCAAATTTTGGCGGTTGTATTTATATTATATTACGATACAAATTATCATGTTTTTGATATTTTATATTTAATTTGGATTTTTCGTTTATGTTATATTTTTAATTCGTTTCTAAGTCTATCTATTGTGTGTACAACTTAAAATTTGAAAATTTTTACAATATTCCAAGACTTTGAAAATAATTTTTTATCTATATAACTTTATAATACATTACAATATAACAAGGCCAAACAAAAATTTAATTTTGTGCTCCTCTAGGATCACATATTGCATCAATGCCGTATGTTACTTTTGTATACAAAAAGTTACGTTTGTTTAGCAATAAAGAGATGTATTTATATACATAAATATAAAATTATGAAGATGATACAAAAACTTTCAAATAAAGCAAATACAAAAGTGTATGATTAAACGACAAATTATCATGCATAACTAGAACGCGAATCATTTTCTTCTTCTTCTTCTTCTTTTTTTTTTTTTGGTTTTTTGTAATTAGAATCCAAAGATATAATTTTGAAGGCTTTTTATTTGTCAAAGAGACATGCCTTTGGAAAAAGATTGGTGGGTAGGAAAAAAAAAGCATATCTTTTATGTAGATTAGTTGCATTTTTTATACAACATGGTGTAAAACACACAATTCTTGGCATTCAAAATATTGTATTTCTATATTTTAAACAATTGCAAACTTTCAAAATGATAAATCATTTGATATAAATGTATAGATAATAGTTTTCATACCATATATATATACACTAATATATATACATAGATAAATACATTAATTACAATAATATTTTTAATAAAGTTATTATTTTTATTAGTATAAATATATATTTTAAATCGATATCCGCCCGAGTTCTTAACTAGTTTCTATTGAATTTGCTAAGACAAATGGGCTCAAAACTCCCAACATTTTGTTACTGGAATGCCCTTGATTGTCTCAAGATTTATGGTGTGTTAGTAAATAATGCTATTTATAGTCATGATGCTAACAAAATTTGAATACGGGTAATGCGCGTATAGGAATAGGACGAGTCCAAAATGTGTCTCATATCCTTAATACACTCACAAATATGACATATATATAAACCCTCTAATTCATTTGGTAGATTTGTTTCTATATCCTTGTGTGCTGTCTTGTAAAAATTGTAATTAATAAGCAACACAATGAAAACCCAAAAACAAGTCTTTAGTTTTGACAAATGCAAAAAACTAGAAATAGTAGCAGCAACTAGAATTTTTTATTGGACTACGTCCTAAAGCAAAAAGGGTGCTAGTCTTTGTTATTTTGGATAAGAATCTCCCAAATCCTTCGTTGAAATCTCTCTTAGCTGATCTTGTATCGAGACCTCCTTTTCGACCAAAAAGAGAAAAACAAGAACCAGGATTTTAGACAAAATGTTAGGTAAAAAATGGGACTTAAATCTACACAAACAAATAATTGTTCAAGCTTTTCCTTATCTATAAAAAGGAAATCCATACGTGTCGATTGGCTGTAAAAGCTGTTTTGGAATTTGGATGATGAATTCGCCACTGTGTGATGGGTGTTGATCAGAAAAGACAAGACTATCGACCGTTGAAATATCTGTGGCTGTCCCTTCATTACGCTAGACTATTCTTTAACATTGTTTCCTGGGGAAGAGAAAGTATATAAGCACAAGTCCTATGTTTCAACTTTTGTTCAAACCTCGTGAACCAAACATGATACGTGCTTAGTTGCTCTTTCGGTTTTATTTGTTGTTCTAGGCAAGGTCCCTGTTTCAATTGGAGCGGCCGATTTCGCGAGACCTTAGCCAGTATCAACGTTTAATCTGATTGTCTAAAATCTAGATCCTGGTTTCTTCGCTTTATTTTAACATTTCTGTTTTATAAAGCTGAAAACAGATTCTAGATTTTACAACTAAGCGGGAAAAAAAATAAATTAGAAAAAAAATTGGAAACTATGGAGGTAAGGTTGATCTTTGCCGTGGCTCTATCTCTGGCAATCTTTGTGCCGTGCTCTGAAGCTGCTGTTGTCAAAGAGGTCAGTTCGCATATTGCCCAATTCGATGATTACTGGAGGAACCGCTCTACTGCAGCTGCGCAGGCAGCACATGAAGCTTACAATCCTGATCCTGAATCAGTCACTGATACTTTCAATTCCCATGTTCAAAAGTGAGTGTAGTTTTGCAAAATGGCAGCGGGTTTTGTTAATTCGAGTTAGATGCTACTTAGTTATACCGTACTTTTTAACACTGCACCTCACTTCTGGATTGAGATATTCATTACAACTTATCAAATGAAGTGAGTAATTGTGCTAAGGGTGAAGATATTGTTATTTGAGTTTAAGGTTTTCTGCTCTGATACCACGTTGAAAACTTTATGCAGCAAGAAGGTATTGTCTCATTTGTTTTTTAAATGATATGTAGGGCCGCGGATGCTGTCAATGGCACAAGGAGACATTTGAAGCAAAACAGTGATGGTGAATGCTTGGCAACAAATCCGATCGACCGGTGCTGGAGATGCAGGAAGAACTGGGCCAAAAACCGGAAGAGGCTAGCGTCATGCGTGCTTGGTTTCGGCCGAAAAGCCAGGGGTGGAAAGCACGGAAAATACTACATTGTCACTGATGCTTCAGATGACGATGTTGTGAACCCGAAACCCGGAACCCTTCGCTATGCTGTGGTCCAAAAGAAGCCCCTGTGGATCTACTTTGCACATAGCATGATCATCAGGTTGAAGGAGGAGTTGATAGTCAGTAGCCACAAGACGATTGACGGTAGAGGGGCTAGTGTACACATCGCATACGGTGCTGGCATTATGATTCAGTTTGCTAAAAATGTCATCATCCATGGGTTGTATATCCATGACATTGTTCCAAAGTCTGGTGGTTTAGTTAGGGATGCTTGGGACCATTACGGCTTTAGGACCAAAAGCGATGGCGATGGCATTTCGATCTTCGGTTCTTCTAACGTATGGATCGATCACATTTCCATGAGGCATTGCGATGATGGGATGATTGATGCCGTTGCACAATCTACCGCTATCACCATTTCAAACTGCCACTTCACTCACCATCAAAATGTAAGCCAAGAGACTAATTTATTTAGAGCCTGAGCGTTGTTACACGATAAATGGACTCATGACACACAGGTTGATATGACCTACCCGTGGGCTATACTGTCCTTTGTGTCATAAAACTGATGTTCCTTAGATCGCCTAACTTATACACATAATCAACCGTCTAAAAACTGCATTATATAGAAATGTGGGTTATGAAATTAAAACGTTTAGCATTGCAAAAATTTTTGCAGGTGATGCTCTTGGGTGGGAGCGATGCCTATTCCCAGGATAAGGTCATGCAAGTAACCATTGCATTCAATCATTTCGGGAAAGGTCTAGTGCAGAGGATGCCAAGGTGCAGATGGGGATTCTTCCATGTTGTGAACAACGACTACACTCACTGGCTCATGTATGCCATTGGAGGTAGCTCCGAGCCTACCATCATCTGTCAAGGAAACCGTTTCATTGCTCCACCAAACCCAAACGCCAAGCAGGTGACCAATAGGTACAACACCACAGAGAAGGTCTGGAAGGAGTGGACATGGAGATCGGAAAACGACCTCCTAATGAACGGTGCATACTTTGTAGAATCTGGTGAGAAGTTGAAGAAGAAATACAGTAGGAAGGACATGATCAAGGCAAAGCCAGGATCAGCTGTCAGAAGACTTACCAGGTATGCTGGTGCTCTCAAGTGCAAAGTAGGCAAAGAATGTTAGAAGTGGATAAAGATTATTGTGTACAAGGACGTCTACGTTGAGCTTCAAACGTTGAAGGTTTTAAATTAACAAGAGAAGAGGGAAGCATGAGCTTCAATTTCTTTTAAATCAATCATCTTTCTATTACCTTATACACGTCAATTTGTTAAATCTGGGTTTTTTTTTAATTTATTATTTATAATAATAATAATAATAATAATATGTTTATCTTATTATTATACTTAGGTAGCGTTTGGTTGGTATTGAAATTCGGCACTGGACTGGACAAAATTTTTTGTCCCTCATTTGGTTGCCACACATGAAGGAAGTACTGGACTAAAGACTAATTACGTACTGGACAAAATCAGAAATTTTAGTACCACATGTAATTCGGTATTAAAAATTAGGTACTGGACTAAATGTAATTTTTCTGAAATTTCGAATTTGCCCTTCATACTTACCTTGAAAGAAAATAAAAATAGTAAGTATAATAATAAATATAAAAATGTAAAAATTCATAAAAAAAATAAAAATATTAGAAAAATAAAAATAAAGATTTAGATTTTGAAATAGGATAGATAAAAATCTAAGAGAAAATTTTTCAATAAAAATTTAATAAAAATTATGAAAATTAATAAAAGTTAATAAAAATTATAAAAATCATAATAAATTAAGTAAAAAAGCAATAAAAATTTATAATAGTATAAATGAGTTGAAAAATAAAAAAAATGAATTTTTATCACTTAGAAAAATCATTTTCTTAAATAAATCCAAAATTGGTGTTTTTCCTTAAAATTATCATTTTCAAAAAAAATCAAATTATCAAGCCTAGGTTTAGATTTTTTAGAAAAATCCTAAAATGGTAAAAACATAAATTAAAAGAAATTTCATAATTAAAATTCACAAACACACTAAAGTTTTTCAAGAAAAGCGAACTACAGTTTATTTGATCCTGAATAGCAGGTATGTAAGCACCCATTTGGGACAACCCTAAAAAAGGAATAAAAAATATTTTCCTAGCATAATTCACTTAAAAACACAATAAAAGACGACAAAAATAAAATAAAAGATATTTTGAGATAAAGTAAATTTTAGGAGATTAGGTGGTAACCTTAGGGTTTTAATAGGTTAGCCTCTAAACTTAGAAACTCCGGTTTTTCCCTTTCCTCTTTTCACAAAAAAACGAGAAGAGGAAATCACGACGACTAATGGTCCAAATTAGGACTAATCCGCTCCATTAGTCTTAATTCAATCTTTCCCAACAACAGTTAGGTGTCGACTCCAAAAATAAAACGAAATTCTTTTTCCTATAATATTTAATATAATATATTAAACCTTCAAGTCATTTTTTTATAATAATATCAAATATATATAAATAACTATGATATAAATAAAAAGAAAAAATTATCAATTTTACTCTGTCCAGTTCAGTACTTTGTAATTTCAAACACTACATAACACAAAAGCCTTCTCTAGTAATTAAAAAGGGCAAAACTGTCAAATTTACTATGTCCAGTCCAGTACTTTGCAATCCAAACACTAGACAGCACAAAAATCCTTGTCCAGTACTAAACAAACCAAACGTGGTACAAAAATATTTTTTGTCCAGTCCTTCTTTTTTAGTACTGTCCAGTACTCTTGTTCTGTCCAGTACCAGTAACCAAACGGTACCACAATGTACTAACTCTTAAGTAAAAGTCATGTCAAATTCATATATCAACATGATATAGTTTCTTCATTTTCATAGCATCTCTCCTGTCACAAATATGTGCAAAATCTTCCGTATAGCTACACGAGGATATCACATTTTTTAATGAATTTTGTGTGATTTTTTTTTCAATTTTTGCTTATTTTATAATTATGCTTTTGTTTGAAACATACCCATAAGAATAGAAGACTAAATGAAACTTAATTTACATATTCTATTTTGCAACTATTCGGTAATTATTAGTCAATATTAATAGGATAACTCATGATATGTTTAGAAATACCATGTTACATGTCTCTTATGTAATTCCTATGTTCCTACTGAGTAAAAGGCACCATAAGTAGGATGGAAATCCAATTGCCGGAACTCCAAGAATATCCCAAGTAAGTCCTTTAAGATAAGCCGATAAGGGCATAGGGTTTAGGATTTTAGGGTTCGGATCCCACAATAAATGTTCGAATCCATTAGCAACACACAGCAGTTTGCTAGACTTAAGTCCAATCTCTCAGGTTGACTTTACTAGCCAATCACTTCCAAATATTTCCGAGAATTTAAAGATTCAAAATGGCTTCCTCAGCTACTACAAAAGCAAACAATGTACCCAATTGCAGAATCGGCTGTCATCTTGTGCTTGACCCCGTCTAATAAATATTGCTTTTCTATCCTACTTTTATGCTCAGCTCCACTTAACAAAATAGTCCCAGATTATCTTCCTAGAAAATCAATTAACATAATGTTATTTTTAAAAAATAATCATGAAATAGAGTACTCAATAAAATAATTCATGAAATAAATAATAAAATTATGAATCTAAAATGCGTCTTTAATTAAGTCAAAATTGGCTAAACTAAAGGTGTGTCCACACCTTTAGTAAATTTTGTATTTAAGGCATGTATCCAAAATATGCCTTTAGTACATTTATATTAAAAGCGCATGCCATACTAAAGGCGCATTCTAGATACATGAATTTAGTACAATCTGAAAATTTATTTTTTAATAATTTTTATAATTTTTAAATTTATGAAAATTAATTTTTTTGTTATTCTTATGTAAACTTTTAATGTTTTTTAAAAATTAATTTGAGAAAATTTATTATTGAAAAAAAAATAGAAACAATTGTTAAAAAAAATGGTAATAGTATAGATATAAAAATAGAAAAAATAATTTATTAAAAAATATTAATAAATTATAAATTTTCAAATAGGTACATAAATCACAAATATCGATGAATGATGTCATTCCTGCGGCGTTAAAACAAATGAATGAAATGGTCCAAGCTCCATCTAATCTACATAATGAAAACAAAAAATATTAGTATTATACAAATAACGATTCAATATCATAAATATGTAAGGCTAAGCCAAGAGTTAATTAATCATGCATCTAATGATCCAATGTTTATCATTATTGTGTCGACACGAGCACGTTCTTTTATTATAGCACTCCCTTTGGCAAAGTCCACATTTGATCTTATTTGAATGCTCCCTAATGACTTAGTTTCCCCCTTTTCCATGCATGCTTTCCTCTCTAACGGAGTAACGGGAAGTGTATTGGCTCCTAATTAAACTTGTCACTTATGAGCAAGAGGTGAGTCCTATATATGAGCTCTTCGTAAGTCCACTTATACCAATTCGGTATAGTTGTCGATATATCGAACGTAATGGAAACTGTTATTACATATGCATGCGAGCATGGGATTCAATATATTTGCCATTTTTTGGTAAGTAGTCAATAGTGTTTATCTACCTCCCTCCCCTCAACCTGCTCATTACACAACGCTGCGAGTAAGCACTTCAAAAATTCTCTCCTGCTTGCAGTAGTCGATGACCCTATGATTATTAGCTCGTGAACTCAATCTATCTATCATTTTGGTGGCATATTTGGTAAAAATTCTATTCTTTACCATATTCTTAAGTGCCTTCAAATGCTTGTTAACAAAGTAAGCCACGAAATTGTAAAATGTGTTCTTCACCAAACTAGCCATCAGTAACCCCTGAGCTCCTTTCAAGATGAAATTGTAGCTTTCCACAATGTTCGAGTTCATATACTTAAAGTGATAGCAACCATCATGGCTAACATCCACATCTCCACTAACAAGTCGTCAACCATGCTAGGGCATCAGGCTTAATTGTCCTCACCTCATTTATAAAATAGTTCAGTTTTCGAACTTATGCTTGCATCCATTGCGTAAGTGACCAACTTCTTGCATTGCATATTTTTATGTGCCTGGTTGAAGTTATTTGCAATGTGTCATACATAAAATTGCCACACTGCGAATGGAGGGCATTATCCATTGGCTCATGCTTCGACTACTGACTTGATGTTGGGGTGTCTGTCTAATATGAGGCAAATGGTTTCACGACCTTCACAATCTTCAATCACATGTTTCTTTAATTTTATCAAAAACTAATCCCTTGTTTCAGTTAACTCAGCGAAAGTATGTAGTTGTTACCATCAACACTGCAAGCAATCAACAACCTGCGTATGTACTTACCATACAAAAAAAATGCCACAGTGGTAACAACAAGTCTAAGCAATTTCCAAGCTATAATGAATGTTTCAAATGCTTAGAAAACTCACTTAAGAGTGGACACCCGGGGTTATTCAATCTTCTCCACCCCTAATCAACTCGTGTTTCGAGATTGGTATTTTTTTATCACATGTAGAAGCTTAGGGAGCTCATTATAAGATATTTCTCAATTCTTGTACACATGCTTAATAGCCTATTTCTTGCCCTCTTAAACTCGTTTTTTGGCTATCATGTAACCAAATTCCTATTTTACAATAGAAGTGAGCTCAACAACCTTCATAGTAGGATTGTCCTTGACAAGATTAACAAATTAGCTTGCAAGAAGATTGCTATCCAATTGTAGGTGATTCTGACTTATCATCAGGTTGATATATGTGTGTGGACTCTCAAAATTGGCAACTACGAACAATCCCTCTAACTTCTTACGAGCTCAAAGCCTTCACTTACAACCGCCTTCTTTTTTTGAACAATAAACCAACTAAAACGATATACTGGATTCTACAATAGTAAAGTTACAATAGTTTTTCACATGGTAAGCCTTAGCAACTTGAATAACATCTGCCTTTGTCCTGAATCTTATACCCTTATTGAACTTGTCACTACTGCTCGAACTATTGCATATTACATTTTGTTCCTACTCAAAATAGATGTAGCCATCATCACCGCCAACATTGTAGAAGGGAACGGGATTTCTTCAACTAACATGTATAGCCTACCCTAGTTGATAAATTGTTTGTGTAGAGTGCTTTAGTTCGATTGGACGATCCTCTTTAGCCATATCATCTTGTTCATTTTCACTTTCCTCATCTTCATCCTTAAAACTTTCCTCATAATTGATACTTTCCTTCTTAATACCCATTTCTATATTGGTGTCTGTTGTAGTTTCCGCTCCCAAACGCATCATGTAAGGATCACGTGTGAATGATCGTTGTAACATTAAAGTAATTCCTCTGTCTACATCATTTTCATCATTCAATGATGCCTCTTACATAAGGTTTGAAACATATGCTTCAAACATCAATGGCTTGAGAGGCATTTCTTCCCTGTTAGGTAAGGAAGGTGTTTGCCTATTTTTTAGAATGTCTGCTATTTGGAAGAACTCCCCAATTCTTCAAAAATTCCAACATACAGTTGTTGTACACCATGCTTTCCAAAGGATTCAAGCATTTCAATTAGATTTTTAACATCATCATCGTCTCTAATTCCCATTAAGGTGTAAGATGCATTGCCCCCATGGAAAATAGGATGCATATAAATTATTTCAATCCTTACTTTAGTTGGATCAACTCTAATACTTTAGCATATTCTGTGCAAGAATTTGGTGTAACTCACATTCTTCTTTAGTTTGAATTTCTTAACTGGATTCCTATTATATTTCAACCTCTAGTTACCATTGACAATATTTCTAAATGCATAGACCAATAATTTGACATAGTCATCTATTGTTATCCTATTCGCAATATAGATAAATTATCAACTAATCAACAAAAAATAGCTAATAGCGGTTGTTTAACCTTGATAATGTGCAAGAATGATCATTTTCTCGACATGTAACAAAAAAAAAATTATGTTTTTAATTTTAAATTTAAAAAAATTCATTAAAAAATCACCGATTTTACATAAGAATATGTACCAAATATATATATTAATCGAGTTTTTCTTTTTGTTGAAGAGATGGTAAATCTCAACGAACTCATTCAAATCCTCTCGTTTTTGTAGCTTCACAACCTTTTGTTCTTCCTACGAAAGAAAGAAAAACAAAGGGAGCAACAGAGTTTGCAAAAGGAAAAATAAAAATGAATGTATTAGTTTCTGCGTTTGTATTATTATATTGAAGTACTATAGCTTCCATGACTTTGTAAAAATATATTTGCATAATGCTTTTATAGGTTTGCAACACACATCTGAACAATTATTGGATAGTGGATGTTTGATGAAATTCTTCAATGGTGGAATTAATTATATAGGGACAATGCAATCTATACTGAAGGAATGAATGTGGTTTATGCCTTCAAGCATTTAGTTGAGCAAATTCTAGCTCAATTGAAGAAATGTTTTAAATTTGCGATTTTACTACTTATTTTAGAAATTACTTATTTGAGTATCCTATTTTACGATTATTTTTTTTTAAATTGTATTATTTTAATGGATTTCTCTTTTGTTACTATCTCCATCCTAGTACTAGGAGTCTCTCTTTCCTTTTTAGGTACAAGTCATATAAACTCAAAGTGCTCATGATCAATCTGAGAAGACCCGACTCATGCATGCTCTTTTCTCAAATAATTCAAGAACATCATCTTGAAAAGACACACCCACGCCACTATAAGACACAGGCTTAAATTCACATGGAAATCTTCTATCGGCATATGTATGCCGGAGCCTAACTTAAGAGACTACATGAAACTTGTCCTATAGGATAACGATTCGGATTCAGGTTTTCTGCTATTTAAGTGTCGATTATTCGTATGATGGATCGCTAGATGATGTTTGACTTTGTAGACAAAGGATGCTGGTTGCCTAGATTAAGGGCAGCATACGTGGTTTATCAGTGTAGGAGCCATATGAAATGTGGTTTCAAGTTCATAACATAATACTTCCAAAATTGAAGAGTGGTCAAGCATATAAGGCCTACAAAATATTATAAGAATTTAAGGGATTTCATTGTCTAAACTTACTCTCTTTAATTTTTTTAAATTTATTTTCTTAAAATACCATAATGTGTAATCAATAGTTAAGATTATAAACAAATAATAATAATATTATAATAATATCACATGATATTTAAAAAATTTAAACTATTAATTTATAAATAAAAAAATAACTTTAAAAAATCCATTTCCCAATTTACATATAAAGTAGTATCCTTAATTAATTGATGGAATATCATGTCTATTCCTTAGTGAACTTCGCCCACTTAAAACCCCGTGGGAACATAAAACTCTCCATTTTTGCCTTAAATTGCATGCAGTATAATATGGTATATTAACCAGAACAAAACAAAAGTTACCACTAAACTAGACTGAGAATCCAAAACAAGCATTTAAAGCCAAAAGAATGAGAATGAACATTGGAACTAAATGTCGTAAAAACGGCATTTTATTATCAGAATAAACAGCAACGCACGAATAATTCTCGAGAATTCTCCCGTATGTTATGCCAAAAGAAAAGGTTTTTTTTTTTAATTATTTTTAATAGATAATAATTTCTCATGATTATGTGCTTCAAATTCAAGATGAATTCAATTTCCTGAATTGTTTTTAGCAAAACCGTTGGCGTTGGTCTTAGTCTGAAGGAGGATGTTGAAATTGAATATATTTGCTATGACTTTGAATAGGTTTGATTTGTCATTTAGTTTCTAGTTAAAGTTTTAGTATTTGCATATCTAGGAAAATGTCAAGGGTTGGAAAAGAGAAAAAAAAAAAAAGATTACAAATTAAATGGTATATTCTTCTATTGATGTCAGACAAACTTTTATTTATGAATCAAGATGATTAAATTACATTATCAACACTAGATAAATATGTATATGCGATAAATGTATCTAATATATATATATATATATATATATATATATATGTTAAAAATAGAAATAATTATAAGAGTTAGAAGAATTTTAGTATATTCATCAAAAATGGAGAACTTAATATATAAAAAAGCAAAAATTGACAAAGTGAAAAAAAAAAATTTCTGCTAATAGGAATTAACCTTCGATTGTTTGTTTTGTAAGATAAGAGAAATATTTTTAATTTGAAGGGAAATGGAGGAATTTCTTAGTAAAAAATTAATTTTTGAGACGAATATAAATAATTGGGACTACATTCCTAAGTTTTGTATCATGCTTATGGAATCATATATCATTAGATAAATCACAGTGACACATCCAAAACAATCAAGAGTATATAGTCGTTCCAAGTTTTAAGAATATCACACTATCACTCCTTGGAAAATGTTTGATACAGTGATATCGTAAATTTTTTCGCCAACGCAGTGTGAAGGCAATCATTCGTCTCAATAATAAGATATACAAGTCAATTCATTACCTTATTTGATAAGTATCAATTGCTAAAATATCAAATTAATAAAAGAACCTCAATTAGATAATGAATTTGGAAAGATAATTACGAGTGTTATGTATACAAAAGAGTGATTTAGATCCACAATAGGAAAAAAAGTTTTGCAGTACAATATATTTCAAGAAGTATAAATATACTAGTTTGAAATTCGGGGTGCTTGTGTATAACTCTCATCCATTTCCCTGAAATATATTATAGCTTTTAGTATGTATTAGGTACACTGATTTACTTTCTAGAGAGTTATTCAGCTAAAGGTCGATGCATGAGTTGCAGGCCAAATTGTACGAGGAATATTATGGTAAATCACATGCACTCGAGTCATGATTCATCCGAAACGAATAATATTGATGTGTATTTCGAAACACTGGTTAAAGGGTAAAAGAAAAAACCATTTTACACTTTTATGCATTTAAATTTTTAGGAATTATGAATCATCTTTGGAAATGTAAAAGACTATTCTCTTTTGGTTTTTCAAATAGTGCTTTGGACACGGATTAACAAGATCCATCTAAAACTACGAGAATGAAAAAAATCCTAGTCCTACTGTTTCTAAGGAATGAACAAAACGAGTTTGATGAACAGTTTCTCAGCTTCTTAAAACATAAAATTAAGTTTACTGTCCGTATTATTAAGTGGTGAAGCCATTTATGACTTGATGGAATTTTGAATTTATAAGTAACGTTTTAAACTTATAGAATGCATTTTATGATGCAACATCCTTGAAGCGATCAGACAGAGTACGGATGCTGATCGTGATCACAATGCTCCGAATTCATCGACCTTTTTGTCCTGAACCTAAATGGCAGCTGTAAGAACAGAAACAAAAACATAATGTAGACAAGACAAGACAAGACACTTAATATATATGACACGATGAATTTCATTGAGATTTCAAGCAAACGCAGCTAAGGGCAGACCAGGCGAAACTGAAAGAACTTCTAGGAACCAACGCAAAAACAAGCCTTGGAAATGAGGATGTCGAAAAATGAGAACCATGGGAGTCGCCGTGTTTATGTGGCGGATAGAGATGCACCAACTCCACGGCGTGTTAACAGGCGGCGAAGAGAGTCGGGTTTGGTTTCGCTTTGCAATGAGGATAACATCCGAAATCAGCAGCACCAGGTGGATCAAACATCTCCCCGGGCCACCGTGAAGAGAAGCTCAAGATTCCGCGGTGTTAGCAGGTATACATGTGAAGAAGTTTTCATGTAGTTTGTTTTAACACTCTCAACATTCTGAGAGTACAGAGTCAATGATTTTCCTTTTTGCTAACGTAAACCTTCAGGCACAGATGGACCGGAAGATTTGAAGCGCACTTGTGGGATAAGATGTCATGGAATGTAACCCAGAAGAAGAAAGGAAAGCAAGGTTTGTTATGATTCCCATACAAACGACATTCCCCATCTTCACTGTGTTTGTTGGAAAAAGAAAGAAAAACTCTGGCCTACTTTCAATATTTATTATGGTAAAAAGTTCATAATTATCAATTATTATTAGAGTGCTCTCAAGAGATTAAGATGTCTAGCGAATTTTAGTGATTAGTAGTGATAGAACCAATGACAGCAGCAAATAATCAATAATGATAGTTAAGTGTCTCAGAAAATATTTATAAAAAATAAGGAAATATGATTTCCTTTTCCTTATGGACACTCTTAGAGATGATTAACCATTATCTCCGAAAGCCAGCTGCTACCTTTATCTCTTGCCATCATTTATCACCAAAAGCCATTAATATTTACAAGCTCTTAAAGATTATTATGATAATATTTAACAATAAAGCTTTGTTTATATAATGCTAAAAAAATTCTAAGCAAACGCAATATCTCAAGTATCATTTTTTCTGCACAACACTAACATATTGTATGCATTGCTTAACGCAATATCTCTAGTATTATTATTTCTGCACAACACTAACATATTGTATGCATTGCTTTCATGGGATTGCTCTGGCTCTGGAATCTATTGGGAAATAACAGTTTATCTTGGTAAGTTCTATTTCTAAGTTCTGAAAATTTCACAACCTGGGGGTCGATGTTTATATTTTCTACTGAATTATTCAGGAGCTTATGATGAAGAAGAAGCTGCTGCAAGAGCATATGACTTAGCTGCACTTAAATACTGGGGAACATCAACTTTCACCAATTTTCCGGTAATTAAATACTCTTGAAAATCCACAATGCTGCATGTTTGTATGTGTAACATCTAGTCACAAATTCTTGGCTCGCCTAGCAGCTGTCGGACTATGAGAAGGAAATCCAAAATATGAAGACTGTTACAAAGGAGGAATATTTGGCATCCTTGAGAAGGTAGATATCTCAACAAAGATACAAATTTGATCTTAAACACTTACAGGTTCATGTCCCCTAATGAATTACTTAATTCATCTATGTGGGCAGAAAAAGTAGTGGATTTTCAAGAGGAGTATCAAAATATAGAGGAGTAGCAAGGTATTAGATACATTCATCTCATCTCTAATGAAACAACCAGAAAGTTAATCATCTAAAGATTGCTGATCCGAAACTGGTACATCTTGTGCAGACACCACCATAATGGCAGATGGGAAGCCAGAATTGGAAGAGTATTTGGGAACAAGTACCTGTATCTTGGAACCTACAGTAAGTAATCTTGACAGCATCTACGATTTCTGTTCGTAAATGATATATATGCTCTGCACACGAGGAACGTCAGATGTCATGTTATTCGTTGGAATAACAGGATCATATGAAATTCAAAGAGAATCCTTTAGCTGAAGATAACCCTTTAGCGGAAATTAATCATGTCTTACGACAGGTACTCAAGAGGAAGCAGCTCGTGCTTATGACATTGCTGCAATAGAATATAGAGGGATCAACGCGGTGACCAACTTCGACTTAAGTACCTATATCAGATGGTTAAAGCCGGGAGCAAATATCCCTCTTGTTGCACAAGAGCAACAAACCTTAGTCAAACCACAAGGTCTGCCATCAACAAACAGCTATTTCACAAATGATGATTATAGGACCTCATTCTTCAGCCCAAGTCCCCTTGCGGCAGATTACCTAAACTCTCCCCAAAAGCAAGATGTCCTTGAGAGTAAAGTCCCTCTAAGCTACAGCAACAAATCTTCATCACCTACTGCACTTGGTTTACTATTTCGCTCTTCGGTCTTCAGAGAGCTGGTTGAGAAGAACTCAAATGTGTCTGAGGACGATACTGAGGAAGAAGACACCAAGAATCAAGCACAATTAAGCAACGATAATGAGTATGCCGGACTGTTCTATGATGATGTTGGTGATTTTCAGTTTGTTTGTTCCGACAGGGATGATATAGAGTTGCCACAAAGAGAGCTGCAGTTTGTTCTGTGATCAAGTCAGTTGAAGCAGGATACATAAAACTTAAAAGACATGCCTAGTTTTAACTTCAGAGTCCCTTTGCCATTTTGACAGAAAATAACATAAAGAATTTTTACAGAATATGGATGTAAACATGCTGTGTCAATATATAAATAATAATTAGAGCTCTTTATTATCCATAAGTGGCTTACACCAACGAACAGAACTCTATGTTTGAGGACAACACAATGGCCCAATACAAACAACTGTATGACAACTGTAAAACTCGAGTCAACTCTAATGAGTTGGTAATACATCAATGCATACACTATGAGGACAGCAATAGCAAGCACGTCAATTAATCTGCTTAAACCAACCGTGAACTAGAGTTCTATATTCAGAAGAATTAGGCCTCCTTAAAATAAAAACACCTATGACTCAGACAAAAGTGATTAGAAAACAGAAGTAACAATTCCAGGTATGATGGTCAAGAGCAAGGAACAATCTCATAAATTCTATGCTTCGCTTGCACAGCTGACAGAAAAAATTAGCAGAGCTAAAAGACCTTCGTATCATCAAATGAATCCTTGATTTCTACAAAAGACATGAAACTTTTTTTTGGTAATTAAGTAATTTCATTAAAATAAAAGAGGAGAATGTACAATCACTAGACACAAGAAAGAGTTACAATAAAATTCAGTCATAGAACTAGAATTTTATAGAAACTTGTGTTAAACAAATCAAGGTACAAGAAGTTTAGAGTAAACTAAAATTTATCTAACTAGAGATAGCGTTGAAGGTATAAGAGATCCAAGACAAGTTAAATTCCTTGTTCTCTAAATACAATATACTGCGGCTGCAAAAGCAACTCTCTATGTAGGGACCATAAGATTTGCCAAGATAAGTAGGGTGACAAGCATTTAAGTTCCCCTAAGACCTCTGCCCATGCGTGTGTGGAAAACGAGCAATCAAAGAATAAACATTCGTGGTTTTCTTGTCCAGTTGAATAGAGATAGCATGTTGTTGAGGTGGTCACTCTCCAAGTATTGAGTTTATCCAGGGTATGCAATTTCTTTTTCCAAGCTAATCATAGGATAAATGCATGGCATGGCATAGAGTGTTTACACCAAATTAATTTAAACCAACGGACAAAGCCATTGCTCGGTTTCAAGGCTTTATAAGCACTTTTGATAGAAAAGATTCCAGAAGAGTGCTTACTCCAAATGAACCTGTTAGCTTTATGTGGAGTTAGAATTATACCATGGGGAATTGTAAATTCATTTCAAAAGTTGTTCCGTGGAAATTCCTAACCATTGTCTTGAATAATGGAGCATAGTTTGGCATACATAGGGGGGCCTGAATTAGCAATCACTTTGGGACTATGTACCAAATTTAAAGGCCCTAATGGCAGCCAAAAATCAGACCATAGGGACATAGAAAGGCCATCTCCAACTTCCCATTTAATCATGTTTCTTGCTAATAGACGAAGTTTTAACAATTTTCTCCAGTTCCAAGAACACATATAAGGCACTTTGGTAGCCTAGAATGAAGATTCCTTGAGGAAATTAGAGTGGACCTACTCCACCTATACTCCTCTTGTTGAATCTCCACATAGGTGTCATATATGTTTTAATTAGGCTGCTTTGTTCCAAACCTTAAGTTTAGAAATGCTCAAGCCACCTTGATTAATTGGGGAGCACACCTCTTGTCACCTTACTTTGGCTTTTGTTGAAATATTATACCTCCCACTCTATAAGAAATTACGCATGAGTCTTTCAATAGTAACAATTACCTTTTTAGGTAGAATAAACATAAATGCCCAATACAATGGCATTGAAAATAGAATTGACTTAATAAGTTGAAGTCACCCAACATAAGAGAGAAACTGAGCTATCCACGAGTTGATTTAGCTAAAATTCTTTCAATAAGAGCATCGCAATCAAATTTGCGGAGTTTAGAAGCATGTAATGGCACCTAAGATAATGGATGGGGAGAGTCCCCTCATCGTAGCCCAGTAAGTTAAGGAGCTCTTCCTTTACTAGAGATGGCACACTAGAGAGGAAAATAAGGCTTTTACCACTATTAACACTAAGGCCCAAAATGGACTCAAAGATTTGTAGAGAATCCTTTATCACTCTAACCGAATCTACGTTTCCTTTGCAAAAAATCAGGAGATCATCCGCAAAATAAAGATGTGTTAGCTACCTCGTCTTACATCTCCAATGATAAGAGAATTTGGGATTGTCTGTGAGCTTCCTCAAAATATCTGAATACACTTCCATTCCAAGGACAAAGAAGTAAGGCGATATAGGGTCGCCTTGTCTAAGTCCTCTCGAACTAGGGATGAAACCTACTAACTCACCATTGATGTTGAAGAAGAATCTAAGAGTAGAGAAAGAATGCACCACCAGTTTAATAGAGTGTAGTGGGAAGTTCATGTAGGCTAATACCACCTCTAGCTCTAACTAATCGAATCATAAGTCTTGTTAATATCCACTTTATGCATGCACCAAGGAACTCTCCTATTAGTGTGATATCCATTGGCTAGTTCTTGAGCAATAAAAATGTTGTCAGAAATCTGATGACCTCTAATGAATGCCGATTGTTCTTTTCTTGAAGCAAAGGTAGAATCGTTTTGAGTCGAGGCAAGTAGCTTGGAGATTGTTTTATAAATGATATTACAACAAGATATATGCCCGAAATCAGGAAGAGTAATAGGATTAGCAACCTTAGGAACAAAGGATACAATCATGCAATTCAATTCTTTAGCATTTTTCTAAACAATAGAATCTCATTTACCCTGTCAACTATATTTACATCGATAATAGGCTATGTTTCTTTAAAGAACCAGGTAGAAAATCCATTTAAGCTGAGGGCTTTGTTGTTTGATTGACTAAAGAAAGCCAATTTTATTTCCTCATCTGAGAATGAGGCATTAAATTGTATGGCTTGTTGATCTAAGATCATTCTGGAGACATAGTTTTGAACCTTTGAAATAGATATTAACTTTTGCTGGTCTCCCAACATTTTAGTGAAGTATGCGACAACCTCTACATGGATATTAGGATTGCCGTGGACATCCATTCCATCCTCCTTTGTTAAACTATAGATAGCATTCCTATTTTGCCGAAGCCTAACCATTTTGTGAAAACAATTAGTGTTCTTATCTCCCTATTTTAGCCACTTAACCCTTGACTTCTATTTAAAGAGACTCTCTTCTGCTCCTTATAGTAGATAATATTCCTTAAAAGCCTCTTTTTATTGGTTGAGAAGGGAAGTATTTCCATTCGCAATCAAACTTTGAGTGGCTACTAAGTGTTCCTTGGCCAACTTAACCCTCGTTGAAAGGTGAGAAAATTTGGAACTATTCAATTTTTTAAGCTCCTTCTTAAGTAACTTCAATGTAAACACCACTTGAAAAAGTTTGGAACCTCTAATTTCTTAGGACTAGACCGCCTTTACTTTTGGGATGAAATCTAGCCATTTTATCCATAACTCAAAGAATTTGAAAGGATATCTCCTCTTAAGTGTGCTAAATTCCATATGTATAACTCTGGCCGAATGATTAGAAAGTATTAGAAGAATAAAATTGGCATTGCAGTTAGGGAATTTAGCTAACTAACTTTGGTTAACCGGTATTCTATCCAATTTTTTCAAAATCGAGTTATCCATTTACTTATTTAACCAAGAGAAAAAATTCCCCCCAAACCAAAGGGTATCAAGTTCCACTTCATCTAGAAAGTTCACAAATTCCATCATGGCTGAAGTTTGTCTCATGCTACCCCCATTTCCCTCTTGGATTGATCCAATCACATTGAAATCCCCAAGAACTACCTACAGATTATCTGCTAAAGATGGAGACAGTGTAGCTAAATCCTTCCACAATAGCTTCATCTCTTGATCCAAGTTTGATGCATATACAAAGGATGTGTAGAAGGATATGTTAGTGCTAAGGTGTGTGCAATAGCAATGGGAAAATTGTTTATGTTCATTCTCTAATTTGATGGTCTAAATCCTTGGATCCTAAACTATCCATATTCTCTTCCTTGTAGTGGAGTTAATGCCAAAATTCTAACTAGCATTTAGGTTGTGTTTAACTCTATCTTCATTATTTTGGTTTACACGAGTTTCCAACAACCCTATGAACGCTACTCCATTCTCTACATAAAAATTCCTAACCTTTGCATACTTTAATGGGTCATTTAGACCTCTTATGTTTCACAAAATAATAGTCATTGTGACCTGAAAGTGATAGATTATGTGTACCGTCATTAGCGTTTGGAGAATTTCTTCTTCTTCTTCTTCTTACCTGTTGAGCTAGAGGATTGCCCACTACTAGATGAGGTTAGCTGATCATCTCACCACTTCTTAGTAAGTCGAACAGTTTTGGATTGGTTGGAGTGCATATGGCTTGTCTTCTTTCTATTCCTTTTGTTCTTCCATCTATTTTGTTGTTACGTTTGCTTCCTTTATTTACTCAATCTTGTTCGCCTCTACTTTCTTGTTCTCACTACCACCAAGTATCCCTCCATGCATCGGAGTTTCTAAAATAAGTGATGGAGAGGGGTCCATAGCGATATTGCTAGGCATGACATTACCTAAAGCTAAGTCCTCCATTGGGCCCTTTGATTCTTCTATCTATGTGTCCTTCTCCTAGGCAGACTGCTTGATGAGAGAAGATAACTCCTGCTTAGTGTTGGAGAAGTATGTATAGGATACAACGGAGGAGTGGCTGATGCTTTGTTCTTTTTCCCTCTGCATTAGATCTTGACCCATACTTTATTTTCTACAGTGGACTTTTCCTTTTATGGTTTTGCATTTGCAACTGACGTTTCCTTGGATGTTTATGCTTCAAAGGTTGGTCAAGAACTACATGAGTGTTCGAATACTTTGCATTTGGAGCAACATGGTGGAAGCCACTGATACTCGACCCCTATCTATATGGAAGTCCCATCTTCCCTTTCCAATTCCACTAGAGGAATGGATTCGTCTACTACATCCACTTCCACCAGCATTTTAGCTTGGAAAGCTGTAAGCGTGTTCACTTGGAGAGGGGTTCCCATTATGCTAGCAATGTAACTCACTCCCACTACATCTAGTTACTCACATGGGATCCCAGAGAAGATCACCTAAGCCGAAATACACGAAGGTTGCGGCTTGGTTAGTAGCATACCTATCTTCCATTTTTGAAGGACTAAAAGACGTTTAGCAAAAAACTAAGTCTTCTTCAGGATAACGTTAATGAACTTGTCGTTGGCAAATTAGAAGTAGAAGAACCATCTTTGTTACCAAGGACACTCATTATACCATAGTCCTTCTAGATCCTAAGGGCAGTGGTTTGGACCAAAGAGAATGGGTCTAGAAAAAAGCTAACTAGCATATGCTATCACTTTTTCGCCCCTTGCATAATGACCGAGGGAAGAGGCTTTACTCTTGGAATGGAACCACGGGAGATAGTAGGATGAAATTGAAGCTTGAATTCTGGACGTTGGTGAAGAACTAGTGACGATCCACAAGCTTAGGTGAAGCTCTAAGTGGTCTTTTTAGATCCAAAGGATGGTTTTGCTTTTTAATTTTGTCCAATAGATCATTCACTTGCTCCAATGTGGTATTTCCAAATAAGGCAAATGAGTTGACATTGCTTTTTCCCTTAGTAGAAAGTTCTCTCTTTTTTGCCAAAAGTACTTTCATCAAAAGCAAAGTGTCCTTCAACTTTTTGGATATCTGATGTAACACATCAGTGGTTTTTTCTCCAATGTTGCAAGTCTCAAGTATTAGAGCTTGTATAGGGTCAACGCCTAATGAGCAAACCATACTAGGTTCATTGGAAGTGGAACCTTGGTTTCCTGTTTTGTTTTCTGGTTGCAAAAGTAGTTTTGAGGGAATCTAGCTCCCAAGGTATGATGGAAACCAATGGGCTTCCGATTAGATGAACTGCCAACCATAGTCAAAGGTCAACAGAAAAGAAAAGGGTCAAGGAAGAAAGGCGAGAAGGAAGAGAGGGGGTTGAAAATGGATAGAGGTGTTTATGAGGGAACTAAGAAAAGTGATTTCTTAGGGTGTTATGAGTGGTTTTTAGAAAGAAGGGACAACATTTTCTCTCTCAAAGACATGAAACTTTTATAGGTCTCAAAGAGCAATTAAGAAATAATTAGATTGTGTTAGCCCCCATTCATGCCAATTATTGACAAAAAAACGTAGAGACATGGGGTACCCCAAAAGCACCTTGCATTTCCTCACAAGAACCAATTCTTTTTCCAGGTAAATAAACAGTTCTTTCCAGATACTACAACATATTAAAGGCTCTAAAGGAAAGAAAATAGAATAATAAGATTATAAAAAAAAAATAAACATGATAATGAGAACAATCTAGCCCCAACATACAGGCTTCAAAAGAAACGAGGGTAAGAAAAGACGTTATTTTCTTTCTTTTTTCTCTTGGGTTGGGATGGGGGGTACTGGTGTGGGTTTGGGTTTGTGTTTGTGTTCAAGCTAAGGAAGAGACATGATTGTAGTAGGCTGAGAGCATGAAGCATTCAGGCCAAACTGCCAAGTCATCTTCATGTTAGGCACAACACACTATCCTTTACATAAGCCTACCCCTTTCATTTGGATAGCATTGCCAATTTCATGCACATTACTAAATATCAAAAACCATTCATGCGCGTAAATAATGATAGATGGTCATTATCCTTCTGGTGTAATAAGCACACTTCGCTGTCATTATAGGTACTTTCGTTGCCAGGCTAAACTGGGCAAGCAGACATTCCGCTTGCTTGACCATCCATAAACTTAACAAATACTCCTCTTTCACATGGCAAAGAGTGGAAAAAGAAAAACAGAAGAAGATGGAAAATCCGCTCTTCAGTGAAGTTTAGTCAGACTTATGGAAAAAAACAAGGATCATAACCTATGATACCCTAACATGTCATAAAGGAAGAAGTTGTCAAAGCAGTTCCTTCCAACAGACTCGATTGACTTCCAGCATAATTCAACACATCTGAATCTGCCACCTGAATTCTAGGCAGATGGTAGTTTAATTCATTTACAAGGAACCAAGGTACTTAAAATATCATTCTATAGCATATACTGAAAGCATCAATTGGCCCAAAACCACTGAAGTGGGGAAATAAGGACTCTTCCACACATAAAACATCTTAACATAGCCTTAAGAATTAAGATCCCACCACGGCATTCATAACCATAGATTGGATATAAAGCATGGTTTAAAACAAAAGGAGCCATAAGTCCCGGCTATTCTTCTTTCATGCAAGGATGTTCCAACAAGTCAACATATTACAATACAAAAGTTAAGACATGCTAAGTTAGAACATCAAAGCCTCAGAGCTGCGTAGCCGGATGTCAGAGCAAACTGAATGTTCTGAGAGATCTAAAACCTGTTTCCTGACCTGTCAACTTTTCTCATCCAAAAATACATTTACTGTATCCCAATCCAATTTTACACAACCATGTTCCTCCAAATACCATCAAAACTGCTTCCTTTTATTCCTAAAAAGCTTGTTCCGCTTTGTATAGACATAAAGAAAACCAAACACTAGCCCTGAGTAAACTGAAATTGGCAACCATGGAAAAGGTGGGTCCTTGAAACAAACAAGTGATGCCTCCAGTTCTTGTGAGGCATGATAGACAAGCGAGTGGATGCCATACAGATCATGATCCGATGACCTCAAGTAGAACAAAGCCATATCAAAATCATAATGCGACAATGCAGAAACAGCCTTATCCAGCTTATACCTAAACAAATTCCACCTCTGAACAAACTCAGCATGCTGGTTATGTTTGAGTAGCTTCCTGTCCCCACCATGTGCTGATATAGATTCAAGAACATCCATAGCACTAGTTATACTCTGATTCAAAGATGTCAAAAGAACATTTCTCCTTGCCGCGTCCTTCTGCACAAAAGATAATGATGAGACCTCCGAGAAGGGACCAAATGGCGTGTGTCCAACACTCCAAGTATAATCCACCACCGTACTATTGTGTCTTGGACTCCACGACAAATGAGTAGGCGAAACTCCCCACATACTCTGCAAGATAGACCCAACCAATGGCCTCTCAAGCTCCCGTGTCTGAGTAAACACATGACGACTATTGCAACTGTAATCACTCACAATCTGTGTATTCTTTGTCCTAACAGCAATCACCATATCCTTAAAAGCTACAGATTGATGATACCGATCAAGCAACAATGATGAAGGGTAATCCAAATCAAACACATAAACAGGCAATACCCTCCCAAAATCATCCTCGGGAATACCTGCGATACCCCTAAACTGCTCAGACGAATCTGATAGTATTTGATGCAATCTCTTGGAATCCAAATACTCATTCACAATCAATGTATAATTATCAAACAAGAACCTCGACGTATACGAATTTATTGACCTCGATATTGCAAAAGCACATATCGAGCATTCCTTATACTTCACCCCAAAATTCTTAAAACTTAAATGCTGATCACCAACCAGCAAGCCACTATCTTTACCTGAATCCCGAAAAACACTCTCAACTCTCTTCCAATCTAATCCATTTACATCAGGGTTCTCACCACTATAAACATGAATCAACATGACAACCAGTGAATTCTCAAAAGGGACTGGAATCCGCAAAGACGGAACAACCATTACCTCATAAGCACTCCAAACCAACGAAGCCAAATCTGCGAAAACAGCCTTATTCGACTTGGCACTACCATGGAGTGCGGAAAGGGGGTGGAATTCACCCCGAGGCAATACACCGTCACCAGATAACCCGGGACCGTAATCGACCGGCCCGGCGGAGAGATCGATCCACGCATAACGCTCTTTCCCTGTCCATAAGGTCCCCAAGCAATTAGTAAACCCGGCAGAGGTGTCTCCGGGGGTGTATCGGTATGCATAGGGTCTCGTTTCAGGTTTAGGGTTTTTCAAATCCGGGGCAATAAAGTAGAGAAAGATCTCATCTTGATTAGGGTTTAGCTTCTCGAAGTCTTGTTTTATGATTTCATCGATGAGATTGTATGGAATAGGGATTAGTCCACCACGGAAGACCGGCGCAGCAGTTTGATCAGCGGCGTCGGAGAGAGCGGTGGCGATGGAGGAGGAGAGGTAAGAGGGAGCAAGGGTTACGTCGAAGTGAATGGATTGGGAGATGGAGACAGAGTGTGTGTGGCCGGAGAAGGGGGTGATGACGTGGAAGTTCGTGATTGGTGGAGAGGTTGAAGAGAGGAAAGAGCGGAGAAGAGAGGAGGAGGCTGATGGGAAAAAGGAACCCACAAGACGGATGTGGAAGGAAGAGGAGAGAGAGAGTGAGGAGAAGGAGAGGGTAGAGAGGAGGGAGTGAGAGAGAGAGGATTTGAGGGATGAAGGGAGAGAGAGAAGGGTGTCGTTTGTAGCGTCTGGGTCGAGACGGTGTTGGTTTGTTAGGAAGGAGTCGAGACCGAGGATCGGTGCGGAATTGGTGGTGGTGGAAATGAAGAAGAGAAAGAAGAGGAGGAGGATGAGGACGCTGGGGGGGTGGTGCTGAAGGCGGAGCATGGTGATGGTGGTGGTGGATGGGCAGTCAGTGACTTTGGGATCTTAGTCAAGACAAGAGCAACGAGGTGGTCATGATGTAGTGATACCAAGGAAAATGAATGAACAACATGGTGGAGTAGGTGGTTTACGCATTTTACGATGTGCTGTTTTCTTATTTTAATATCTTCATTTAATGTTAATAATAAAAAAAAGAAAAAAGAAAAAGAAGAAGAAGAAGAAAAATAAACACCAATTTTCTTTACTTTTTTAGAAAATGGAAACTTATTTCAAATAATTGTTAGATTATATCATATAATATGCAGCATATTGCATTTTATATATCTATAATTTCACTATTTTTTTTGTTTTATGTATTTATATTTTTATTTCTAACATCCTATATACATATATTTTATTTTATTATATAACACATTTGACGAAAGTTATTTATACACATTTTTTAACATTGTAGAGTTTGATTGCTATAAAAGCTAATAAATCCAAAACTAAAGGCTTCATAGCACATTGACATTGAGCTTATGTGGTAGTAATTCACTAGGTTTTTTTTTTTTTTTCAAATGATCTTAAAGATATTACTATACAATCACTTATACTTATTGGAAAAATATTGTAGATATAAATAGAAGAATGTACAATACAATTTTTTTTTTCTTTATAGGATCAAGAAGTTGTTTCCCATTTTATTTTTTAAAACGATTAGCATTATAATTTTAAAACAACTTTGATTTTTATATTACCCAATCATAAATGATGATTAGATGTGTATTCTCATATTGTGCAATATCTAGCATTTTCAAAAAAAAAAAAGAAAAAGAAAATTTCTTTTAAGTAGCTTATTATATTAAAACTAATAGCAATTATGTAAATTTTTGCCCTTACCTAAATTCAAATAAAAACACACACACTTAGTATGTGTGTTATTTTCTCTCTTTCTTTATCTTCTTCCTTCCTTCCCTAACAACAATTTTTACTCTCCAAACACACCCATCTTCTCCAACTTTTGACAATTCCCATAGTCCCATAAACCAAATTGCTACCTTTCTTTTCTTCTTTCCAAATTTAAGAAAAAAACATCAAGTAAAAGCATTGTTTCATAACAAGTTTGCTCATTTTTGCAATTTTCATGGAAAACCTAGAAATCATGAAAGTTATGGTCAAAAGCAAGGAAAGGTAGGAACTTTTAGCATATGTCTTCCTTCAAATTTTGATTTAAAAAGTGAGAAAGAAACAATCTTAAGGTGTTGTTGTTATATGATCCTATAGATATTGTGTGTGACCTATGCAAGACGAAGAATCAAAACTATAGGGGTGTTAGAGTTGATTCTAACGTGACCACTCCAATGCTCAAGTTAGTGAAAGGTAATATTAGAGTAACTTTAGGTAGTTTAAGTAGCAAAATGTACATCATTTACCTAGAAACCTAACCTAATATTTATAGAGAGATGAATGAGCTAGATAAAGGAGGTAGTTAATATGCATGATCTTCTCTTTAACTCCGAGATTTGCAAAAAAATAAAAATAAAAATCAAGGGAGTTATTTAAACTATAGGCTAAGCCTATTGACCTAGACTTAATTAAGCTAACCTAGGCGTAGGAGCCCATGTCTTAGATAGCTCATCAACTCTCAAATAGGTCAATCTAGGTGTAGAAGTCCACATCTAAAATAGCTTATCAATAAGTGTAGAAGAATCAAATTCAAGAAATTAAGTAAGTTGATAATATAATACCTACTCTTGATTTCTTGGTTAAATCATGAATTTATTGTGAAAATGATATATCTATTAATGTTAAAGAAGGGAATGGGTGTTGAAAATTTGAGTATTAAATGTTAAGTTGTGTTTAGAATGTGTGAGTGTTGAATAATGAGTGGGAGTTAAATTGTATGATGTGAATCCTTTCTTTCTATTTTCTCTTAACTAATTTTCATTCTTAATTAAATATGGAATTCTCATCATTTTTCCTAAGCTTTGTTATTGTGTGTTTTGTATGTTTTCCTAAAAAATTCTCTTTAAAAGTTGAAAATTGTTGGGTAGAGTTCAATAAGAAGATTATTTAAAAGGTGCAGTAAAAGGAATTAAGTGGAGTAAAGGTTAATTAGAAGGTTCAATAAAGGGTTAAAAGGAGTAAAAGTTAAGGGGTAAAAGTTAGAGAGAGAGTTAGGCAAAATGTTATATAGACGGTTAAAGAGAGAAAATCGATTTATAATCAACTTAAATAAACACTATGTGAATGCATTTATGTTTTATATTAGGTGTTAAGGTTCAAGAAATCCAAAAATTAGTTGAGCCACCTATTATAGGTACATGGATACCTTGTATGATTGCTTGAGTTCATTAGCAAGAAAACTAAATGGACTTAATTTGTATACAACTTGAAATTTCTTGCTACTTGTGTTTAGCTATAGTTAATGGATTGGGAGTACTTATGATGTTAGCGTGGCAACCTAATGATTAGTATGTGATGTTGTCTCAAATGGAGTCGTGCATCGAGAGAATTTTGGTAGATTTAAGTGATTTTTGGATTTTAGGATGTTAAAGAGTACCTAACATCATATAAGTATATGTATCTATAGATTGCTTATGAATAGGAGTTGCGAGATACCTTAAGTCTTGGATACCAAGACTATGTTGTACTTTACCTAAATAAAAGATATTAAATGGTTATTGTGCACTAATTAGTTCTCTTTTCACATGTGTTTTTATTGCATATACATTCGCATATGATTGTCAGTATTCTACATGCTGGTCTTCGACTCACCCCTTGTGAGAATCCTTTTCAATTGCAAATATTTCTACTAATGTTGATTATACTAACAAGCTGAATTCTGACTTGTATTATAACCTAGGAGATGATATGGAGTGTGTTTACTATAAAGAGTAGATGGTATGGGATTTTGCTAGATTAATGTGATGTTCAGGTGTATTTGGAGATCAAACTTATATTGTCAATCACTTTCAGTTATGCTAGTGTGATCAATTTCTAGTATTTGTGTATCCAATTATTGTAGGAGCCAAGATATACTTTAGTGGTATAAATATGTAATCTTATGGTTTGATCAAGTGGAGTGAGGCTTCGATGAGCCATTTAACTATGTAAACCTTTAGAGTTTGTTTTCAAAGTGATGAATTTGCAATTATTATAGATATTGTGGTTATGTTAAATATGTTTTAAGTCTTAGCATATTATTATCTAATGATGACAAGTGGCAAATTATAGCGTCATAAGTTTTAAGACATTACATATTATATGGTTCTCATTGCAAACCATTTATCAATAGGCCAAGGTTCTTTGATATGATGTGAAATGTAAGAGTTACTCATATCCTTTCTTCATTTTTCTTTATGCAATGGACACCATTTATTTGAACAAACAATTGAGATAACAAATAATGACCGATGTGATAGCATCACCAAGAAAAAAGTTTAAATTGAAAAATTTGGCAAGTTAAAAATTTAGGTATAAAACTAAAAAAGTAGGTAAAGTTCTAGTAATGAATATCATATTTTCCCTAATTACTAGAAATATCTCATAAAATGAAATCATTTCTAAACAATAGGTTAATTTACTAGCTCAATCGACCGAATCTACCTTGTAATTATCTATTGTCATTTCCCATTTTGTATCTATTTCCTGTCTTATATTGTTACCTATTTTGTAATTTCATATTTATACTTTCCCTTTTGCAAGTTTGATTCCTACTTTAATTAAAAGTTATAATTAAATGCTTTAGAGAATCTTATGGTTATTTCCTTCAATGAACAATGTTTGAGTGGGTTTTAGACTAAACTCTATGAGTGAGACCTTAGTACTCTAAAATAAGTTAGTATACCACTCTTTTCTTATACTCTTCTTTATGCCTCATAATATATTCTTAGTCTTTAGCCTAGGTTTCTTAACCTAAAATTAGAGTTTGCCATGTTCAATCATGGCTTTCATCTACTCTCTCTTATCTCCCTCTCTTTATTCATTGTTTGGGGATATTCAACATTGTTTACTTATCGTGTACCTTAAAAAATTAGTGCAATAGATTGGTTTAAGGGTCTATAAACACACCACTTTAGTTTAGTCTATTTTTGTAATCGAATACAAAAACTTAAAAAATAGCAAAAATTATAAAAATTGAAAAAAATAAGAAAGTAAAAACCATAAGATTAGGTCTTTTGATAAGAAATGTTTTCGTAGCTTCGATATACTCATTTGATTCAATAGATTTAAGTTCCTTAATTAAAATTTATTATTTGTTTAACTTGACCCAAAAACAATATATGCACTCATATGAGTTGGAAATAATTTTGTTTTGATCAATCTGAATTCAAAGTAATTAAAATTTTAAGCTTTGGTGTTTATTTTGTGCAAAAGAAAATTTTCAATTAAATGGTACACGAGGGTACAAGATCTATTGAAACAAGCTTTGAAAACTCTTATCTAAACCTTGAACCAATATGTTATAATGGGCCTATAGGTTCAATTGTGTCTCCTTTTAGTGTATTGTGCTTATTGGTCTATCAATCTAAAGCCTACCTATCCAATAAGGTTTCAAGGCCTTTTAAAGCTCAAACATTTCTAGTTTAATATTAAATTTAAATTTAGGTTAGCTCAGATGTATTAGGTTGGTTTTACTTCACAAGTCATTAGTATTAATGTTGTGCATGTGATTTCTATTTTTACATTTGGTGTGTAAAGTTTCTAGATGCATGTATGATCTTCAACCTTTAGTCGAACTCTAGCATTAATCCTTGCCCTTCCTTAATCCATTTCAATACGTTTTTCCTCAATTTCTAATGAATTAAGTTGCAAAATCATCCTACACTCATAATCCAACCCAATAATTGAATTAAAATGCATTAAATCGTTTGATTCACTCCTTTGAATTAAGGCCCTCTACATCCACCATAGTTAAGCTTGCCAAGCTTGTTTAAGCAATGTCCTAATATTACGTACTTTCTAGAAGTTGAGGCAAGGTTACATATGATGTTTACCATCATACAACCTTGCAATACCATCACATGACGCTAACAACCTTTTTTATACAAATTGTGTAATGCATGACCAATCAATATGAGAGTTTGACTTTATTATATTTATTATTTTGTTATTGATGATCACTATATACAATAGACACTCCAATAATATAATAATGTCATGATTCCAAATTCTTTAGCTTATAGATATGTTGTCTTTCAAGCAAGTCATAACAAGCATATATCATTAATATAATTCCTACACCCATCAAAGATCATATTCAATTATCTCAGTTAAACAAAGTGTATTAATTTAAAGCACAATAAAGTGACATTCAATCCCCAAGACATACAACACACACTTAAGACACACACTCCACTTAAGAAAGCTCTAATTCATCAATTTTCAAAATTTTTGAAAACCCTGACTCTAGACCTAGAAAACACCACCTGCCATCGAGCTTCCATCACCCTTCTTTGACATTCAAAGTTACTCCTCAGCCTTCCATCACCACTTAAAATACCTATAAGCACCTCATCACAATTGTAACCACCCTTTAGGACAACTACTTAAGCAACCTCAACTTGAGAATTCACTATATATTTTGAAAATCACTACTTTAAGCCACCATTTTGAAATGTAAGAGCATTGAGGCAACACCACCACCACCACTTCTACAACCATCCCCATGTCTTGAGGAACTCAAAAACCATTCGCTAGCCAATAAACAAGGTTTGACCTAGTTTCAACCTAACACGATTTGACCCTTCTTATTTTTCCTATTTTTGTTTATGTTATCTTACTTTTTGTAAATAATTAATAAAATTCCCTCTCTCTAAAAAATATTGAAAGAACATAAAAAATGTAGTCCTTAAATTAATTTTTAATGAGGAAGAAGTATACTTCTAATCCTTAATAATTTTCTATTTTTTTACTTGAGTTATCAATTTTTTTTTTCTGTTTAAGTCCTTAACGTTTTTTAAACCTTATAAAAATAGAATTTTCATTAAGTATATTAAATTTCTATCCATCTTGTGTATGTATTAGCTTTGGATTAGCTTTAAACTAGTTGATAAGTGAGGCTAAGGTAAACAAAAAACCTTCTAACCCCTTTTATCATTTTTTATTTTTTTTGTTTTATTATATTATATAAATGCATTTAATATTATCATTTTGTTAATTTAATTCTTATGAACCAAATTGAGGTTGATACGTGTTATTGAGGTTAATATTATTTTTTTATTATATCATATAAATGTATTTAATATCATTATTTTGTTAATTTCATTCTTGTAAACCAAATTGAGGTTAATACATGTTATGGATGGATGAAAAACTTAATAAAGTTGACAAAAGTCTTTTTCTTAAAAGATTTTGAAAATATTGAGAATTCAAATAGAGAAAAAAAAAAGGTTGAAGACTTAAATAAAGGTTGGAGACTAAAAGTGTACTTTTTTCTTTTAATCGAAAGGCATTTTAAATTATTGCTAAAAATAAGAGCTATATTGAGAAATACAAATACTTGTGTGTGTGTGTGTGTTTACAAAAAACAAAGGTTGAGAAATAAAAGAGGTTTAAAAAAAAGGAAAATTAAAAAATAAATTGAAGAGTCCCTTTTTTAAAAAAAAAAAAAAGTAAAACAATTTTCTTAAAGAAAAGAAAAAGAGTTTTTTAAGAAATAAAATATTTTGTGAAAAATAATAAAAAGATAGAAAATGAGCTTTTCCTTTCCAAAACAAATAAATAAACAAACACAACTTAAGGAGATCTAAATAAATAAATAAACTATGATGGCATGATCTAATAACCTTGGTACGTGGGTATCCATTATGGAGCGGCCTTAACTAAAGAACAATAATTTTTTCTTAAAAAATAATAATAATAACAAATTTTTTCTTAAAATATTTCTTTCTTTAGAATAGAATAAATTCTTTTGTCATTTGTTCAACAAGTAATTAATTTCTTATTTTGTTAGTCAAGTTTAGTTAAACTTGTGCAAACTCCTCTATTTTAAAATTTCTATTTGGTATCAAATGCTTGCTTTAGATCATAAGGTCCCTAAACCAAAAATTTATGATTTTTGTAAATATTGATGTCCTGGTCAAGTTTGATCCCCAAATCAATCTTAACTTTCTTTTTTCCCAATCTTAACCAAGGGTAACTCCAAGAAACGGCTTCAAAGTATTTTCTTGAAAACATGTTTTTTTTTTTTTTGTCGGCGATTTATGTTAAATAAGCTGGGTCTAATATAAACTAAAAGTGAAAAAAAAAAAAGAGCGAAATTTTGCACTTAGTAGGATCTTTTGGTTAATTTGATCTTAACAAATTAGTATTAAAGCCAAAAATCAAACCTTAGGCGATTTAATGGCAAAGATTGTGTTCCTTTGACATAATCGATAGTTTTTTAATTGTTAGAATGTAAAACTCCATTTAAGGAAAAATCAAGCTCTGCTTATGTGTTACTCTTACATTGCTTTTTCTTTCGACATTTTTTTACATCCCTATTCTATCCCGTATAAAGGTTAATCTATTTAGGGAATCTCCGAGTCCATGCTTATTTTCAACTGCCCCCGAAGAATTTTGTTGCTTGCTATGCCCTCCAATGTCTCTAAAATCTTAGGTATCCACTGAAAGTCTTTCCTCATCTAAACCCCAACCTTAACTGTATGAATGAGCCATCACAAGGTCCTGATGAATTGAATGATGTTATTCACTTCTACACTTAAATACATGAAAATCTAGTGCCACAGATTTAAACTTTCAGCATTATTAGCAATATCTACCTCTTCCTTACGCAGATGTCCTTGCATGACATCCAAGTATCTTTTCTTTCTTTCTTTCTTAAGCCACGTACCATTGGTAAGCTTCCACCTTCTGTTTCCAAAATGGTTCACTATACCATTTGCTATTATTTACCCAAATTACATCTGTAATGCCAACCATTCTACATGTATCTTGTGAATCATCAACATGACGAGATTAACTTCTATATGGTGTAACATGGAACGAATCAACCTGAATCAACAATCCACAAGCAGCTATTCCGGATGATGGTCTAATATTTTTTTTCCCCACAATAATGAACACATCCTCTTCTTTGGTGTCAACGGTTGTTGTGTTCTTATCATCTTGTTTCTTCTGCTAAACACGATCTAACTTCATTTTCAAGCATTTTGATCAATTTAAGGTTTCAGCATCCGGATATATCTTATGGCCCAACTTTCCACTATGACGGCAAGAAAGTTTGAAGACAATGGACACCCTCTACATTTATGTAAGGATATAAGCGGGACAGGTATTGTCGGATTCCTGACCCACCAATCCACTAAAAACCCTATAGGTTAACGGGTTATGGTTTTTTTTTTAAAAAAAAAAAAACCTGTAAGGTTTGAGAAGGATAATAAGATAAATGTTAAACACATTGAGAACCCAAACCTATTAACATATATATATATATATATATATATATAATTTAGTTAATAAATATTATTATATATTTAATAAAAATTAAAAAAATTAGACCAAGCCATAATCCAACATCCATTCTAATTTTATAAATTATAATTAGTTTTATACAACTCACTATCAAACTTACTCAATTACTCAAAGTGTCAAACATAATTACGTAAGTTACGTGTTGTTGTATGCTACTGCCTAATGCCTAACCATATAATTCCATACATAGTTACACACTCAAATAGTCCAGACTTAACCAAACGTCAACGATCCACACTCCTCCACACACACGAGTACACCTAAAGTAGTTAAAAAAAGAAAAAAAAAAGCTACAATAAAACCCTTAGTCACTCTCACAGTCTCACTCATCTTTCTCATCTGGTCTGGCTCGATCTCGTCGTCCTCCTCCTCCTGTGCAAGCTACCATCGCCCGTCACACACATCGTCTCGATCTCGTCTATCATCTGTCATCCGTCACACGCATCGTTTATCATCTCATCTCGTGGTTACTAGTTAGCAGCTATGTAGTTTTTAAGTTGTTTGACATGAGATAGGTGAGCTCTAAAAGTATAGAAGCAAGCTTTTATATTGTTAACAGTATGTCGATAGCTGCTATTATCGAAGAAGGAAAAAGTTAATTGTTGCTGGGCATTGTAATATACATGATAGGTTTTAGTGGATTTTTGGGCCAACTTCCACTTCCTTTTTTTCTTTTCCCCTGAGTGAGTTTCATTACAAAAAAAAAAAATTATCCTGGGCTAGCACTCCCTGTACTTTTAGAACAAACTCAGTGTTTCAATATAAAAAAAATGGTTATCCTATATGTGATTCTCGTGAGACAATGACATGATTTTACTCAGTATTTGTGATCATAATGTCATAAATTTAGCTCTTAGTTCTGGTACTATGCCAAAGAGCCCCTAAGAGAATTGAAGTTTACCTTAGTCAACATATTTTCTATGATTTCTATAGAATTAAATCTCGTGTCTTGGATAAGAAGCTTAATTTACACTTTTTTTACTTTTAATGTGAGAACATTAAATCCGGGTAACTGGCTGGTGCCCTGTTCCAGTTGGTTTTAGTGCAAGGTTGTATTTTTTTTTCTAATAAGTGATTATGTACTGATTTAGTATACAGTTGACTTCTATCTGAAACCTCTACCTATAGCCTCTATATGTTGGTCATCTACACTTGTCTTGTAGTTCTCATCTATTTTCTTTCATGTAAATTTTTATACTATATGTATTCTCACCAATCTTCCCTCTTTGAGTACCATTTACAAGTTTAGCTGCCTAAGCAGGGAATATAAATACTTATTTTGGAAAGAAAATTTAGATATTGTGGTACATAGGCCTTCTTTAGTCTTCTTCCAAATCAATTTAGTAATTATTTCTACAAATCTAAATTTGCTAAAAGATATTTGCTATCTTCTATTTTATATCATACCATTTAACCACTTGGTAAATTTAGAAGTATCGTACTTGTTAAATTTATTATCTTCATCATCTTTAAAGATAAGTTGATGAATTTCGTTTTTGTTTCCTTTTATATAATACAAAAATGGACAAATTTGATATGCCCATTGATGCACATCTCATTGATGTTAAGGAAGAGGAAGGTCCATTACCATTACTCAGATCTAAAATAGAAGCACCAGCAACAAATCCCACAAGCACAACAAGTTCTCAAGTAGGAAGCAATGTCGATCAACATGATAATCCCAATAAACGTAAGTTGACTTCTCTTGTATGGAATGATATGGTGAGAAAAACGGTTAATGGGGAGGATGTTGCTATCTGCAATCATTGTTCCAAAACACTAAAAGCAGATAGTAAACAAGGAACTAAGCACCTGCGTAATCATTTGGAGAAGTGTACACAAAGGAAGAAGCAAAAAGACATAAGGCAATGTCTACTGTCCATTGAGAAACGACAAAATGAGAATGAGAGTTGTTTGAACATAGGATATTGGACTTTCAATCAAGATATTTGTAGGCAAAGACTTGCAAAGGCAATAATTGTTCATGAATACCCCATTTTAATAGTTGAGCATGAGTATTTCAGGGATTTTCTTGAAAGTATGCAACCACTTTTTAAGCATGTTAGTCGGAACACTATGAAAAAAGAAATCATGAACATCTATAATGGGAGAAGGAAAAAATTGAGAGTGTTGTTGAAAGCACTAAATTCTCGAGTTGCAGTAACAATAGATTTATGGACATCAAATCAGAAAAAAGGGGTATATGACTATCACAGCACACTTCATTGATCATAATTGGAGGCTTCAAAATCGAGTCATGGAATAAGATTCTTTACTTATATTATCTTTTCATAATAAATAATAGCAAATTATATTATATTGATGTTTTTTATATTTTCATGCATTTTTTTTTATGTTCCAATGCTACACACAAATGAGGTACTTGCCGATTGTTTGTTAAACTCGTTGATGAGATGGGGATTAGATAAAAAATTATCTACAATTACTATAGATAATTGTTCTACGAATGATGCAATGATTACAACTTTGACCATGAAACTAAGAAGAGATGAGTTAATTCTTCGGGGAAAGGTCCTGCACATGCGTTGTTGTGTGCATATTTTAAACTTAATTGTGAAGAAGGTGTGACCATGATAGAAAGTGCAATTGAGAAGGTCCATGATAGTGTTACATTTTAGTCAGCGACACCATTAAGAGTTGAGAAATTTAGAAAAGCATGTAAGCAATTGGATATTCCATATGATAGAAAGCTTACCTTAGATTGCAAAACTCGGTGGAACTCTACACATAACATGTTGATGATAGCCATTGGATACAAATAAGTTTTTTATAGAGTTCAATTTATGGATAAGCATTATAAATATCTTCCCATCGATGATGATTGGGAGGTAGCAGAAGCAATTTGCAAGAAGTTAGCGATCATTTTATGAGGTAACCAATATTTTTTCTAGTACCCAATATCTAACTGCAAATTATTATTTTGAAAAGGGTTTTGAGATTAGAGAATCATTGGTTTAATGGAAAGGCTCTTCAAATGTGAATACTAAAATGATGGCAGGGAAAATGTTGGATAAGTTTGAAAAATATTGGGGTGATGTACACATCATTATGGTTGTTTATACTATTTTGGATCCACGTTTTAAGATGAAGGCCGTGAATTTTGTGTTTCCTTTTATTTATAGAGTAAATGCATTTGTGGAGATTCAAAATATTAGAAACATTTGTCACGAGTTAGTTTAGGAATATCAATCAAGGGGTAGATCTCAATTTTCTAAAGGTTTGAATAGTAGTAGTAATTCTTTGTGAACACTTCAGCAACTACTCAAACTGTTCCTTTCGATTCTTCAAGAAAATCAAAATCAGTGCAATTCTTGAGCACTATTAATACTAATGGCCAGTCAAGTCAGAATTGGATCACTATTTAGAAGAAGTTGTGTTACCATAACTGATGATTTTGATATTCTTAGCCGGTGGAAAGTAAATGGAATTAAATATCCTATATTACAAGAACTAGCTAAAGATATGTTGGTTATTCATGTGTCTATGGTTGCTTTTGAGTCTGCGTTTAGTACTAGTGGACGAGTAATTAGCTCACATAGAAGTAGACTAAATCTGATACAATAGAAGTATTGATGTGCAGTTAAAGTTGGTTATTAAATGAAATGAGAGGTAAAAATTTTGATTATACAATAATGAGTTCTTTTATACATAGAACAACTATTATTTGCCTAATCTCTAAGGTGTTTTATGGGTTTTTTTCCCCTTTTGATAAGTTCAAAGATAGATGATGAAGAAGATGGGATTTGAAGACTGTGGAGTCAATTGTCAAGTAAAAATTCCAAAAAAATATAAGATTAATGCCTTTGTTATATGTGTTTAGAATTTTTCTATTTCTATTAAGACTTGTTAACTATATATTTTTTTTTTGTGTTATTTATTAAGTTGTATGATTGGTCCAGTAATTTTATTTAATTAAAAATATTTTTACATCAGCAACTTTATTTATCAACATGTAAATTTTCAAATAATATTAAAATACATATAATTAAATATATTGAAAGTGCAAATATTATTTATTTTCAAGAACATAAGCTATATTTTATAAAAATAATCATAATGAATAAGTAAAGATTTTAAACTAATAATAGAATTATTTTTTTTTTTTAATTCTAATAGGTTTGAGAAGGGTTTCGGGTTACTTATTAAAATCCTATAGGATTTGGGATGGGTAGTAGGTGTTTCATGAAAAAACCCTATAGGGTTTGAGAATCCCCATAAGATAATGGGACGGGTAATAGGATTGTTGAATCCAGCCCAAACCCATCCTACTTACATCCCTACATCTGTGAGAACCCCATCCTTCAGCCCTTTCTCAATTCTCAAATCTCCCCATGCTTTCGATGATGTTGGCCCTTGATTGCTCATACCTAGTTCCTTTTTCCTAATATCTTCATATAGCAAGCTGCCAACTTCAATATCCATTGGTAGATTTTCTTTAACAGATGAATAACAGAGACTCGTCTATGTTGTCTTAGCTTTCCATGACTAATTAAGGAGTACGTAATAAGATCTACATCTCATCATTAGTTTGTATATCAGCGTTGGGCAATTGAATGATAAGGCCCTTAATCAACTTCTCTCTAGGGTCAATGGCTCAGGAAAAGCCTATCTCAGTGATGCTCGAAAGCAGGAAAAAGCATTGTTTGAAGATTCGCATTAGCTCGATTTGTACCACCTTCTACTATGAAAGACCAGTGCATCCAAGCATAGTGTTCCCCCAATTTAATGGGTTGGCTAAGGCGGACATTGATCTTCCCTTCGATAAGGCCTAGTCTAAACCCATTGCCCAAGACCATCCTCAGTCCCAAAACTGTTCTCATTGAGGTGTTCAATCATGTTACGGCCTTATTTGTATTCTAGCTTGATCAATCGCCTTATTAGATGCCTTTCTTTTAAGACATCTTGTCTCACATAGGCTCATATCAAAATATTTGGGAAATCATGCCTATACCATTCCAATTTTATATAATCCATTGAACATCATTCTTTCCTTCTAGCATTGCTTCATGAAGAATTGGCTCGCACAAGTCACTGTAGTATAAGTGGTCCTTGATTATAGGATCCTAATAAGAATGATTGTTGGCAATCAGTTTGAAATATCTTCACTTTAGGTGATCGATGGTCCCCTCCATCATAAACTACATGAGATGGTAATGATACAACACTAGAAATTTTTTTATTTGTGTGATTAAGATGGACACTAAAAAACAATACAAGAGTAATGAAAGATCTAATAGAAAATACCTAGAATTTTAGGTGGAAAAGTGGAAGGAAAAACCTCGAAATCAAGATAAAACTTCCTTTGTAATAATAGTAGGATAAAGGCAGTTGTAGTGTATGTACTTTTAGATTTTAGGCAATTTAGTATCTAAAAATTCCTTCTTTTATAATTTAGTGCTTAATCGAGAGACTAAATAGCTCAAAATCCAAAACTTTAAGTATTAAATTATTAAAAAATAAAACTTTAGATATTAAATTGTTCAAATTTGACAGAAGAAACACTTTCAACGCCTTATTCCCAATAATAATATGATCACAATTGATCTTTTTAACCAGAGACGAATATGGAATTGAGGAGCTAGGGGTTGAATATACCTTATTTAAGCTAGCTAATATAAAATTATTAATAGAATATTATTCACCGATACATCTTATATAAAAATGGACTCCATTATAAAATGTAATGTAACATTTTTAAATATATAATAGAAATAAGTTAAATTTTTAGGAAAATTATAATGAATAATTAGAGCACTTATAATTATAATTACATGATGCTTTTAACTAAGAAATATTATGTTAAGAGATTTTTACTTATTTAACTGTTGATAAGAATTTTTGGATATAGACCCTCAAGACCTAATTCGATCTATCTAAGTTCAAGATAGAGCTCAAAGGGTTAAGCTCGAACTCTTGAATGCTCATCAAGCCTCCTAAGTGAGAAGCATAATTGACCAGGCTTGATGGAACTCCAACAGGTTAATATGGCCCAGAAGCATCTATCTTCATCAGAATACCCAAGTTAAAGGTCAAGTTAGTTGTGCTCATCCAAAAATCAAATAAGGAAAGCAAAGAATGCTCTAAATAGATAAGGAAAGATCTCAATTAAACATTCCTCCCTCATAATATCTAGAGCCAATTTCAAGATCATAAATACACTTGCTAAATACATCCCAATCCCATCCCTTATAAATAGGAATAAGATTACTTGGTAAAGGATGCCAAATTTTCCATCCTCGCTCATACTTTACATTCATTATATTCAAAACACTTGTGTTGACTTAAGTATTGATTAGAATGGTCACAATATAGTAATCTCTAACACTCCTCATAACTTGACTTTTCTTCTTTTGTAGGTAACTTAACCACCACCAAAAAATCTCAACATAACATTAACTAATACCTTCAAATGAAGAGAACTTAATTTTATTACTTTCTCTTGAAATTTTATTGCTTTACTGTCTAAATAGTTCTATTACCAAAGTTGTTTAAAAAAATGTGTGGGAAGTATTCAAATTGAAAATAATCTAAGAATAATGGGGGGGGGGGTTTCAGAGAAGAAGAAGAAGAAAACAATAGAGATGTATGTTATTTGGAATTATGTGAAAGAAAGAAAAAAGGAAAAAAGAAACAAAATAGACAAAAACAAATAAAAAGTTAGTGAAAAAATGAATCCAATAGGAATTAAACCCTTAAGCTTAAAGTGATAAATGTAAAATCTAACCACTATACCATATCTTTCTACATATTACTTATTACTTTTGAAATTATAAATATAATACATCTTTTTTGCTCCTAAATAAATATAATAGCTTTTTTTTTTCGAAGCTTGGGTGGTCCTTGTTTTTAACATAAGTAGAGCTTCTCTCTAATAAGACTATACCAAGGCAGAATTAATTGATATTAGTGTCTTTTCACTCTCAACTAAGACTGTAAATTAGACTAATTATTCGAGTTCCATTTGATATTTACTAAAAATTGACTTGATAACAGTTGAGCTAAACTTGTGCTTGAGCTACTCGAGTAATTTATCAAATTGAACTCAAGCTTTTTGAAATTTGATTTTATTAGCTTGCAAGATTTGATCAAGCTTGAATTAAAAGTTACAATATTAGTTAAATTCGAATCAAGTTTAGGTATTAATACTATTTTAATCAAATAATAATTTTTTTTGAAACATGCTTAATCATGTCAAACTTAAGCAACTTGTTGAGTACTACTTTAGAACGAGTTCAAACCTAAATTTGAAGAGCTTGAATTGTAAAATTCTAAGTCAAGTTTGAACTCAATGTTATATGATTTCGAATCAACTTCTACTTCCTCACATAAAGTGGATATCACTTCTTGATGGGGAGATGCGAGTCCATGACAAGCTTCCCTTTAAATAGTGGCTAATTCATTTAATGGTAAATACATTTTCCAATTGTCGAGTTTCAATGTAATGTTTATGTTCTCCATATTAATGGATATATAAGATTCATGCACCTTTCCATGATGAAAGGAATTTATCCATAATGAAATGTATTTATCCATGATGAATTCCGAGCACATAAATCACTATTAAGAAGAACATAGCAATTCCTTCATCACATCATCATAGAACTAATATTATCATCATCATACTACCCATTCAATATATACAACTATGTAAATGTCGGTTGCTTAGACATGCCCTCTTGGTTTGTGGCAAGCACAAGGTTCCTACTAGCTAAAAGTAAAAAAACAATTTTCGCACATCCTCTTTAGTGTATTAATTGTTGGGGAATGATTTGAAATTTTTGTTACGGATTATTGAGCACATGATATAAGAGATATAGAAAGTAAAAGGAGGAGTAGAGAGGCACTAAATTCACGTGGAAAATCTAAAGAATAGGAATAAAAAAATAAAATAAAATAAAGAAGACAATATCAATCCATTAAACAAAAATAGTAATAATACAACAACTCTCTCGCAATCTTAAAGAACTTTATTGCTCTAACAAGCTCATAACACTTTGTACCTTCCAACTTACTTTGGTTGAGTGTGTACCTTCCAATTTACTTTGGTTGAGTGTAGGAAAGGAAGAGAGAGGGATAGAATAGAATTATAAGAAGTTAAACCTTAATGTACTTAATCGGAAAGAATTTAGACACCAAGAAAATATCAAATAACACACTACCAAGGGCATAATGATCTTGCTTAAACGGTTGCCCATTTCTTTAATAGTATTACTAAAAGAAATAGGCATCACATTTGTCTAGTTTTGAGTGGTGAATCAAAAGATCAAGAAAGAGAGAGAAAGGGAACGAGGAGAAATTCACAGGATAGATGGAAACTTACAAACATATGCCCAATTGTGGAAATGGATCATTTAGAGTTTTTTTTTTTTTCTATTTGTTGTAAAAAAATTAAAGTTATTTTTTATTAAAGTTTTCTGAAACTACAAATTAATAGTTGAAATTATCTAAATTTAAAAAAGAAATACACTTTTAATCCTCAATAGTTAATTATATTTCTATTTAAATATTAACTTTTTTTTTTCTATTCAAGTCTTAATGCTTTCTAACATTTACAAATTAGGACTTTTATTAATGCCATTAACCTTTCCATCCATACATGACACATGGCAACATTGGATTTTTGAAACAAATAAGTTAATTAAATTAATAAAACAATAAAAATGAAAAATGAAAGCTAAAAAAAAATAGAAAAAAGAAAAATCTTCCCCTTCCCAAAGACAAGAAGAAAGAGAATTGTTTACTTTTCCTTCTGTTTAGATCCAATTTTGAAGCAAAAATGGTTCACATTCTAAGAACGCTTAATGTTCCCCATAACACTCAATTTCTACCCAATCTCTCAAAACCTAACATGTCCAAATTTAAAAGTTCCATTTTCTTCAAGTCCCAATTCACGGGTTCTTCTTCCTCACATCGGCCCACTTTTAGACACGTGAATGAAGTTTGCAAGCTTAATGTTTCAATCTTTGTTGCAACGACTGAGAAGTTACCAAAGGTTCTGAAGATTGTATTGCAACCCATTAAATTTATTCTTTGAATAAGGTTCTCTATGGTGTACAGGAAGATACCTATAGTATGTTTGAGGATTTTAAATAATGCAAACGCTAATTGCTTGAGAAGTTCATGACATAGATAGATGTCTCTAAATGCCTTGGTTGGTTGTGAATTATCTGATTAATTAATTGCTCTTCCAAATAATATTCATCAGCTTTATTATTCTGAAAATAATAAGAATTTTAGAATTGTTAAATTGCCAAGTTTGAAAATGCTTTCAAATAGGATTTTGCTTTGCACGAGTATATGATTATGGGTTTTTAAGAATTTATGTTATTTTTTGTTTTTAAATTTAGTTTGAACTAGCATGGGTTCATTTTGTATTGTTGAATTCTTACTTCCATGTGATTTTGATTAGAAAATACAAGGATTCACTGGTGTTACATTAATTAATAATGCTAAATTCTTTTTTTTCTTGGTATTTTTCTTTTTCCTTTTTATTATTTTATTTGATTGATATTTGTTTAATTAAATTATTTATTCAATGAATTAAGCACTATCAAATGTCATCTATGGATAAAAAAGTTAACGATGTTAAAAACTTAAATAGAAAAAAATATAAAATTAAGGATTTAAATAAAAGAATGATCAAATGTTGAAGAATAAAAATATAATTTTTTTAATTTTTAAAATACCTTATGACTTTTTTATTCTATAATTTCAATCATTAATTACACATAACAAGAATAACTATAAAAAATTTTAAAAATAAAAATTTTAGAGAATAAAAATGGATAAATTTATTTAATAACTTCTCCATTTTCTATATTTCTTAATTCCAGTCTCCTAAACAAAATAAACATGTCTTGATTTCCAAATAGCAAACATAATGGCAAGAGAGCCAGAAAACAACCGTATTGAAATATAGTAAAAAACTAATTCACAAAACCACTTGACATAAAATGCAGACTTGGACATAGAACAGAGTGAAAAAGTGCACTCTTGTCATTTTCTTCAGTACAGGACAACAAGTACAACCTTTATTTCCTCAAATAACCTCAATTGGTTTTATTTCCCTTTTTTTGTATGTACAGCAGACACTGCGAATAAGAAGAAAAGAAGGTTGAAGAAAGAAAGAAAGAAAGAAAGAAAGAACAACCACCTTGGTTCCTATTCCCTAGTACTCCTCAAAGAGTAAGATAAGTAAGACAAAACCTGAATAGGACTAAGTAAAAAGAAGGGTGAAGAAAGAAAGAAAGAAAGAAAGAAAGAAAGAAAGAAGAAAGAAGAACAACCACCTTAGTTCCTATTCCCTAGTACTCCTCAAAGAGTAAGACAAGTCAGACAAAAACCTGAATAGGACTAAGTAATCTTCTCTACAACCCTCGAATTTGTTAGCTTCATGGATATATGGATGAACATAGAGAAGAAGTGGCAGGCAAATATTGGTCTTAGGTATGACCGTATGACTTAGTAGTTTCCCGTAATCACTGGCCCTCTGTACCGAGCTCCAACTACAGTAATTTCTTCGGGTTTATCCCTCTCTTGAAGCCATGCATAGCCCTCCTTCTCTTCTTCTGGCACAGTTACTTCATTGACTGCTCTCAGGAAAAAGAAAACATAACTACCATTGTTCAGTAAAAGAATAAATGAACTACTAAATTAAAAAATTCATATATGCTTTCTTATGATTGCAAACATGCCATCTTCCATCTCCTAAACTTTTGAAATTTTACTTCACTTCCTTTGTGACTTTCAAAATTATACACATAATCTCTAAATAATCTTTTAAACCCTAATATAATCACTGCAAGAGTTATAAATAATAACATTTTTAAAAGTTTTAGCAATGGTTTTGAAATATGCACGTATTTTTAAAAGTTGTGGAAAGTAAAACTATATTTTGAAAGTTTAGAACTTCTATTCATATCCAATTACTAATTTCAAGATGTATTCACTATTTGCCATTTTCTTTTCAAACTTAAACCTTCAAAATGAGCTCTCATTCGATTAAAATTTTCTTATCATTGAGTGGTGATGCAAATTACATATTGCTGTATATATATGTATATATTTGATATTGAGTACCATTTGCGATATGATGAAATTATATCCCTCTCAATTTATGCGAAACGTCTTTCTTAGTTATTCTAGAAAAAATATCTAAAAAATAAAATAATATATGAATGCGCAGAAGTATAGTACTTCCTAACTTACTTATCACTAAATCATGTTCTCATGTTATTGTTCACATATTGTTGTATATAAAGAATATTTACTATAGAAATTACTTTTTGCAATATAGCATTTGATTAATGAGAATTCGAATTAGATTACCATTTGGGATATAGTTTAAAATTTTCCTCTCAGTTTATCAAAATGTGATTTCTAAGTCCTTCACGAAAAAAAAAATGTCTAAAAACTAAAATGATATAAACATGTGAACGTCCAGCACTTCCTGGCGTACTTGTCCCCTCAATAGAATAAAATGTATGTCAAACTCAAACCTGAGATATGGTTAAAGGGGAATTCGCGGAAATAGGTACAGTGGCGGCCATCGGGATCAGAGTATGGTGGACCTAAGACGTCGAGCACCGCACAGGCTGTGACTGCAGTGAAGCAATGCATATTGCCTCCGTCAGCCGGATAGAGTACGGAGGTCCTGCAAGGAGCAGTGAACTTCGAGTTCAACTTAACCTTGGCCAAACCTACTCCCCGACCGTTCACTGCAGACGTAAAATGAACAAAAAAATACAGCCGACTTCATGCCTCTTGTTTGCTATAAATAAAAAGTTCATGGACTGGATGAAGGGAAAGAATATATAGGTAGCACGGTTGTTATGTAGAAATAGAGTATATTTCATTATTTATTTAATATATATAAAAATTTAGACCCATATAAAGTTTTTTTTTCATATATATTTTTTAAAAAAATTATAAATCTAAAGTTCTTAATATATTAATAAACCAATAGTATATGCGCTTCAAAACCAGATGCAACCGGATGCTTTTAGGTGCCTTCCTAAATTGGGACTTTTTAAGTTTAATACCCATGTGGATCTCTCAGTTTCTCCTGTTTTAAAAGAGTCCAATGATAGAGCTAAGTAAAATGAAAAGTCCCGGTAAAGCTCACACCTCAGAGAAAAAGATTCGATTGTATCAATCTATCAGATCAGTACTATATAAATATTAATAATATTTATATACGTTATGATAATAATAAGTATTTTAAAAAAACTATCGTTCATATTTTTATATATTAAAATTTTATTAATACTTATATGGTACTCATCTATCCATATGTCATATTAGTATTATCCATACATAATTTGAAAATTTTAAAACTTATGTTATAAAGTATTTCAAAAATCTCAACAATCTTAACTCAAAAGGATTCTATCCTAAGCATTCCTGTAAACAAATATATCGATACGTGGTAATAGTCTAAATTTACCATGAGGGGGGCTGGAACTTGAAGAACCCATGCTTGAATAGTCCGCCCAATCATATGATTTAATGTGCATGGTCCCAAATAAAAGCTTGCTGAAAACTGTCATTCCAGGGTGGTTATGTAGAGGAATCACACCGGAAGGTGGCAAGCAGAAGATCCCCATCTACATAAAATGGACATCATTAAGAAGATGCAAACGTTAATCATTTCTCTTTTTTTTTTTTTTGGTCTAAATTCCCATTTAAGGAGGGTCTTAGAGAAGATGACATACCGAAAACTTTTCGCATTCATGGAGGTGAAGGTACGTTATGGGAGGGAACCTTCTTGATGAATTTGTTCGAAAGGATGACATGTCGTCGGTAAGGCCAAGATCCATTGGCCTTATATCATCTGCACCAAGAATTTTCGCAAGCTAGTTTAGTGTGTATTCAAAAGACAAAAATGTATATATATACATAAGCGTTTTAACCTAGCTTAACTTTTCCAAATTATACTTTTTTCTTTTCTTTTAATGATATACAATTATTCAACTAAATGCTTCTATAACATATAAGATAATAGACTCATATATATATATATAACAAAACAATTCATAAATCTGATTAATAAACTCATCATAAATTTAGTAGAATGGTAACCTATAAATAGGTGATAAAAAGTACTTTTTAAAATGTATCAACAGTATTTCCAATGCATAGGCTTTGGCCTTTGCGCAACATTAATGCATTCGATACTACCATAATCAACCAAAAAGGTGAGTTTTTACGGTTGAAATATGGGTTCGAATTCCCTATTGGAAAAAAAAAAAAAAAAGAAAAGAAAGGAAAAATCTACACCCAAAAAAACCCTATTAAAGGCAACATTTGCGGTAATTGAACACATGCCAACTTGGAACACATTATTAAAAGCACCAGGCAGGAAAAGACAACGCATTGGCATTTCCAATCCACAAACCACCTTTTAAGAAATCGTCCTCTTGTTAAAATCTCTCGCATTCGCGTACATACCACTATCGAGGACTCAGCAAATGAGCAATCCATCCATGTAGCATAAGAAAATACAAAAATCTTTTCATGAATGACAAATCTATTAAAATAATACGATGAATCTGTCCCACAATACAACATATGTAATTCGCTGAAAAACACAATGACGTATAAAAGGGAGGAATTGGTAGGTAGGTATGGATATATAAAATTTCAATATACATGAGTGCTTTACAAGGATACATAATTTTTCGTCGTGCAACATTGCAAATCAATGTTATCCATGACTAGAAATCACGGAAACTGCCGTAGCCATTAATGTGAATCACACGACAAAAAAAAAAAAAAAAAAAACCTAAGAAAGAAACTATGTATTCATTGAAAACGTACCTAAAACAGCTCTTAGGCGTTCAACATCTTCAGGAGATGGAACAATATTAGTCCCACTCGTGGCAAAAACCTCTTTGCAAGTTTCAAACAATCTTTGAACCGGCGACATCCTTTTAAAACGTCTCCGGTTCATCCTAGAACTTGTTTGAGTATTCGAAGACAATTCAGAATGTTTCCTATTTTTCTTGTCACTCATCACCTCCGTCGTGATTCCCATCAATCACAACTAATATCGCATCAATTCAATACAAACAAAACTTTTTTTTTTTCTTTTTAGTTATGAGGACAAAAGGTGAGACATAGGATGGTAAATGGCTTGCCCATATTACATGTACATCCTAGTTGATGTTGTAAGAAAGGGAAGGGTGTGATTTGACAATAATAGCAACATGGTACTGGGAGGGATTTAAAAGGATGTGATATTCGAATACTGAAACAAAATGCAACGAAAGAAGTGAAAGATTAATATAAAGGAGTTTCCATGAGGAGCGAAAAAACCAGGGGCTAGAGGGACGCTTTCCGGTGGGCTACTCCAACAGCGGATTTTTATTCGGTCAATCTCATTCCTTTCTGCTTAATTTCTTTCTCGTTAACATTCTCTTTTTTTGATTTTCTGTCCGTTTCGCTTTCATTTCTCAACCAATCACGTATTAATATATATATATATATATATATATAAATGATAAAATAAGAAATATTGTTATTTATAAAAAAATATTTATACGTGATAGTGGAGTGCGTTGTTTGTTAAAGCTTTGGAAGAACAAAAAAAAAAAAAAAAACTTTCCATTTAATAATAATATTATTTTTTATTGTACAAATCATAAAGTATTTCTCCTTTAAAGAAATTATATTTTAGTGCTTACCTGGCCATAATTTCAGCTTCATGTTTGTTTACAACTTCAATAATGGCCCCCACCAACAACATACGTGTTTTCTTTCTAAAACCTCTTTGTTTGGCGTGAAGGTATGCTAGGAATTAATTCGCCCTTGCAATTAGGAGTTGTTATGTATTTTACTCTTCTTCTTTTTTTTTGGCATAAATCATTTATTTTGGTAAGATGTTGAGTGGATATAACTTCTTTTTTCTTAAATTTGGATAATGAGCAATAACTAGTTAATACCCAAAATAAAAAAAAATCTAATGATTAAAATAAAAACTTTATTATTTTAAAATTAATTACATAATTCATGAAAAAAGCAAGTACATAAAAGGTTATAAAAATAAAATATAAGAAAAAACATTTAGCTGTTAACAAGTGTTTATAAACCCTAAATGCAGTCTATCCTTTGGCTTGAAAAATCTTTTCAAATTTTACTTGAAATATTTTGATAAAGAAATTTTAAATTTATTCCTTATTTTTCTTTTAAAACTTATCACACCTTTTTTATGAGAAGTACGCTTAACATTTTCCTATTTTTAAATTACTGGAAAGCTACTGGCTTTTCCACCGCTGGAGGATCAAGCAAATTTTAAATTGAAGATAATAGCTACAATAAATAATTGATTCGACATTTTTTTTAGAGGGTTATCGAGCACGTGGGTGTCTGCACCTTAATTCATTTTCTAAGATAACCAATCTCAGTCAAGAAAATAGATTTTTATGAGTACTAGTATGATTCACTTTTTAAGACACAATCAATTTTCATTAAGAAAAAAATTTTATTTGTATTAATATGTTATATGAATAAATTAATAATATAAAAAATAATAAAATTTTAATATATAAAAAAATAATAATAATTTTTTAAAAAATATTTATTATAATTAAAATATATTCAAAAATCATTAATAATTATAGAATATTTATTTAAATATATGATATATTAATACTAATAAATCTATTTTCTAAAAATAGAATCATTAACTAGCCATGGCTAAGCTTCCATGAACCTGAAATAAAACAAAAATAGTAATTAGGTAGCAGTCATAGAAATTACACGAGAATCACGACTGTCCAACAAAATACATAACAAAGAATGGATCACAATTTTCAAGAGGGAGGTAGAGAGACAGATGGACATCACAATAGTTCTATGGATCGGCTCCTTTTGCCAAATCCCCATTATGTACAATTATTTATGCCTCACGCTCATTTTAATTTAAATCTTATTTGATGGAGAAACATATGCATAAAATAGAAAAAATCAAACATAATATATATCAAAAATAGAAATTTTTATAAGAGTTAAAATTTTTTCCAATTTATAATCCTTGATTTGTTAGGATTTAGTCATTCTTATTTAAAACGAAGAATGTGGATTATAAGAATATAAAAATACAGTGAAGTGGAAAAAAATTATAAACTTATCGGGTTAACCTTCAATTGTTTATGGTATAAAAGTCAAGTTTTTAATTTGACGCTTAACTAACAGAATTTATCAATAAAAATAAAATTTTTAATAAATATAACATCAAAACCAATCTCTCTTAGTCCTTATTGTTTTAGTTCCTTGGAGTTTCCTGTAACTTTACATGTATGTTATTATAAATATCAAATAGAGTAATTGACTGAGAGAGAGCCATATAAATGTAATTTGTGTAATCATTACTCTAAAGAGATAGAATAAATTGTTTATTATGCTGTTACCAATTCTTTTAGGATTTTTCATATTAAATCTTATGTGTCATTTTCACTATTTACTTATTTATCTCTTACTTATGTGTTTTTTTTTTTTATTCACAACAATGAGTTCATATTAGATTATTTAACAAACCGGTATCAAAGCTTCATTTGTCCCAACAAGTGTGAACAATTGGTCTTTTCAGGTATTTAAACGCATAATTTTACATTCAATTCACTATAGTATATAAAAATATGAATTATGTTTTAGTGTTCTTGCAATCGTTGACTTGTATTATTTTTTTTAAATAAATGCATGACCCATGTATCATCAATATATCTCACTGTTAGTTAAAGAACATACATCAAATACTAGTCAATCTAGAAATAATTATTATAATAACATAATATTATTAAATATGTTTAGTTAAATAATATAATAATTATAAACAATAAAGAAAATAAAAAACTAATAGTAAATACATATAAAATAGAACAAAATAAAATCGGGTGTAAAACCCTAGGGCACTTGGAAGGGGGTTTGGGTTGACCGGCAACAGAACAAAAATGCTGGTTAATTGCATTTGCATTATTTCCCTAAGATAAAAGTGGTATGATCTAGAATTAAACATGGATATCACAATAGGAAATTACGAATGAAGGTCATTAAATTGAAATAAATATAAAGAATTTTCAAATTGTAGACTTATTAAAGGACGGTAATATATAAATTTGATGAAAAAAATCAAGTTTACGGCAGAACAAAAAAAAATGGAGGAGATTATCAATATATGTGTTAATGTATCTTTTCAAAGAAGTTGTTGTCTAATTTGATAACAAGAAGAGGAAGGTGGATTTTGAAAACATACAACATTACCGCGGCAGCAATCAATAATTCTTGTTTGCCTCTTGATCCCTGTTTTTGTAAGTTGCTCCACCTTTTCACCATTCGTACTATTGTTTTTTTTTTTTTTTTGTCAAGCAATAAAAAATATATTGTGCATTTTGCCATATGCTTGTAATCAAAGTTAAGGGTTTGGTTCAAAATAGATAGAAAAAAAAATATAAAAATAAAAACTATATATATATTTTTATTAAAAATCTAAATCCTTATTAAAATTAAAATAAATAAAAGATAAATTAGATAATTACTCAAATATTCATAGTGATCATACTATATATCTCCATCTCCATTGATAGCTCGGTGTTTGGGCATTTCAACATGAAAATATCATATTTGAGTGATGAACTATTAGCTAATCTCAAAAGAGTCTCTCAAGAATGAAGAGGCTAAGAATTAATAGCAATTTTGGGATGAATATTTGCTAATTTTGAATTTAAATTTCTCGTGAACTCATAATTTTAAACGCAAAATTAGTTCTCAAACTCACATCCACCACGCGTTTAGCATGCACTGATCGTGCCAAATCTCACGCCGCCGTTCATGTATGAAAGATTCACTAAAGATTTATTTATTTATTTATTTTATAGTTGGCACATTATCTCAAAAAAATTGTGCATTATATTTTTTAAGTGTAGGAAATAAATCATATATATATGTTCACTGAAGATTTATTAATTAATTTATAGTTTGCTCATTATCTCAAAAAAATTGCGCATTACATTTATTACGTGTAGGGAATAAATCATATATATATATATATAAGATTCACTAAGATTTGTTAATTAATTTATAGTTGGCTCAATATCTCAAAAACAAAAATGTGCATTGCATTATTTTTAAGTGTAGGGAATTAATCATAAATAGATATGGTTTAATTAAGTTGATTTTGTTGTTAGTTTTATTCCCCATGCTGCTCTGTTCGTTTTGTATGGTATGCTTTTTCTTTAGGTCATGTTTAAGAAGAGCATACAATATATGTTTCCATATGATGGGGTCTCCTATGCAATTTGTGTTAAACAAAAACGAACTTATATGTTTAGGTTTAATAAAAGGTTCAACTACATGCAAATGTCAAAACATATATTTTGTTAATTTAAAGTATCTTCGGTTGATATAGGGTAAAAATAGAATTATAATTCTAAGAACAATAATTCTTACATTTTTTTATTGTACTTAAAAATAATATTAGTAATAAATTATAAATATATCTAAAATAACTGATACATACTTGCCCTAATTTATGGTTTGACTATTGGACTTAGGTCTTATTAGTAGATATAGAAATATACTTGAAAGGATTAAAGAATAGCTACTTCTTCATAGGAATCATAATTCTATTAAATAATTATTCAATTAATCAAATGCAAGAATAGATCTATAAATTAATAAGAAAACTCACATTTTATGGAATAAGTTTGAATCGCTTTATCTTATTGTAGTTATTGAGAAAACCAATTATTAATAAGATATCACTAAGAATAATAAAAAGTTAGATAATATAAAATATAAATGATGAGAAGATAGCGATGGATCCCCTCCTAGAAGATTTCTTTTGTAGTCAAGCTTTCATTTCTTTTGTTACAAAATTTGTGGCTCCTTGCAAATTGCTCATATATTTTAATTGACAAGCACATGAAGATTCAAATATATAAATGGCAAGTGTATATTTCATGGCATTTATGATGTGTATTCTTTACTGGCTTTCATGCGAAACGAAAATATGTATCAAATTTACGGTATAAGTTTAGTTATAGCTCAGGCCTACTGCTTGATAGAAACCAAACCCTAAAATTTCAACGAAGAGTGAAATATTTTGCAATTTAATTATGTGATTAATTCACTATGTAAAGAAAACATCAATTTTGCTCTAGCACCATATTTATGTTGAATATGACTTAATTAGTTTTTGCTAATTCACATTTTAATACGAGACGCTATTAGTGACTTATGATGCGACATTTTTTATAATATAAAAAGTAATTTATTTACAATTTTTAAGATATTTTCCGATGCACTCATTTCCCTAATCTTTGAAAGTGAACAATTTAATTTTACAAAATATGCATTCAAACTCCCAAGTAAACATTTTATGCTTGATAAAAATAAAAAATAAAAATAATATTAAGTGTAAGAAAATATTAAAAAATAAAGAATAAAAAAGCGAGTAATCTATTTTTTATTTAATGTATCTTTTTTATTTTAGTATCTTTTATTATTGTTTATCCAAGAGCTCTTTCACTTTATTTTGAAGATGAGAGGCCTTAATGCCCACTTTCAACCATCAAAAACTAATTATACGTGAATTAAATATAAAAATATATATTTTAATTCCTTCAATACATCAATGATCCAAATAAAATGTTTCTAAGAGCTAACAAAAGTTTTGGCAAAGTCACCCTATAAGATTCAATATAAATATGGTACAATAATAGGGCCCATGCTTTCTTAGTTACTGATATCAAATTCAATATCCCTATTCTTAATATATATATATATTAAGTTATGTAAAAATTTTAATTCAATGTGTCCCAACAAGATGCATAGAAGTAATGTTTGGTCCATAATACAGCACAAGACAAGGAAGATAGCACCACACATGATGAATAGTAGGTTTTTTATGCAACGTTTAGTGTGCCAAACTTCTTCTTTTTTATTGTATGTTGTTTGTTATATAAATATACTATACTAGAATGGTAATTCCATCAATAATATTATTTATGTTATTTTATATTTATTTTAATTATATGTTCTTGTTATCATTGCTACTATTGCCACCACCATTATACCATAACTATAACACCATCACCATCCTTCATTTCTCCTCAACCAACATAGCACCATTATGGGGGAGATATAGTAATAATGGTGATAAAGTATTGGTGGTTATGGAGGACAATAATGGCAATGCATAATAGCGGTAGTATTTGAGGTTTTTTGAGTGGTAATAACAAAGGGCAATGTTATGGTAGTAATATTGGAGGTAATGGTAATGGTAGCAACGATAGCAGTGGTAATAAGTGTGGTAACCATGGTATCGAAAACAACAATGTTGGCTATGGTGATGGTATTAAGGTTGAGGTAGGGGTTGAAAAAAAAGTATTAATTTAGAATTTTGCTTAAAAGATTTTATTTTATCCTTTCCCAAAATTTTATGCCACTAAATGGAGGGGACAACAATTTTAATATTATAAGGAGAGTTAAATCTAATACTTGATTTATTTTATAAACTGAACATGACACAACAGATTTTCTATTATGCAGTGCTTCAAAAGTTGCAAATCTAATGCTATAAAAAACCACTATAAAAAACTTAGATGGGTGTAACTATTGGATTTCAATTAAGATTTTAATAGTTTTGCATTTTTTTATAAGGACTATAACTAAGTCGATTCGACATAATATAGTATTAAGCTTAAGCTAATACTCAACTTGAAGCAATATCCAATAAGCTCAAGTTTAATTAGATTAAACTTATTTAGATTCAATTTCTCTAAAATATATATATTATTAAATTAAAATAATATTAATATTCAAAATTGACTAAAGCTCAACTAAAATTCAAGTGCAACTCAAGCTTGATGAGAATCAAGAGCTAATCAAGTTAATTAAACATTATGAAATTTGAACTCAATTTGATAAATTACTCAAATATCTTGATTTTAACCCTAATTTGATATACTAATGGAGAAGCTAGAGCTTGAGTTCAATTAGATGAATTACTTGAATATCTCAAATTCAAGTTTAGCTTGATAAACTACTCAAGTATCTTAAGCTCAGCTAGGATAGATTATTCAAATAGTTTGAACTAGTGTTCAACTTGGATTTGATAAATTATTCAAATAATCAAACTTGAGTTCAATTCCATAAACGTTAAATTATTTGAATAGTTCAAACTTAATCACTATGTAATTAAACTCAAATTATTATGTAACTATATATTCCTGTAGCCACAAGTTTATAGACCCCTAGTTTTTCGTTGATTAAAGCACGCCAAGCTGGCTAAAGACTTTGATATAGCTGGACCCATCAACGTCTTCCTTTTCTTTGGCAAAATAATATTAATTATTCTTACATATTTACCACCCTTCTTTTAAGGTGTGATAGGATTAAAGATTACGTAGCCGCAGCTTAAGAAGACTCCACCGTCCTCACTGTTAATCATATTTTGTCTTGATTAACTAATTATTTATTAGTAGGTGTCCCACGTTGGATTGTTTTATCATTAAAATATAAAATATTTTAATATTTTTTTTAGAAAAATATTGGAGGGAGGACGAATCCCACCTCGATGTGCCCCCAGATTTACACTGAATCTTAATTCTTAGCCAATATATTCAGAAGATAGCTAGCAAAAATCTTGAAAATTAAGGGACAGTTCCTTTCATGTGAGAACCATTCTGTCCTCGTACAAATGTGCAGGGCTCACGTTCACTACATCAATGCTTACATCTATTATTTATTTATTTATTTTTCCTTAATATCCATGGGTGATATATTGGAATAAATTAGAAATGAATTCTATTCATTTTTATGTTTAAAGGTATTTTTAAAAGTTAAAATTATAATTTGCTATAATGGACAATTCCTAACTTAAAAAAAATTCAATTTCGCTTTTGAGGAAATGGAATTCCATTCCACCTCATTGATTGTAATTACTTTAATAGCCTTTCTATTCATTTATAGATATTTATCACATCATGAGTTAAGGATTTTTTTTAATAAATAACATTAAATCACATCCCATCTCATTCCATTTCATGAATGTTTTTAAACACAATAATGGATTTAACATTTTATTATTGATTCCATTTCAATTCATTATAATTTATTCTATTTCAGATCATTCACATATACTAAATGTGATATCAATGTTTTCATCTATTATTTATTTATTTTTCCTTAATATCTATAGGCATAAGGTCAAAGCCCATAATATTTTTTAACGTAGGATTATCTTAATATGTTTTATGATAGAATAATACGATATTACGTTTTCTTAAATTGTTGAAGTCTTGCCAAATGTCAAAACCACTATAATTTAATGGTATAAATATTGATCTCTAATGAGATGAACTAGATTCCCCCTCTCTAAAATTTAATATGTATAATAGTTGGGAAAACAAAAACAAAAAGTCATGGCATACACATACCAATGCAATGAGAATTGTATACTACCCTAAACAAGAAAAAAAATCATTAAATATGATATACCATGTGAATATTAATTGAACTAGCTAGGTTGTAATTGAGTCAAGTTGAGACAATAGAGTATTAAATTCAATTCAAATTCAATTGAATTTATAATTTTAAGTTTGATCTCAATTCAAAGTGGTACCCAACAAGTGTAAGCATGACTAAATTAAGTTCATTTCAACTTGATATCTTAAAAATATTATTATTAATTTAATAAAAATAATATTGATATAGATATATAAACTTGCCTTGAATTTATCTAGCATTTAAGTTTGACTAGAGTTTGATTAAGCTTACGAGCTAGTCAAGTTAAACATTATAAAACTTAAGCGCAACTTGGTAAACTACTCAAGTAAATCAAACTCGAGCTTTGATTGTAGCTGAATTGAATTCAAGTAGTTTACTACTAGGCTCATCTCTTTTGTACTCTAGTTTATATGTTGGAACACATTTTAAATTTTTTAATATGGAAACTGCTAAAATATATATATGTATAGCTATTTTATAGTAAGCCTCCAATACGTGTTAGATAATATATTTCAAATGAAACATTTGATATATTTTTCATTTAGGAACATTAAGATAATACATGTAGAAGAAAGTGGAATATATATTTGGAGAAAGATATGCCAAATCGTACGAAAAATCTACTAAAATAATATCATTTTCTTTTAAATTCGTAAAATAGTGCACCCTAAAAAATTATTCCAAAAATAGGTTTTAAAATTGCAAACTCAAAACACACCTTCAATTTTACCAATTTTGGCAAAACTGTGTCTACGCCTTCAGGCAATTTGCTTGAAGGTACAGATCATGTATGTGTCTTTAATAAATTATTCTAACAAATTTTTTTGACATCATTACCCACCATCCAATAATTTTTTCTAATAATGCAAATCTATAAAAATTATTATAAAGCGGCACTGTAAATTTGCACAGTATCACATATGAACTTGAATGTGCAAAAAAAAAATTTGCATTGACAGTTTGTATTATAAATGTAATTCCCCATTCCATTATTCAGACATATCTATTTCTTCTTCCATTCTTCTTCTTCTTCCTCCACAGTTCACACTTTCTTTTTTCTTAATTTATTTTTTACGCAAGTTTAACTTATACATCTATGAGTATAGAAATATCAACAGGAGTTCTTCCTAATTTCTTCAACAAAAAACCTTGATTATGCTATATTTCAATGCGTTTTTCTTGAAAAAATTATTTTTTCACATTATATTACTTTTCGTCAATTCACATAAAATTAAATGCAATTCTTCGTAATCTACTGCTTTATTAAAATAACAATAACTATTATTAATTAATTATTAATTTGTTATTAATTAATTGCTAATATATCATTAATTAATCTTTAGCAAATTAATTAGTAAAAAAATTATAGTGATTGTAAATAAAATGTCTTAGTTTATTGTTGTGAAAAATTTTATAAAATTAAGTTGTTGTTAATTAATCATTAATTTTTCATTAATTAGCTACTAATATGTCACTAATTAATCCTTATAAAATTAATTAGGAAAAAATTTTCTTATTGATTGTAAATGAAATGTTTTGATTTGTTGTGAAAATTCTCATAAAATTAAGTTGTTGCCAATTGATTGTTAATTTGTCATCAATTAGTCACCAATATGTCATTAATTAATCATTATAAAATTAATTAGTAAAAAAATTTATATTGATTTTAAATGTAATAATATCTTGATTTGCTGTTATGAAAATTGTTGTAAAATTAAGTTATTGTTAATTGATCATTAATTAATCGCTAATATATCATTAATTAATCGTTACAAATTAATTAGTAAAAAATTTGTATTAATTGTAAATATAATATCTTGGTATATTATTTAAATTATCATAAAATTATTTTGATATTAATGCTAACATTTTTTCTTTTTCTATGCATAATAAATGGAGTATGGACTTTTTGATCCTTCAGTTTTGACCTACCAGGAAAGACATTAATCACAAGCCATCTAGAACGGAGAGGTAAATCATATTTAACTTGTTGATTACTTTATATTCCATTACCAATAGCACAACATTTCACTTCTTAAATTTTAGGATTAATCATGGCTCACCATTCAACGATGCGAGTTATCACTTTGTCAATCTTCGAATGGAGCTATTCCTACAGTTGGCAAGATTCCAAGGTATAAGCCACATGTTATTCATACAATTGGATTAACACATGATAACTATCCCAGTCAAACAATAGAAGCTACAGACACACATTTCACATGCCAACTGGCGAGTTCACTATTACCCTATAGGATATTAAGGTCCAATTAGGCCTCCTCATTGATGGTCAGGCAATTACAAAGAGTAGTTGCCTAAATTAAGGTGCAACATGTGATAGATTGCTAGAGGCGAGGCCTCAAGTCTAGTAGTAGGGGGGCTACGTTAGCATGATGTAGCTTCGTGATATGTATTGAGTCCTTCCAACCCACGCCAATGGAGAGTTAGTTCAATGCCATATGCATGCGTGTATATTGTAGCTACTAAGGGTAATTATCTTTGTTAATAAATCCAACTCGCTCGTCCACATGATGTTTTTACCTTTGGTGGAGCATTTTGACATTAGAGAGACATATGGTTAGAGGTTCACATGTCTAGCCTAGTTGTATCGTCAGCTTTATGTCGCATCATCCTCGTTGGCTCATGAGATTGGAGGGGCTATGATACTCCTACAAGTTTGGGCATATGATAGATTCTCACACATAGCACCCCTTAGCCGATACAAACTAATTATAGAGGTTAAAATTCCCTTGGCCACACGTTAAAAGACACAGAAGGACACTCAGCATTACTCGACCCATGTAGTTAGCGCATATCGAGATGCTCTTGACAAACAGAATGATGAACAAGTATTTTGGTAACTGTTTTTTTCTTTTCTTTTCCATTTCATCATATGCATCATTAACAATAAATCTTACTTGCTATCCTTTAGAATGGGTGGGAGGCATATGCTGAGAAATTGATTTACATTCTACCACCTTTCTATAGAAGCAACATATACATTTGGACCACTCAGGTACCACTCATATGTTTCCACATAGTTAAGTGGCATTATCCTAACCGTGTTGCAAGGTAATTTAGGGGGTTTCAATATATTCCATAAGATATGAGCACGCAGCTAAATCTCCATTAAATCAACCTACGTAGGAGGATTGATGTGAATTGGTTGGTGCAACATACAATGTAGATATCCTTATGGGAAGAGTGTTTGGACCAGTTGGTGTACATGAAGGGCCCTTATGGCATGCATGAAGAATAAATGAGGTGGTACAGATCTATCAACTGTCGAGATATAGGATGCATGAGAGTAGTTCTTGAATATTTAGTAAGTACAACATCAATACTAGCTAGTGATCCATTGCATATCTGTTGCTTATTTAATTTATGATTCATTCTAACATGTAAGCTGATACATTAAGACAAATCCACCTATCTTCGAATCATAACACAGTTGTTAGTTTAGTTGATCATGGTCTTAAATTCATACATAACTATGGGAGGTAATGCTATACCCGTAGGCCCACCAACAGCATGGCGCGGAGCTTAAGGCTGAGGTATAACTTGCTAGCATATGGCAACAGCAGCTGATTCCTATGCGTCGTTAAACCGCGAGACGTTGACAACTCCAAAACTAAGCTGAGGCACATGAATATCCAATATAGGACCAACAATTCTCACTAGATTCTGGTATGATGTATGACAACTCGGCCTCAATGCCTAACACATATGTCACACCACATTGTCATTCCATTAGTGGCCCTATCCCTACACCACCTACTCCGCATAAGAGACGCTCCGATAAACAACCAATATATCAAGGAGAATCCTTGCAACGTGCTATAGAGTGGAATCTAATGCCTCCTTAAGACTTCAACGATACCCCTCAATACCATTTAACACGAGTCACAAGCTCCTCCTACCCTATATTCAAGGTCATCAAGAGAGCCTACAAACGCATTTGCCCAACTGGCAAGATAGTTTACTAGGAGAATAAATAGTAGGGGATAAGATTCTATTTTTTGTTATTTATTTCATATGTAAATATTTTGCCGAAATTTTTTATTGATATGAATTAATATTTGAAATTGATAAATTTATTAACATTGTCTAGTAAATTATTTTTTTCCTATTTTAATATCTATGCTTTCACTTTTTTTTTAACAATTGTTTCTAAGATTTTTTTATAGTTCTTTTCACACTGTTTATTTATGATTTTCTTTACATGATTTTTCATTAAATTTTTTTCCAATGATAACTTTTCTAAAATTCAATTTTTTAAAAATAAATTAAAGGCTCACATACAAATAGAAAAAAAATTAATAATTTTAAAAATTATGAACATTGATTTAAAATAAATAAAACAAAACTGAAGGTGTGAACTCGATCCACGGGCTCAGTTAATAATAGCAAAGTAGGATTGAGCATTTGGTCTAATTTTATGATAAATCTCTTTATTCCTCCAAATAGATTGATGTTCTATTTCTCATATAATTTGTTCTCATTTCACTTATTTTTTGAAATTCTTTTAGTTAAGACAATTCTAACATTGTATTAGGTAATTTATAATTATACATTCTTATATTTGATTTGAGTACACTTAATCCTCTATTTTTGAAATTAAGAATTTAAACAAATTTCAAGAAGAAAAAAGAAATGTGCTTTCACCTTTATAATGACCAATTTTCCTTGATAAAAATGATTACAAAAAATAAAAGATAAAATGAGTATCTATTTTTTCTAATTTATGTAATTCATTTTTTTTTCTAATTTGCATGGACTTGAATCACTTTCAAAGCTACTTAGTTGTTCTAATCACATTTCACTATATGCAATATATGTTTATCATTATAATTTTTACTTATACATTTGAATGTACCGTTTCTATTTAAAAAATTAACAAATGGATTATAGCTACCTATGTGGATATCAAATAAAAAGAACTATGAATAATAATTTATCCCAAACAAGCTCAACTTGCTCTCACACTTATCATGTGAACTCCCTCTTAGATCATCAACATTATACAAAAGCAAGTTGAGTCAAAAATAAATTAAATAACAATAAAATGCTAAAGAACATGCTTGCTACTCCTATTGCCTTGTACAATGCCATCCCATAGCATAGTCTACTACAAAACTAAAAATAAGAAGGTTTTAATTGCCATTAAAACATTATAAAATAAAGTTTTAAATCCACAAATTTAATAGTAAAGTTCAAACAATTCATGAGAAACAATCATGTATCTCATTCAACTTCTAAGCTCCTCATCATCCAACATCAAGCATTAACTTCGATCATTTTGCTCTCTACTCCATTCAAACATTCTAACACTTTATAAAAATAATAATAAAGAGGGAAAACAATAACTCAATACCTATACATATTACATCATACAAATACATAACATGATCATATGAAAACTAACTGCAAATAAATTAGAGGAAACAGTTCAGTTCAAGTTATGTGGTTTGATTTAATTCAACTCACCAAACCGAATAATGAATCATTCGATCCTTCTTTGAATCAAACCACAAACAAAACCAAAATTAAAAAAAAAAAAAAACCACATTTTGAGGTTTACTATAGTTTGCTTCAATTTTTGGCTTAGTTTGATTCGATTCTGTTTTATGAACACCCTACTAAAAATCATTAATAATTGCAATAATTTGATAATATTATACTAATATTTGATGACTATAAATCTTTAGTTATTAAAATATATCAAAAAGAAAAAGATCTCCAAAACCTTTTGCGCAATTATTATCTAAGCTAGTTATATATTAAGGCATCTTCATCCTCAATTCTTGATACCAAATCCAAAATTAAAGATCTACATTTTGAGGCTCTTAATAAATGAAGAGAGATCTTTATATTTCTTCTGACAAGTGTCACATAGAAATTCTTTTTAAAAATCTAGAAACTCCCCTCAATGACCTAAAAATAAAGTGACAAATTCTTGAAAAAAAAAAACTTTTAAAATGCTAATATAGACCTTAAAGCTTTAAATGGAATCCAACAACCGAAGATGCGCTTAGCCAGGATAACTAGTTTGGCACTCATTACTAAAACTTGTAAAGTTAATTTTTTGCTAGAAGGCAAACATTTTCTGGTGTCTAATAAATATAAAGTACATTGGCTTGGCTTCATTTCGCTTCTTTTCACCATTCTCGTGAGCATCCAATAGCCGTGTATGCATGGCATTGTTAGTAGCATCGAATAACGTACGAACGTTTTCTGAATTTATGCAAGTAGGTTAAAATTGTCTGATGGATTTAAGTACAAGTGTAATGCATGACAAGGATACTTAGAAAATTAGTTGTGTCCGTTTTGGTTCAGATTCTCGTGAATGCTTGAAGATAATGATGGGAAATAAGCCAAGCAACTCTGTATTATCTTTGGTGAAGATCAACTAAACAAGATTTGGATATATTCGAAATATATTTTTTTATATTTATTTTATATATGATCAGCTTTTCATTTTTATAAAAGAACATTTAGACACCAAATATTGAAAAACATAGTTTTAAACTCATATATGACTATTTTGTCATTACTAAAAATAAAAATAGATGAAAAAAAAAAAGTAGACTTTTGTCTTCTTATTTTTCTGATTTCATTTTTTATTTGGTAATTATATATATATATATATATATTAATTTTTACCGTTAGTAAAATGATCATATAGTGATTGAAAAACAACACATTTCTAAAGATCAGGATGTTTAGGTGCTTTAGTTTAAATATAGAGGAGCCTAGTGCAATACGGATAAAATAAGCAACTATCTTTGTAATTTAACTTTAGATTTTGATGAGGCGGTTTCTTTCATCTGTATTAAGGTCAAATGTCACAAAAGAAAAGGAAGAAATTTGTGTTGTTTAAAATATATGAAAATTAAATCGTCATATCTATCAATTATTTTGACGTTATATGTTAATTGACTATGAAATCAGTGTAAAGGATCCCATATGAAACTCTCCCTGAATTTTGCTCATATTCTCTATTTAATTGGTTTTATATGTGTAATGCCCTAAAAATCAAACATGCTATAACTCACCTCATGTCTTTACTAAACCAAGACATATTAAGGCTCTAATGAACCTATCAAAGCTTGTGGATTTATTGGCATGTCTTCACTGTGGAACATTGGGAGCTTCATGTTGTTGTGTCAATAGCCCCATCAAATGGTTTATAGTTTGCAACAGCTGGACTATCTCTTCAGCCATTTGACCTCGTCCTCCTTGTGACTGCTAACCTTGATTGTTCTCCTAATTTAGGTGGCCACATCCAACACTCCTTCCTATGTCTAATCCGATGATTCTTCTTGGAGACATTTTGAAGAAGAGACAACCGGATAGACTTGAGAGTTAGTATCAATCAATATTAGTATTAAGGTGTGTTAGTATATACATATATACCTCTACACATAATGCATATTCATATATATATAACCTAGCAGTTGAAATAAGTGTAGGTAAAATATTAATATAATAAAATAAATTACTTGATAAAATAAACGTCCCATAATTATGCTCACTCTCCTTATGTCTCACCATCATACAGATTAAATACTTAATCCCTCTAACGATCACATCCTATTTTTTACTGTTTAAAACTTATCCTTTAATGATCATCACCTATGCTCTATAGATCAAAACCTAAGTCCTTAAAGATCATCAACAAACCTAAACTCTTAAGGATCATTAACCTATGCTCTAATACCATCTAAATTGTAATGCTCCAAAACCCTAGCATGTTATAGCTCGCCACGTATCCTTACCAAACCAGGACACGTTAAGGCTATGAACCTCCTCTAAGACCACTTGATCCTATAAATCCTGTAAACATCAATCAAGTATAACTAATACTTTCTATATGATATAATTACAACTTGTAAAAGTTAACTCTTAAAAGAAATACTCTTAACACATCAATCAAATCACTTAGATAATTAAAGGTCCTAAATCTAAAATAATTGTCTAAACTTCAATTGTTTAGTTCTCAATGAATCTTCATAGTAGTAATAGAAATCTTCCTCCTCCCTCTCCTGTATATTCATTCCCAATTCTTATTCTTGGTTAATAGTTCCCTCAATGCTTGCATCTAAAAAAATATATCCTCGAGGGATAAGCTAATGCCCAATATGTATAATAACATGCACTCACGCATGTACAAGCAAGAACTTAATTCACATACATTTATGTAGATCTTAACCATCAATCAATAGGTTTATGATATACTTAAGTCCACAAAGCATCAATGGAGTACTTATGACTCTATCAAATACATTCAAAAACTTAATCCTTAAACTGGTGTTGGGAACTACTACTATGGCCCCAATACCCAAAAGTCCTTAAAACATTTTCAAACTTAACCTAATGTAGGAACTACCACTTCAGGCCCCAACACTCATGAATCCTTAAACCTTAAAAATCAGTGATGAGATTGGCCATTACAAGCCCCACGCCCATGAATCCTTAAACCTTAAACCAACCCAGATCATTTCCAAACACGATTGCACTAAAGACAACATCACATAAGGATCATTAAAGTGCTCCCTAAGGATCTGCCATTATAGGCCCCTAAGTCGACCAAGCACATACAACAAGCAACTTAAACCAAACTTAAACCAATCCATTCAACTTAATCAATTTGGATATATATACTAACTTAACAAGCATAGGATAACAAACAAGTTACACGTGCTTAGAATCATAATCCTAAGCAAGTTGGTTCTTGGACTTAAAGGAACTTAAAATCTATCAAAGCAACAATGATCTCTTCTTAGTACTAATCTAAGAATAATCTAAATTTCTTAATTCTCTTAGCCTATTAGATTTTCTAAGGTCTTAATAATTGTTTAGGTAGTATTGAATTTCATTTAATTAGAAAATAAATCAAGAAACAAAGTGCTTCTAAGTACACATTCATATTTGAGGCCATGTGCTTTAGCACGGTTGGGTTACACAGTCATGTCACATGGTTGTGTACCTTTTTGTAGGTTTTAACATTTTAGCACGCCTAAGTACACAATCGTGTACTTTTCTATAAATTTTCCATCTTCAACACGTCCTAGTACACGGGCGTAAACTTCAACCATGTACCCTTTGTACACATACTCATTCCTGCACGAGCAAGCACACGGATGTGTACTTGACTGTGTTCCATATTGTCCTTCACGAACCCTAATTCCACTTTTCCAATTCATCCCTAAACCTAATTTCCATGATCCTATATCTAATTGATTCTCAATATTTGTAATTTCTAATGCATTTTTCATATTAGTATACTTACTCGTCTAATTGCTTGATTCAAACTCCTAATCGCTTGATCTTCATAGTCTTTCTATGCTTGTTCCTTGATCCAACTCTGATGGAATCATATAGTGACACTTACATAAATCCTTAATTCTATATTCATGAATACAATTGCTATCATAGAAATCCTAACGTTGTAAATTTAAATCAAATCTTGGTGTAATCCTCTTAGTTGCCTTTATGTTCTCCAGAGAGCATCTAATCTTCTTGTCTATCACTTTTCTCTATTATTGTGCAAATGGCTAAAGGAAGAGCGCTAGGTCAACTTAAGCTTAAATACTCCTTCAAGGAAATGACCACTTTACCCCCCTTATTTTATAAAAATTCCACTTTTGGCCTTAGCTCTTTTATTAAATAAATATTAATTAAAAATGTTTTGTTTAGGTATTTACAATATGATGGCCTTAGAAGGTGTTTAATCAATATATATGTGATGAAGAAGAAAATATAAAGAGACATAGTTATGAAAATAAGTCCCTATATTATTAACTATATTCACATAAAAAATTGTCAAAGCATGATCTCATCTCTATAAGAACTCCTAAATATGCACATACCCCATTACTAAATATGGTTATGAGATGGAGCAATCTTGAATCTGGACCTAGCAATTTTAGGTCTCTAAAATGAGGAACCAGCCTTAGACTTGTAAGACCTGATTTTAGGCTATGTTCAAGGACTCATAGGTTTACAGGCCAATTTTAGACTTGTTGGTTCATGAGGTCAATTGTAGATCCATAAATTAGCCTTAATTTTTTTTAATTAAAAATATATAATTTAAAAAATTAAAAATTAAAAAAGATTATAAGCTTAAAATTCTTAATAGTTTTTAACTTATTTTGTAAAAACTTAAAAAGGACTTACATCTATTTATATAGAACCACACCCAAGTAGAATTATTATCTTAATAATGTGGGATAAAAGTGTATAAAAGAAAATCAAAAGATAAAAGTTGGTTTTAGTCCCATATTATTAAGAAATGAAAACTTCTTTTTAATGAATTTTATAAATATTCAACTATATATACTTTTTTGGTGTATTTATTTCTTATTTTGTTAATAACAATATATTAAATATTGTAAATAGAAATTAATTTTTATAATTTAATATAGAAATAATGTAAATTTTTAATATTATTTTAATTTTTTTTTTTTTTTGGACAAGTCGAACTCAATAGGTTCAATGGGTTCGATGGTTAAACTACTAGGGACCCGTCAAATTGCCGGATACCTTCACAGTTCTAAAACCAATCATATAGGGTTGGTTTCAGGCTTGGACCCATCGATATAGGTCCAACTCAGATTTAGCTTGTGATAATGTCTATCTATTATCATTACTAAAACTTTAAAATTATCACTAAAATGATCATAAATAGTAATAATTTTATGAATTTAACAACAATTTGGATGGTGTATTCATATTCTTAAAAGTTATGGGGGAACAACAATTATATTTTAGAAGGTTTATCTATACCTAATCAATATTTTTTTTAATATTAATTTACAATTTTCCAAATATAGAATGTGAAAATTACCTACACCGATGATCTAGTTTTAGCATAAGCGGTTATGATATCAACTCTAACATAATTGAAAAAAGATTCATTGACTATTATATGCCATATGTTATGTACACGTGACATATAAGTATTAATAAAAATTTTATACTCATGATATTGAAATGAATAATTTCTAAAACAAATACCATCTATATTTTGCATAAAATATATACATTGAACTTGATATTTACACACCAATATATTATAATATGTGAGATATAATATCCAATAATATTTTTAACATGAGTAAATATACGGGAGTCTTATGCATTTTGACAATAATTTCTTACCTTCATTATGAATATGATGCCATAAATGGATTCTAGCCCTAATTTGCTTTGTGCATTGCGTGGGTAGAGATGTATTCATATGCATATATCATTTACATGGTCATAATTTGTTTTATCAGCTCGTTGATCCATCTTTTTCACAATCGGTCGACACTTCGAGTGGACTTAAAGAATACGTCATCAAGAAAAAAAATAATAATGTAGCACCTTCTCTTGTCCAGTTATCTAACAACACTTGAATAATTATTTTTTTTTATAAGCACTCTTGAATAATCATGATTATTATTTTCCATAATTTTTAAAAAATAGATACAAAACTTTTGAAACCATCACTAATGACCCATAAATAATAGTAATTTTAGTACTTTGATGAAAGCATAAAGAGATATATACATATTTTATATTCAAAAGCTTTGAAAAGGTAAAGACATACCTATAAGATTTTAGAGGGTCTATATGTGATCATAATTTTAAAGGTGCACCAATGATTTAAAAAATAATAATAATACAACATATGATTTTTATTATGTCTGCTTGGTATGTTAGAGAACTCACCTAACTCTTGGATCTATTACCATATTTTGTCAAGTACAACGTATCTAACTATGGGACATGTTGAGATTAAGATATCTAGATTTGAAGTAATCTATGCATATGATATCGTGCTCATGTCATTGTTTAATCTTTACCCGTTGTCGAAGGGAGACTTAGGTTTCCCATCCAACCAGATTATGAGTTGTGCGTGAACATCAAAGTAAATGATACGGATATTTCTTTCCACTCCGAGATCAAGCTCCCATTTTTAATCAATATATATAAGGATTGAATATTAAAATAAATTTGATCTTGACAACTAGCATTAGTGTACTCTCTTTTGTTTAAAAATCATAATGAAGAGTAGATGTAGATCCTGTCACATATTAGTTTAAATCCGGATACATGATATACTTCTTATCTGGAGTTCCACTTTTGATAAATTAGCTTTACTTATCTTTCAAGAATGTAAGCACCACTCTCTTATACAAGCACACCACGCACACACAGAGGCTTTATGTGTGACAAATTGATTTATGGGACCCATTCACCTTTCAGGAACTCAATGAATTGCGTTGTGCGTTGGCATGGAAGGTACAAGGATCAAGCAACACGCACGGCCATCATGTATGATATGGTTGGTTCTGATCAGAGATTATAGAAAAAGGTTTGTTTTAAAAAAAAATAAAATAAAAGGATCAGCCTATCCTCTATATGAGGCTAATACGAAGTGATTAGAATGAAGACACACGTTTGGATGTGAAATCCTACAAGAAAACCAATAGAAAAGAGAGAAAGGGATTTAGGAGGAAACAAGAGAAAAGCATTATGTGAAATGTCCCGGACAAACTTCAGTAAAAAATCATGAATAGGGGAGATGCAAAATTCAATATTTTATAAGTTGTGTATAGGAATAATTTAAACTCGTGCGTATGCATACGAGATAAAGTCTTAATACAAATCTATATATAAGCCTCAAATAACTCTAGATTCGTATTACATCCAAATGAGGAAAGCAGGAAACAAATGTAGACATCTCCGTTTCTTGTAATCAACCATCAAGAACAGCAGCCGACTGCTACCTACTCGATCTCATCTAGAGTCTTGTCTTGTCAATAGCTGCTTGTCACCCCCAGTCAATCGATCCCCAGCCCCAGTAGAACTGATCCACGTCTCCACTTATCTTTGATCAACTTGGTTTGTTTGAAACCTCCAAACTTTGACTTTGTTGTGGATTTTGTGATCTTCAAGTTGTATCTTGCTATAAGCATGCTGATCCCGCACACTTTCCTACTCATGGCCCATTTGCTTTAAAATATATATATACATTTAGAAAAGTTATTCTTTTGAAAATAATTATTTTAGAAATTGTAAGGTAATAAATATTTTATTGTTTACTTCCTAGAAACTCTATTGCAGAGAATAACTATTTGAATGCTTGAATTGCAATTGTATTATTGAGTTAAGAATAGAATAAAAGTGTCAACACAATCATATTTTGTGCAAAATATCTTTACTACTATTACCACCATTTTCACCATCTATAAATACCCGAATTTATTTAATGTATTAAATATATATTATAATGAAAAGTAAGGACAAGAGAGAGATTTTATTAAACTAGAAGGGATAAATGAGTCATTTTACACACAGAGTATAAATAATCCATTATGACCTAGGACTTTTTTTTTTTACCTCTTCACAGTAACAAACAAGAAAACCTTGGAAACGTTCTCTACATAAACCTAAAGGCGACTAAGGGAAAACAACATGATTCAATTTCATTTACAAGAGGTAAGGATTCTATGTAAGAATTTCAATTATGATTACTGAATTTAGAACTTATACAAGTATCATATGTGCATCGAAATTAGAATAAAGAATGGGACGAGACAAGCACCAAATCCAATGATCAAGGAGTAGATTTGCCAAAACTTGGAAGTAAGTAATCTAACCTATGTTAATTGAGTAGAAAATTCATGTTTTAGGATTTATTTAAGCTTAGGATTAGAGAATGTGGAGATTGGATGAATTGGTAGAAGAAAATTAGGGTTCGTAAGAATTTACCGAGAGATACAAATTGGATGAATTGGTAGAAGAAAATTAGGGTTCATAAGAATTTACCGAAAAATACACGGCATCGCAATACGGCCGTGTTTCGATCGTGTTAAATGCAAAACATACCTAAAGATGCACAACCATGTTGAACGCAAAAAATATCGAGAGATACACGGCCTATCTACACAACCGTATTTCGACCGTGTTAAATCCAAAACTCATCAAAAAATACATGACCTTTGATACAATCGTGTATTAGCCATGTTGAGTTACACGGCTTCCAACATAGCGATGTTGAGTGAAACATAACTCCATTCTATATCTATTTAACTCCTAATTAAACTAATTTCCATGCCACCTCGATAGTTAGTAAGACCTTTGATAACCTAATAGATTAAGAAAGATTAAGGGATTATAATATTCTTATATTAGTACTAAGAAGAACTTATTGATGTTGTATAGATTCAACTTAAGTTCATGACCAAACGTGCTTAAAGCTAAGATTCAAAATACGTGTAACTTGTGTGTTATTTTGTGCTTAGTCAAGTTAGTAAACATATTGAAAATGATTAAGTTGAATGAATTGGCTTAAGTAGTTAATTGGTTATTGTATGTGTTTGGCACGGCTTAGGGGCCCGTAGTAGTAAATCCTTAGGGAATACCCCAATGATCCTTGTATGACATTATTCTTAGTAGAGTCGTGCTTAGAAATTATCTGGGTTAGGTTAAGGTTTAAGTGGTTTAAGTGTATCATGGGTGTGAGAATTGTAGTGGCAGCTCTTATCACCAAGATTAAGTGGTTTAATCGGACATAGGTGTGGGACCTGTAGTGATAGTTCTCAATACTAGGTTTAAGTGGATTAAGTGTATCGTGGGTGTGGGGCCCATAGTGGCAATTCTCATCACTAAGTTTAAGTGGCTTAAGGGATTATGGATATGGAGCCTATAGTAGTAGTTCCCATCAACAATTCATGTTCCAATAAGTTAAGTGTGTTAAGAAGGGTTATGAGTACTCTGTTGTTACTTGTAAACTTAAATTATATCATGAAACAGTTACTTGTGTTTAAGTACTACATAATGCTTATGATACCTATTCATGTTTATTCTCGTGTGTGTGCTTATGTTATACATACTAAGCATTAGCTCACCCTTCAGGGAACATTTTTTTAGATGTAGGTATTGAGGGAGATGATAACCCAAAAGATAACTTGGGATTAGGTGAAGCACAAAGAGAGAAAGAAGATGGTTACCATTATTACTATGGTGATTAGAAGTTAAGGAGAATTTTGTTATTTGGATGTAATGGTCAGTATCATCTAGAGAATGTTAATTTAGAGTTTTATAGACTTTCACTACATTAGATGTTGAATATGGATTCATAAAATTGATTTTGAAGTTTGTGGGATGGATTAAATGTCTTTATATAAGAATTATAGAATAAAAAGGTATTAGAATTGGTTTAGAGCCTTAACGTGTTTTTGTGAATTAAAAATACGTGGCAAGTAGTAGCACAACTCAAGTTTTGAGGCATTACACCATCCTATACCACCACCATCGCACACCTCCCTTGTCCCATCATTATCACTACTACTCCACCATCACCAATATCAATACCACTACTATAACTCACACCGATACTATAACTATGCTCAAAACACCACAACTACAACTACCACCATTATAGCATCACCACTAAACCACCACCACCATCATTACCTTTGCATTACAACCACCACCTCTATTACTACCTTTGCATTACTACCACCATCGAACTAAATCCACCGCCAACACTATGGTAATAGTAACAATCATGCAATAGTGTAGTGGTGGTATCTGTTCAAGGGTGAGGTAGTAGTGTAAGGCAATAGCGATGGTGGTGGCACAATGATGCTAGTGATAGGGTTGTGGTGGTGATGGTATTTATGATGGAAGGGGTAAGGAAGGTTGTGGTGATGGTAGTGGCATAGTAGCGATATGATGGCGGTGGCAATGTTGAGGTGGTGCTAGTGGTGGCAATATCAATGTGGTAATCCTAAGGTGGTGGTGTGAGGTAGTAGGGTAGTGGCTACTAGTGATGATAAACTAGCGATGATGGTAGAGATAGTAATAGTAACATTGGTGATAACAGTAAGGGAGTGAAGGTGGTCCCAATGGTAGCAAGTGGTAAGTGTTGGTAGCAACAACTATATATTTATAATGATAGAAATGGTGTGATAATAATGGTGGTGGTGCAAAGGTACTAGAGGCAATATAGATGTGGTAGCTATGATGGTGATAGTAATTGTGGTGTAGTAGTGTGATTTATGACATTGGTGATGGTGTAATGGTGAAGATGGAGGTGACAATGATAGCAATTTTGACGGTAGTAGTGTTGATGGTGTGCAATAATAGTAGCAATAATGGTATGGTGGTGATGTAATTTTGATAATGGTAAAATCTACACATAATTATAATGCTTCTATCTTTGCAAATGGGATAACTAATATCACTTAAGAAGGTAATAGTTATATGTGGAGAAGGAATTGAATAGTCTTGGAATTAGTCATTTCCCAGTTAAGTTTCAAGTAAGCAAAATAGTAAATGCTATTCCACAGATGAATATTTTATTTCCTTTCAATAAGCTTGAAGTAAATGAGCTATTGATATTCTACATAAGAAGTTACTTCCTGAGCTAAGCAAGTGTCATCATTATACTATGCTTCCCCACACAGCTGCATTACCAGCCATTGGACTCGGTCCTACTCTTACGTGTGTGGAAAACTTTTTCCACAAACAAAAGGAAGTAGATGACGATAGAGCCCAAATTTACCATCATAGTCTTGTCGAGTTAGGAATTTTTATCCCCTTCTTGTTTACAATTTTTAATTTTCTTGGAGCATCTTTCTGTAATTGTCCGTGCATTTTACGTAACCTTTAGTTGGAGTTAGGTGTATCCCCGTGCTTCAGCTTATATAAAATTTAAAAATGCTGAGCTAGCTACATAAAAAAAAATAAAAAATAAAAAATAATAGATTGTCCAAAGAACGAGTACATTGAAAGAACGAAACAGTGGGTGATTACTGCTTTACGACTTTGAAATTTTGAAGCATATTCAGACAAATGCTTTTCTTCTCCTATTAGACAATGGAAACGATAAGAATGTTTCGTCCTTATATAAGCTGTTTGGTCTATGCTTTGAAGCTTAATATATTACTGAAAGAATGACTAATTAAAAAAAAAAAAAAGGTCAAATAGTTATATATTATTAGTTATTCTGAAATAAAAAGCTTACCCTAGGTTGTTGTCTGGTGAAGCTGGCAGCGAAGTGATCAAGGCAAAAGTCTTGCCCATTGGGAACGGCGTTCAGCTTGTTAAATAGCAAGTAACCATTTTCAATACGTGATATACCTTAGCTTGGAGTTAAAGTTTCAATTATTACGTAAATAACTGGATGATATCTTATTCTAAATTCATTAACAGCGATGCCTACAAATTGCCTAATACAATGGCATGCAAGGGAGGTCATCGTAACCTTTTACAGTAGTTTTCTTAACATACGGGGTAATACGCCTACCCACCATTAAACAATACACTTAGTACATCACTTCTAATAAATCATTTTTATCATGGGACATGGCTAACACATTCCTAGTAATTTTTCCAATAAAATAGCCCTAACATGAAAAAAATATTCTTATATGTGTTTTGAGCCTATAGATATAGAATGCTCATAAAATATTGGCGAGCCCTATAGATTTAAAGATCTAAAAGGCTTTATCTATATAGAGGGGTCTACACAAGAATTTCTTTCTATTGGCAATCATCCCTTGTATGGTTCAATTGATTTTTTTATTTTTTTTTTCCTTTTTTTGGGTAATTAAGGATAGATTGATTTGTTGTATATATATAGAAGGATTATTTTTTTCGTTTCACATACTCATCAGTAAAATATAGTCTAATTTTTCTCAAAATTTTTTATTTGTTGCTTTTTCTTTCTTACTTTTCGTATTTGATTTTCTTAAGATGTGGTAACTCTATATTTTATTGATTGAAAGACCTTTGCAGGAAATGGGGGTCAGGGCCTCAGAGACGATGAACTGAAGAACACTTTGCTAGAAGCTCATCGATAATGTGTGTAAAACAAAAAAAGCCCTTTCCTTGCTTAGATAGGATTCTGCATTTGATTAGTCTCCTTGATATTGAAAAAACAATTTTTATGGCTTCAATTATCCATGTGCCGCAAGCAAGCATGCATATAGTTTATGTTGAAGTCAAAATCGAAATTTATCATATAATATATAAGAATTATTTTAAAATATATAAAAAAAAATTATAATAAAAAAAAAATTAAATTGGTTATTCAACACAGTATGTATTTTTCTGTGTATTTATAAGTATATTAATCGATCTAATAATTTTTACCTTAAGCCTAAAGAAGCTAAGCGACGCCAAAAAGAAAATGAGACGAGATAAAGAAAATGAAATTCCAAAGAGTATGATTAATAATAATATTTTGAGAAGAATTTGAGAGTTGACATACATAGGAATGGAAGATGAAATGCGCCCCAGGATTTCCATTTTATATAATGGACAAAGTCTTGAGTATGTATTAGGTTAAAAATATTATATTTTGTTATGTTGGACATCATTAATGAAAATTTTTTAAGAGGTAGATACAAGTACCTTGGTACTCATGCCCCGTATAGCTAAAACACAGTTTCCAATTTGAATACACGGCATGGAGAGGCTGTATCATGTACCTTAACCCTTAGGAACTGGTCACAAAAAAAATTGAAATTAAAATTTATTCTATGATCTTCAATAGTTCCTTAGGGCCAACCTAATCATGTAAGATAAAAGAAGGCTTCAGACTCCAACAAGATTACCAACTCATTAGTACTTGCTAATCACATACTTGCCACATAATAGCAATATTTGTTGAGTGTCTTACTTTCTATTCTTTTGCTTTGATATAGCAGTATGTAATTGATAGAAGTATAAAAGGTATACCATTTGAGGGTAAGAAAACTTTATCCAATAAATATACAGGCTATCTGTCAATAAAGTTGTTCATAAAATAAGGATGAATCTATAGTTTCATTCAAGATTGTCTAGTCGTAATTTCAAATTCATATGTCTTACATCAAGTTTTATGTATTGTGTACGATATGGTCAAGACGTTAGTTGTGTGTGAAATCCATGACCAAAATTTCGATGACAAGACACATTTTATACAAAGGAAAATCTTTTGTTTTCTAGGACAACAGGGGAGGAGGATAAAAAAGGTCACCCCCATGGCATATATAATTCAAAAAGTGGTGTTTAATATACGATAAATTGCACTTAATCAGTTTCAGTCTATTTCCTAATAGCACGTGGAAGTGAGAAAAAACATTTTTATCGAAATGGAACTATTCTATTACAAACAAGGAAAGCAAATTCCTTCTTTTTTTTTCCAGGTGAAAACTATTATTTTTAATCCCTCGGAGTCTACTAGAAAAACATCATGTAATGTAATAATATGTCACCTTCCCTTTCCTTTTTTTTTTTTTTTTTATTCAATAATGTAACAGGCAACTATCCAAGTAAATTAAAAGCAGTAGATCCATACTTATTTATGAAATTCACTAATTATTAAAAAATTATATACTTTGCTTGTCTTCTCTTTATATGTTGAAACCTCAATTTTAAAGCATCTTAAACTAAAATCTCAACGATACATTCTCTTTATTTTACATTATACATCACCTTCCCTTTTCCTTTTTTTTTTTTTAATAATGTGATGAGCAATTGCCTTAATGAGTTAAAAACAGTAAATCCATACTTATTTATAGAATTCACTAATTGTTAAAATATATATATATGCTTTTCTTGTCTTCTCTTTATATGTTGGAACCACCCTCAACACTTTCCAATAGGCATGCTTGGATAGTGAATGAATTTCATAATCAACTATCTATTTTTTGTTATTTTGATTGTACTTTTTCTTTTAACTGTCACAAAACTTTTGAGGTGTATGTAATGTCTATTTCCTATATATCTTTGATAATTTTTCATCTAACGTCAGTTTTATGTAAAATCACATATACTCGCAAGATGGTGACAGCGTGTTGCTACAGCAAAATGGTTTTTCTTCCTACCTAGAAGTTATGCAATACGATGACTGTATTGGATTTTGCACCGCAGCAGGGTTACTGCATTCAAGTTGCCACCCTAACTTCTCTATATAACAATCCTCCTATAAATGGTTTTAAGCAAATGTACGCTTCATCCTGTGTGTGGACTCCGCGGCTGAAATCAATGCAAAAAGACTACTTAGTATAGGCTATTTCTTAATGAATCTTTTCTTTTGCTCCTAGGATCCCACGATTCCCATCCACTGCCTCTCTTATTTTTACATGTTTACACACACGGTCATATGTATTTGTATATTAGCTTTCACTATATTCCTCTTCGGGATTTCGGAAGTAATCAGCCATTGGTCTTATAGACTAGGAGAGTAGGAGTGCACACAGTGGAGTAGATACATAAAGACTCAAAAGCTTAGAGATGGTTGGTTTTGACGATTTGGTTTAGTTCCATTCATGCACTCTTACCAAGAAACATAAATCAAACCGCAGAAGACCAATCTTTCTGTTTGATACACAAGTGATCCGGTTTTTGTGTACTCATGTTTCTGTCTCTTCTTTATGTTATGGATAATTGATACCAGCCCTCCGGCGACAGCCACCAAATGTTGCGGCTCAAATGTATTCCATTTAAGCCGTTACGGATGCTCAACACTGCAGAGCTCGTCCACATTCGCTTCCCTTGACCCTGTGGCTTAATGGAGGTTTAAACTAATTGTGGACGGAGTGAGCATGACGACAAGCCTAATGTTACTCCAGTCAATCTCAAAACTATGGCTGTAAATAAAAGCTACACAAAATTTCAAAAGAAAATCTATAGTCATCGAAGTTAATTTTTTCCACGACTCTTTTTTAGCTCTGAGAGCCGCTTCTAGACCCCAGATATTGGAGTCTTGAATGGAGAATACTTGTGGTCACATAGCGGCGCCATATCAGGCGAAACATTACTTTATCAGAAGACTAAATGCAGTAACTCGTATGGTTTCTATGTGAATGCATTTAGTCTAATAATCTCCTCTTACCCGTGAGATAATATGCAAATCATCAAAACTTGCAGGCCTCTTATATACCAAGAAGGCTACTTTATCATGAGCATTATCCCACTTTTAGCAGATCATCAGGGAAGGGATACGCATCTGGCTAGATAGGTCCAATGTAAGTTCTTTATACAGTTTGAAAATGTTTGCGTTAAGTCAAATGGTTTGATGATTTTTGGATCCAAAATCCTCTTTACTCAGATAAGGATAATTGTCAATATTCTGGCTAAAGATTTGAAATTAGCAACCTTCCAAAATGCCTTCCAATTTATGACTAGAAGCAGATTTGTCCGAATCACGACACCTCCAAATACAAAATTTCACATCACCATTCTCAATTCTCCAATATTTTAGCCCTAGTTTCCTTTTCTTTATTGTTTGAATTAAACTAATTGCAGCAGACAAGCACCAACATGTTGACTGAACGATCCAATTGAGAGCGTGTTTCAAATATTTGAAAACTACCAAAGAGCAATATTAAATTCAACCATGTTCGGTGTGGAAACACTAACCAGTTATGGAACTGAAATTGAAATTGAAATTGCAGTTGGAGATGGTCCCAACCCTTTGATGCATTAAAAGATGGGATGAATCTAACCTATTTGACATTCACAACTGCGACAGGAGCAGCACATAGAGTTCCCTCCATCTCCTTCACAGGCACTTTGCTCAGATCCTTTTTGAGTGGATCTCTTCTGCCCAGACCAAAAAGAATGACACAAAAACTGGCCACGAACTTCAAGCTTGTTGCTTCAACTTAATTACCCTCATACCTTTATGATCATGCTTGACATGTCATTCATTCCATCATATATTTATCAAATGTCAGGATTTCCACAAAATGAGAAATACCAACTCTACTCACTTTTTTAGCTATTGTGTTGTACACTACAAAAGGGAGGGTGGATACTAATAATCTGAAGATCAGAATAGGCTTAATAAAAAATCAAGGAATCTTGATGCTAATCCAAGGCAATCTGTAGCTGACTAAAAAAATTTCCTTCCTATGATAAAGAATGCATTCTCAAAAGTTACAAGGACCAGTCTGTCAAATCTCTAGCCTGCCTATGAATAGGGGTGGGAATTGCGGGGCGGGTCCGCGGGTTGACCAGCCCCACCCGCAAAAATATGCAGGGCGGGCAAAAAAAATCTGACCCGCAGGGGTGCGGGCCATTTTGGCCCGCACCCGCTTGACCCACGGGGCGGGGCGGGCAATCCCCGCGGGCTGCGGGCCAACCCGCCGGATTCTGCAGTTGCAAGCAGAACTGCACGGCACGGCAACGGCTTGTCGGCTTGAGATGACACGCACGTACGACCTGCTGCTAGACGTGACGACTGACGAGGACGACATGACGACCATGCCCTGCACCGCCGCCGCCGACTAAGAAGTGAGATGACCGGTTGAAGACTTGAAGTGACGCCGCCGAGCCGACAGGTGCGGTTCAAATTGCCATGCCACGCCACATTGAAGAAGTCGAACACACACACACACACCAGACACCACAGCAATCCACAGTCCACATCCACACCACAGTGACAGCACAGTCCACACTCCATAGCCCGCACGCAGGCCGTCGTCCGTCCGTGGCTCCGTGCACCTCGACCTCGTCCGCAGGACCGCAGCCCGCACGCAGGCCGCAGCTGGCAGCAGAGCAGCCCACACGGCCAGGTTGTATAAGTTCCAACGCAGCTAGCAGCCCACCCCAGACCCCACCATCCGTGCACCCCCAATACTCCGCAGCTAGACCGACGTTGTGCCACCACCGCCGGCCACCTTTTAAACGCCGTTAATTAAGGTAAAACAATTCTCTTTTCTCTACTATTGTCCTCTACTGTATTGTGTGTGGCTGGTGGTTTGGCCGTGTGGTGTGGTGTGGTGTGGTGGCAATGTGGTGTGGCCGTGTGGTGTGGTGTGGTGGCAGTGTGGTGTGGCCGTGTGGCGTGGTGTGGTGGTGTGGGCCGTGTGGTGTGGTGGTCGTGTGGCGTGGTGGCGTGTGGTGTGTGGTGTGGCCGTGTGGCGTGTGGTGTGGTGGGCCGTGTGGGTGGGGGTGGGTGAGTGATGCCGGTGGTGGTGGTGGAGGAGGCTTGGTGAATGGAGAATGGAGATTGGATTTATATTTGACTCAGAAGGAGAATTTGAAACAAATTTTGCAAAAAATTCCAGGGAAAGTATGCTTGACCTCTGATTTATGGACTGCTTCTACTAGTGAGGGATATATTTGTTTGACTGCACATTATGTGGATGCCAATTGGAAATTGAATAATAAAATTCTTTCTTTTTCTGAAATGCCCCCTCCTCACTCAGGGTTTGAGTTGTCGAAAAAAGTATTTGAATTTTTGAAAGATTGGGGTATAAATAGAAGATATTCTCCCTTACATTGGATAATGCATCTGTAAATGATTGTATGCAAGATTTTCTGAAAGAGCAATTGAATTTACAACATAGTTTGTTATGTAGTGGTGAGTTTTTTCATATTAGATGTTGTGCTCATATTTTTCACTTGATCGTTAAAGAAGGATTGGATGTAAGTAGTGAAGCATTGCACAAAGTAAGGGAAAGTGTGAAGTATGTGAAGGGTTCTGAGAGTAGAATGAAACACTTTTTGGAGTGTGTTAAACAGGTTGGCAACATTGATACGAATATCGGTTTGCTCTTGGATGTAACTACTAGATGGAATTCCACTTATCTTATGCTTGATAGCGCACTCAGGTATCGACGTGCTTTTTCTTGCTTTCAATTGAATGATCGTCATTACAAATACTGTCCAACCATTGATGAGTGGGAAAGAGCAGAAAAGATATGCAAGTTTTTGAGCCCGTTTCATAGTATCACCAATTTGATGTTAGGATCATCATATCCAACATCAAACCACTATTTTTTGCAAGTATGGAGGATTGAATGCTTGCTCAATGAAAATTTAAATAGTGAAGATCATGTTATAAGGGAGATGTCCATTAGAATGAAACAGAAGTTCGATAAGTATTGGAGTGATTATAGTGTTATCCTTGCACTTGGAGCAATCTTTGATCCTCGAATGAAATTTGATTTTTTGAGCTTCTGTTTTAACAAACTTGATCCCCTCACTTGTGAAGAGAAGATGGCTCATATAAAAAGCAAGTTATATAAACTTTATGGAGAATATGAGAAGAGCAAAACAGATCATATATCTAGAAGTAGAAGCAATCAGGTTGGATCATCTTCTCAAACACAAGACATATCCGGAGGTAGCAGCAGTAAGGGAGCAGCAACACATAGAGCTGGAAAGGGCTTGGAGATTGATTTTGCTACATTAGTAATAAGTTTAATAATTTTTTATTTCCTCAATAATTTTTTTTGTAATATATATTGGTATGTAAATAGTTTTTTCTTAATAATGTAGGAATTCCGATACCGTCAAGTAGAAGTACAAAGTTCTGGTAAATCTTCTTTAGATATTTATCTAGATGAGCCAGTAATAGATATGGACTTCTACTCATAATTGGATGTGTTACAACATTGGAAGAGTCAAAGCCAGAGATATCCTGATTTATCTATCATGGCCTCTGATGTGCTTAGCATTCCAATTACTACTGTAGCGTCGGAGTCAACTTTCAGTATCGGCGCTCGTGTACTTAATAAGTATCGCAGTTTTATGCTTCCATCCAATGTAGAAGCTCTCATTTGTACACGAAATTGGTTACAAGGATTTGCATGTGAAGGTAATTTTTTTTTGTTCTATTTCCAATAATTTCTTTTAATGTATTCACCCTAATATAATATATTCCTAATTATATGTGTAATCTTATAAATTGTAGATCAAGAAGAAGACAATGGGAGTGTAGGTAGGACTGCGACTACTTCATCGAAAGGAGACTCCAATTTAGTTATTGATGATTATGATAATGATGATTAATTTATATATGTAATTTTATTTGCTTCATTATTATATTTGTTTTCCTATGTAATTAGTAAAAACTGAAAAATACTTTATCTTAATTGCTTGATTATCATTTTAAGTACATACAAATTGAAGTCTCTATTCAAGCATCATTTTTATAGTAAGAAAGAGAGAGAGAGAGAGAGTAACTTAAATGTCAACTAATCTAATTTACTTTGTTTACAAACTATTGTTACAATTTGTAACTTACAAACATTAGTCAATACAATGAATTGTCATTAAGAATTCATACTTGTACCAAAAATAATTGAGAGGGTGAACACCATAGAGAAATTATTCCTACTAAAAACTTTTTGGTATTGTCTTCAATCTTTTAATACTTATATGTAAGGGCATCTTTTTTATTTTTAAGTTATATATTTACATGAATCTAATAAGGATTTAACAAATTACGCGTACAATATATATGTGTGTGTGGCATAGATGTTCACTAGGGTTAATTCACATGTAGTGGCTAACTTAAATGAGATCAATTCATGTATTCAATTTAATTTGTAGGTTTTTTTTTTAATTTTTTGCACAAGGAAAAAAAAAAAATTTGCGGGTCATTGCGGGTTGGCCCGCTTGGCCCGCGGGGCGGGGCAGGTCGACTTTTTTGACCCGCCAGCCTTGCGGGCCAGTGCAGGCCAACCCGCAATGACCCATGGGCCGGTGCGGGTTGGGGCGGGCCGGCCCAGACGGCCCGCATTACCGGCCCTACCTATGAACTAGTGTAACAGTAATAACTTTCAAAATCATACTTTAAAAAAAAAAAAAATCTTTTTAGCGCCAGGCAGGTACAATCTCAGGGCTTCTCTGCCTTCAAGCCTGATGATGCATTGATGGTGGGGAAAAAAAGAGAGGAATCTGACCCAAAAATCTCCCTTTTTGTTTTCTCCACCACCTCCCATTTCCTTCTTGAGAAAGAAATCAAACTTGAGATGCTCAATCTGTGTTACCAAATGCTCAGCTCTATGGAAGGGCATGGATGCTGCCGCTGTCAAAAATTCATGCGCAGCATAATAACTTGATACAGGAATCGTCCCTTCCCAATGAAACAAAATTAATGAGCCCATCAAAGCAAGACCTGACTTTACAAAATTCCATCCATATCATGGACTCCACCCGTCACTCCTTTGAGCGCTTAAATCATGCGTGGTTAAAGAACTACTCCCATTCATGATGCAGAAATCTGAATAGGCAAAAGAAATTTCATTAGACTGGCAATGACTTTCCTAAACACAATGAAGGATGACCTTAATTGCACTTTTTTTTTTTTGTTTTTTTGGCCAATGGCCTTAGTAGCACTTGATGTCAACTCTTTGAATGTATATGCAAATGAGACTGGTGAACAAATGGATGGGACAGAGGCATTAAGCAAATAATAATCATCTTACATAGGGGAAAAAGATACCTAAGTATTTGTGAGTTTTGACAGACATTATTATTATGAAACCTTCAGGATCTCATGAAAAGCTTCTTGAGGTATATCAACAGAACCAACTCGCTTCATTCGCTTCTTTCCTTCCTTTTGCTTCTCTAACAGCTTCCTCTTCCGAGTGACATCTCCACCATAACACTTGGCAAGGACATTTTTCCTCATAGCAGATATTCTACAAACAAACAAAAAATTCCTTAAAATGTGAAGCAACTGCAGATTGGACCATTCAAACTGCCAATACGACTTGCTAAATCAAATGATTACCATTTAAAGTATCCAGAATAACCTTTTTCACAAAGGTGCTTTTCATAATAATAGCAAATTTACATGAAAATTTCTAAAAGCATGTATAGACTTACGTCTCCCTTGCAATGACCTTTGATCCAACAGCAGCTTGAATAGTGATCTCGAACATTTGCCTATGCAGAAACTGGGAAAATAAGAGACTGCAAACAAATGATAACATAGGAATGAAACTGAGATTAAATAGTAGACCTATCTATGAATTTCTTCAGCTTTTCTACCAATTCACGGCCAACACGCTGAGCCTTCAGCTTATGAACAATTGTAGCCATTGCATCAACTGATTGTCCATTCAAAAGTATATCAAGCTTCACCAAATCAGATTGCTGATAACTGTGAATGAAGCCCATTTTAAATGTTAAAGAGAGAACCAAGAGCACTTGACAAGTTCTATTCATGCAAAATAAATCTGTCATCTCTTAAAACCCTGAGATGATAATTGATACACTGTCAGTGTCAGCTGCATCACAGCTATACCCGACCACAAGTTTTGTCTATTGAATATCCAGCAGAAAATCTTCTATGAAGTGCACCATATCAGAAACACGCTCTTTTTTTTTTTTTGTTTTTTGGGGTGATTAAAACGGGAGAGAGGATTCGAACCTAATCTATCCCATTGGATTCATGCAGAAAATAACAAAGAATTCAGCTTTTTTGCAAATATGATCTCATCATAGGCATTGTGCATGTGCAGATTAGAAAGATGTATATATCTCATACATATCTATTATATGCTCATCTTTACGTATATATGCTGGTCCAGCTGTACACATATTCTACAACATGTGTGTGAGATGAGTTTCTGGTAGCGTATAAGGGAGAGAGAGAAAAGAGAACATACTCTGCGTCTTCATAATCAAATGATGCATATCCTGATGTGATGCTCTTTAACTCATTGTAGAAATCGACAACAATTTCTCTTAGAGGTAAACGATACTTCATAAAGACCCGCTGACTGCATAATGGGTAAATTCCATAATAAGGAGCAGATATAAAAGCAAGGTATCACAAATGCAGCAGTCTAGATAAAATATACTGGCACCACTTATTTAAATCTGGGTATTTTCTATGTTCCAATGCACTCAAATAGCCTCTTTTTTAACTGCCTATATACAGAGCAACCCCAAGCTATCCGTAGTTCACAATGATTTTTTATTTTTATTTTATTTTTGGTTTTGTGAGAGGGGAGGAGGGGAAGGGGGTATTTTGGGTGTTGGGTATCAAATACTAAGTTGCACTAATTAAGAGGCTTACTTCTGTCCAACTAAATTTATTCAGAAGAGAAGTCTTAATTAAGGACCTAAGAAGTCAAACCAGCCATTTGCGCTCAAGCTACACCTACTTGAATAAGTTATTAAGTTGACCACGAATTTCTTACCATTCAGTTCATAATCATAATCGTTCTTGAGTCAAGCTTCAGTTAATCAAGGGGGTTGGAAAAGTGCTTAAAGCTCAAGAATTCTCATAAAAAATTGCATGAAGTCATGGTTTCCAAACTCACTGTGGACACTTCTTGAGATACCAACATAGCATAAGCAACATTTAACTGGTGCATGGACTTGTAGCTACGGTCCAATTATGGCTATGCCCTTCCGTTAAAAAACTTTCAATTGAACTTTAATCAAGTCAAAATCAAGCTACAGGCTCTAATAAGCAAGCTTGAGCTTGGAATTATGTCAGCTCAACTGGACTTGACTACATCTCAATAGATGGCTGGCGCATGCAGTTGCTCAGGGAGAAAGGTCCAAATGAGCTGTGGAAATAAAGATAATCTGGCAGCAAGCACAGAAGTTACCTGTCAATAAACGAGTATTCTAGCTGTTGACCTCTCCTATCAGAGCAAAGGGTGATAATGGGCCCAACATACCTTCAGAAAACACAGCAGTATAGTATGAGTATGGGCAAATTAATAACTTCATTTTACCCAGCTGACATACTATTTGAAAAGATGTCAACAGGGTATGAGACCTTACTCACTAGGGATAATGATGGTAGCTGTAACGGTTGGTTCCCAACATGCAGTAACTCGATGTTTGGGATTTGAAGGCAGTGCTGCTGGATTCTGTACTTCTACTTTGCTGGGAAATTTTTCATCAACATGTGAAGTTCAATAATGCTTGTGAATATATAAATCACTCAGGATTCAATGATTTTACCTTCCATCAGAGTACTCAAATATATAAGGAACCGTTGGCACAGTTGAAATGACATGGGCTCCATACTCCTGTATTATATTCAACAGATGACATAAATTAGCAGGGAACTGCAAAAATGATGACGGTTTTCATTATAGAACAAATTTTGCCTAAAAGTGATAACAAATGCCCAAAGGCATTGAACAGAGGAAAGATTGCACTTCAAGGAAAGAAAAACCTAGCCATGAACACTTAATGTATCCAAATAAATCTGCATTACTGTGTTTGGTTTAATACACTTTCCTTGGTCAAAAGTAAAATACAGTCAATTAACAGAATTGTCTGCAAGCATTGTGAGGTTTCAGTTTCCAACACAAATACACAATGTTATCATGAAATGATTTATTGAGAATAGAATAGTGAGATGAGCTATATCATGTTATAATGCCATCGAACATATTCATATAAGGAAAAAAAAGGCCAAATTGAATTCAACAAGAAAGAAAATTCACCTGTTCTAGCCGCTGGTGAAAAACATCCATGTGAAGCAAACCAAGAAATCCACATCTACAGGAAGCACCAAAAAGTGAAAACCACTGCATGAGGATCCCACTAATACTATGGAATGGTAAAGGAAGACTGGTGATTGGGTGTTTAAATGAGTGGAAAACACACCTGAAACCAAGACCAAGGGCTGTACTACTTTCTTTAGTAATAGAAACACTAGCATCATTGCATGTAAGTCTCTCTATGGCATGGTTTAGTGCTTCAAAATCAGATCCATCAGCTGGATAAAGACCAGAGAACACCATATGCTTTGCAGGCTTGAATCCTGTTTCAACACCATTGCCTTGAGATGAATTTGGTGTATACTAAAACACCAGGTAGTTTACTTATGACAGCTAATTGCAAATTCACAAGTAATACTCTCCTCTCAGATATAAGAAGATACTGAAGAACAAAAAATTCACAGGACCAAAAGAAGAAATTAATGTACCAGGAAGAGGCTCCACAACGGTTTTGCTATGGTATAGGGTGTCACCTACACGAGCTTCTTTGGTTGATCGCATCCCACTGACAACGTATCCCACTTGCCCAGTCAAAAGGATACCAGTGGGGGTGAGCTCAGGGTGCATGATACCAATGTCCAGAACTTCATAAGACTGGCCAGTTGCAGCAGATGAAATCTTGTCCCCCTTGCGTAGAGCACCATCAACTACAGCAACATGACAGATAACTCCTTTGTACTCGTCATAATATGAGTCCAACAGAAGCATACGCAAAGAAGAACCATTTTTTCCTGGTGGAGGAGGTATCCGCTCAATGACAGCAGGAAGTACTTGCTCAAGACCCTGACCTGTCTTGGCAGAAGTAAGAAGCGCATCATTTGGATTCAGATCAAACATTGACTTCAATTGGTCTTTGACACGATCAGGGTCAGCAGTTGGCTGATCAATTTTGTTTATGATAGGTATTATTGTCAGCTCAGACTCGAAAGCCAGATAGAAATTAGCAACAGTCTGAGCCTGTACACCTTGTGCAGCATCTACAACCAATAGAGCTCCCTGGCAAGCCGCTAGAGATCTGGACACCTCATAACTGAAGTCAACATGTCCTGGCGTATCAATAAGATTAAGCAGGTAGGTTTGGGATTCATTTTGATCCACAGCGTCTGGACCATCAAATCTGTACATATGAAACATCGTTGCTGTTTGAGCTTTCACTGTAATTCCCCTTTCTCTCTCTACCTACGACAAAAGAATGCCGAATGAGTGATATGACATCAATTTAAGAACTGCCAAGTGCTATAGTGCTATATAACCCAGGCGCCTTCAAAGTGTACACTATATCTCTTATGTAAAAGACTTCCACAGATGTCATGTTATCACTTTTACACAGATTAATAAAAAAAAAAAAATTGAAATCCCGTCACAATTTCCAGTTATATCCAAAATGTAGTTTATACGGACACATGAACTATTATTTCAAATTTTCCATACACTGGATTTCCTTTTACTTTTCACCAAGAGTAAACTTCCAATTGCATGAAACTCAAACAATAGCTGAAAGAACTCCTTAAACACCATAAAATGGACAAGAAACTAGCAAAACAACTGTATAAGTGCATGAAATCAACATGGTCACAAAAGCAAACAGAAGAGAGAGAGTATTTTCATGAAATTGCTCCTCTATGAAAAACACAATCATTTTTCATGAGAAATAAAGTATTTCATATTTTATCTGAAACTTTGAAATACTTGTCCTATCAATACACTTGTTCATGTATATTTTCTTTTTCTCCCTTTTCTCTTTCTCATCAGGAAACAAGTAGGAATAAGACAATTATGATTCACTGAACCCATACAATGATTGGCTATATAGTGAATGGATATTTCAAAGCTAATATGGGAATGACAAGCTGATTGGACTCAAAGCTACAGAGTGGAAAAACATTTCAATAAAATTCTATTTTTGAATACCCAACTCCAACAACATCCCCCAACCCCCCTTCCTCCTTGTGCACTCTTTTGCTAAAAACTCTTATTAAGCATAGCATTGTAAATTCTTCTTGGAAATGCTTCAATGAACATTATTTAAGGCTGCAATTCCTCACCTAACACAACATTACAATCCATGTCCCTATCTGATACAAACTAAATTATTCATGATGTTGACTTAATTTATCTCCTTTCAACACTAGCCAAATTTGACAACAGAATCCAGTGCAAAATAGAGCATGAGTTGCCACCCCTAACTTATGGATCTTTTCCCAATTCGATCATTTCAAATTACATGCTGTTGTACATCAATTAAAGGATGTGAAGAGGAATTCACACTAAAAGATCATCATAAATGACAGCATAGGGTCAACACGACACAAATGGAGTCATGTGAAAGCTTCATCCCCTGACGAATCCTACTCTCACCATAGAATAACTAAAGAGTAAGTATGAAACTGGCGTTACAGCATCAAGTAATGTTATATCCAATTACTCCCCAATAAAAACTAAACTTAAAGGAAAAACATAACTAAAGCTGAACCACGATAGCAAGCATTGTTAATATAACAATGGTATTTTTTTCAAGGACAGCATAAACTCCTGCTAAACCCCCAAAAGAAAATAGCAATTTTTTAAGTTTAACAGAACTAGATTCTATCAACATAAATGCAAAAAAGAAAACCCATTTGATATTCTCATCCAAGCAAGCAACACAGAAATCAAAGCTTTAAACCAAAACATAAGTATACAAATAAACAACAAAACAAATTTCATATTCTCATTAAAACAACATAAAAGACCAAACTTTAAACCAGCACATAACTAAACAAATAAGAAAAAAGAAACTCATTTCATATTCTCATAAAAAACAAAAAAAAAAAAATTACCTGCAATTTATCGAGGTACTGAGGCTGACCACGACCCTTTTTAATAGTTCCAGTGAGTTCCAAAAGCCTGTCAGCAAGAGTGGACTTACCATGATCGACATGCGCAATTATTGAGAAGTTTCTGATTCTTTCACTTGGGTACTGTGTCAAATCAATCAAACTGCTATTGCTTTCTCTTGAACTGCTGGAACTGAATTGTTGCTGTTGATGGGCTAACCTGTTGGACGGAGGAAGTGGACTGAGCTTGTGGAGGAAGAAAGAGAGAGGCTTAGCGCGTTTGAAAGACTGTAAGGAACGATGAAGAAGAAGATGATGAGACATATTTCCGAAACGGAGCGAGCTTGGACAGAGATGGAGGTCAGTTCATCTTCTTCTTCGTCGTGTTCGTGGTTTTTTTTTTTTTTCTTTTTTAGGTCGTTCAGGAAGGGTTTAAGGTTCAACGACAGCGTTTTTTGGAGTGAGCAAAATAAATTCGATTTCAATGCCGTTTTGAATTTTGATACTGTGATTTTTCCTCTCTTTTTTTCTTTTTTTTTTTCAAAGACACAATGGTTTTTCTTACAGATAGTGTTAAAATTACTACTTCAGATATTTATAAATTTTACATGTAAAGTTTAAAATCGCATAATATTATAATCAATTAAACTGTTAATTATCAAATTTTGTGTTGAAATTTACATATGTTAAATGCCATATATAAAAGTATTCATTAGTTAAGGAATACAAGTTAATTTGATATTATATATAGTTTCGTATATCCAATTTATTTTAACATTGTTGTAGTTGAATTATATATCAAAGTTTTACTCAATTTGATCCAAAGTTCAAGCTTTTTAAGTATGAATTCATATATATGTGTGTGTGTAAAAAAAGAAGAAGAAATGGAAAACTAAGGTAATGTTCACTAGGAGTTTCATAACTTCTTCCGCTATATTTTTGTGTCTCAGTTTAGCTAACATCACCACTCTATTACCTGCCCTTTCCTTTACCCTCTCCCTTATTAACACAACACCTCGCCACCGAACCATCATCCCTTGCTTCCAACAAACACCATCGACCATTTTCAAGCTATTTCTTGAGAGATCTAACCAAACACACACCTTGCAACATCAATTCACCATCTTATAAACTTGAACCTTAAGCCCTCACACATTTCATAACCTAAAAAACCTTAATTTTCAAAACAAGCATGATTTTCAAAAAGTCGACCCTCTATCTAAGCTAATGCATCTCCAAAAGCAGGTTTAGAGCCACTATAACAATAACTATGAAGAAGGAATGGCCTCATGAGCAGTGTAAAGATAAGTACCTATCTTCAAATCCCCTAAGCTTGTCTTCTAGTTTCCTCTTAAGCCTTGTAGTCTTCCATAAGGTGTTTCCTTGTCTTAGTGTCAGTTTAGTTTGTAGTGGGTGGTTTATTTTACTTACTTCGCTCCAGCCTTCATTTCTTTATGTTTCTCTTTGTCATTGTAGTGTTTCGGTGTTTTTTAGCCATACTTTATATTTCCTTTATTATTGTGTGTACCCTTGCTAAGAGCTTAACAATTGATTTTGTTTCATTGGCCATACCCTAAATAGCTATACTCTCAACCTATCTTTAAATTTTTTAGTGCTTTGTATTGTTTTCAAGGAGACAATTCCACCATGAGTCGAATCTCAATTGTTGCCCATAGTGCTAAAACAAATACCTTACCAATCATCGAGTTGGAAACACGGTAAGAGGAGCTAACAACAAAAAAAATCATCATGGTTTGCAAAGTGATTTCGAATATGGTAGAAAACAAAGCAGTTGTTGTTTTTGTTTTAAAGAGATCCTAAAAGAGTTATGGTATCTATGATATCATTGTCTCAAAGCCAAACATATATGTATGCAGCTTCGAGGAAAAACACCAAGTCCTCAAAATCATCAAGGATGGTCCATAGGCATTCATGGGCAAGTTGCTAGTACTCAATATTTGGGAAGCACACCAAAGCATTGTGGATGTAAGACTAGACAAATCCCTTTTTTACGTACAAATTCACGAATTGAAGCTAGATCAAATAACGAAAAGTAATGTGAACTAGATTGTAAAGCATGTTAGAGAAGTCCTAGAAATAGAGCTAGTTAATGTCAAAGGTGGAGCAACAAAGGGGTTTTCTAAGGGTTAAAGTGAATTTAGATTTGAACCGGTGTTTACAAATTGGCACTTAAGTAAGCAAGAACATATCTAATAGGTATTATGTGCATTTGAAGTATGAAAAGTTACAAATATTTGTTTCAAATATGGACATTTTGGGCATTCTACAACGGCTTATATTGAGGAAGGGAATAGCTAAAAATTCAGCTCTAGTTTGAGAGCAAACACGATCAGACCTTTACTAGATGGAGATGGCTCTTTTAGCAATAGTTCACTAACTCAATCTTTCTCCATGGAAGCAACTTCTAGTGAATTTGGCCTAGCTACTCCATCGTATAATGGAAGAATTTCTGCATGCAACAGAAAAGAAGTGACTTCCTATCCAAACTTGCCAAACTCAAACTAAAAGCAAGCATACTGCATCCCCCTCTTCGCACCCCCCCCTCCCCCTTTCACAACATTCATCCCAGCACAATCCCACCAACTCTCCCCTTTGGACTCACAATCTTCCACAAACTTCCTTTGAAACACTTAGTAATACAATTTCAATTCAATCCGATTCCAAGTAAGGAGAATAAGCAAAAATAACCAACCTAATCAAAACCACAGTCACCCCCCATGAACCAACTCAAACCATGACCACTCCCCACATATAAACTAAACCATTTTCCCTATCACCAAATGCATCTAAACACAATCCATCACAATTCTCAAACATGTAGGATCATTACATGGTTGAATTTTTAAATTCATCCCCCTAACCATCCATCACCCCTACCCTCCTTTGGACCCTTCCCATTCCACTTTATATCTGCTCTCCAAACTTTAGCAACTAAAAGGCATGCAGAGGAGCTATCAATGTCCTAATTCTCCCCACTGAAAACAACTCAAATAGCTGTGGTGGCTAGCCAACATCAGCCATACAGGAGCCATGATCATCATTAGTTAGAACTGTCACAATTCAATAGCTTTAAGACCTCATCCAAATGAATAATCTAAGTATTTTTTTTTCTTAATAGAGACGAAAAAATTCTTTCAAAAAGCTTTTATGTCTACAACGAAAAATGAGGTTTACAAATGAATTTTATGTTCATCCAATAGGTTCATCCAGTGGCTTAGCTTTATGGTAGATAGATGATGTCATAATAAATATCCAATGATTCGGCAAAAATCACATCAAATCTTTGGTGCACTTAGCAAATGAATCTCTCTTTACCCATATGTCATTGATTTATGCCGATTCGAACCCATAGCCTCATCAGGTTTATAGAGAGAGTTAGAACTAATTGGGAGCAATTTAAATGACCCATAGTTTTGCATTAGGGATTTTAATGAAATCATGTATGATTTTGAAAAGGAAGGTGAAGTGCCCAGATGCAATTGTCTCATGGAGCAGTTAATTCTATGATCACCAATGCAAACTTAAATAATTTGGGTTTTCAAGGGCCTTATTTCACATGGTCAAATAAAAGGGAAGGCGACAAAATAGTACTAGAAAGAATTGATAGAGCTCTTGGTTCATTTGAATGGCTACACAAATTTCCAAAAACCTAAGTAATGCATAGTGAAATGGTGGCTTCGGATCATGTTACTCTAGTAATAGACACAAACTTCACAAATAAGAAGGGCAAGAAAAGATTTAGATTTAAAAATATGTGGGCCATCTTTGAAGATTGTGGTAATGCCATCAAAACAACATGGAATGAAAATCCATCAAGTAATCATCCACTTGGTTTTAAATTGAGGAAATGTTAATTAAAGTTAAGTGATTGGAGTTAGGTTGCCTTTCAAAATAACAAGATTGAAATATGGAAAATAAAAAAGCACTTGATTGAAATTCAAAAAAAGAGGTAGCTAAATGGATAGAGAGACCGAAAGGCAATTGATTGGGAAGTTTGAACTTCATTAGAAGTAAGAGGAGTTATTATGGCAAGAACGCTCAAGAGTAAGTTGGTTAAAGGAAGGAGATAGGAACATAAAATTCTTCCACAACTCTACCTTAATGTGCAAGAAAAGAAATAAAATTTTAAGGTTGAAGAACAATGAGGGCAATTGGGTAGAGGATAAGAAGACAATTATGATTGCTTTCAAAGATTACTGTGAAAATCTTTTCTAGTTAGATGGTGAGTAAGAATGGGGAAGTGTTCTTAACACTGTTATAAATCTCATTACCAGGGAGGTGAACAATACTCTATGTTGCCCAATGTTTGAAGATGAAATCAAGAATGCCACTTTCCAACTTGGGGCTCAAAAAGCTCTAGGGCCCAATGGCTTCCCAAGAGTATTTCATTAGTGTTATTAGCACGTTATAAGCAAGATCATGGTAGAAATTGTCAAAGCCTTTCTTAGTATAGGTATGATCCCTCCTATCTTGATTCTCACTGACATTGTTTTGATCCCTAAAACTGCATCCCCCCAAGAAATTGGTCATTTTTGCCCCATTAGCTTATGCAACTTTATCTTTAAAATTATATTTGGAATTTTGGTCAATTGAATGAAACCTTTTCTTTAAGACCTTATCTCAGAACATTAAAGTGCTTTTGTATTGAGTCGTGTCATTCATGATAACACCATAGTTGCACATGAGGCTTTCCATTTTCTTAAGACCAAGCAATCTAGTACCAAAACATATTATGCTTTGAAACTTAACATGAATAAAGCCTATAACTCGCATAGAGTGGGACTTTCTTAAAGCAATCTATGCTAGACTGGGATTTTGTGAAACGTTGATAAAGTAGGTGATGGAGTGTATCAAATCAATTTCATATAGGATCCTAGTCAATGGAAAGATAGTAAGCCATGTGCATCCAACTAGAGCACTCGGATATGGTGATCTATTATCACCCTATCTTTTCATTTTGGTAATAGATGTGTTATCTAGGAACATAGAGCAAGCGGTCCATGCAAAGCGACTTTGTGGAATGAGCATTAGACGGTCATGTCTTATTTTATCTCACTTACTAACAACTCTTTATTCTTTGTGGAGGCTAATGCTTTAAATATTCGAGTCTTGAAGAACATCCTATAGGAATATTGCAATGCCTCGAGACAGAAAATCAATCTTTAAAAATCAAGCCTATTTTTTAGTACAAATGCCACAACTAATAAGATGGAGGAAACAAGTGTAGCATTGGAGGTTCCAACATCAAATAGTGTAGGTGAATACTTAGGATTAACCACAATCTAGGGAAGAAACGAGATGGAAGCTTTATGTTTTGTTAAATACCGAATTTTAGCAAAGCTAAAAGGTTAGAAGCAATGTATTCTTTCAAAAGTGGGAAGAGAAGCCCTCAAAAAAGCTGTGGTGGGAGCTATCCCCTTACATTCCATGAGTTGCTTTAAATTTCCAACAAAGTGGTGTAAAAAGTTCAGCTCATTGACAACTTAATACTAATAGGGTTAAACAAATGAAGAAAGGAAGATACATTAGCAAAGTTAGGATAAAATATCCCTACCTAAATAAAAAAGGAAGCCAGGGATTCAAAAATTTAGGTGACTTCAATTCAACCTTGCTCACAAAGCTTGTTTAGAGAGTTCAATCAAATCCTAATGCCTTTTGGGTTCACATTATTAAAGGTATCTTGTTGAGTCTAGTTTTTAACTATTTTCCTTAATTTTAATATATACTAAATCCATCTCATTTAATATAGATTACTCAACTAAATTAAAGAAAATTAACTTTTTTGAAAGAGTCGCCACTAACATAAGTTGAAAAATAAAATAAGTTAAGATTAATTGGGTGAATTAATTTTAACTAGCTACTAATTTGCAAATTTAAAAAAAATTAGAAAAACATTTAACCAAAATGCTATATTCGGAGGTTAACTTATTAAAACCTAAACAGTTATGATGTAAAATTTTCAAGAATTTTTACTAAATGGCCTTTATATTCCTGTTTGGTATTTTTCATGTATTTGCTACTATTTATTATATTATGCTATTTATTATTATTATCGTTATTACTTTTCATGTCTTTATATTTCTATAAGACTATGGATTTATGCTAACAAAACCTAAAATTCGAATTTCATTATGCTAATTTCTAAAGTAATCTAAAGTTTTATATTCTGTTATGCTAATAACCTAAAGTCTTTATTTAATTTTTCTAAAGTCTTTCTTTTATTTAATTTTTCTAACCTATTTTTTCATTATTTTTCTAAAGTTTTTGTTTTATTTAATTTTTCTAACATAAAGTTTTTATTTTATTATGGTTACCCTAGAGGTGCCTACATACCCTTTAACTAAGATCAAACCATTTGTAGTTCGCTATTCTTTTATAAATCTTAATTTGTTGATTAGTTTTATTTGATGAAAAATGCTAAGTTTACATTATTTAATCATATTAATTTTATTAAGAAGATACCTAAGATAACCTAGGTTGTTATGTGATAATAATTTAAAAATATATATATAACCTAAGATAACCTAAGTTTGTAAAAATATCATATTAGATTTTATTATTATTATTATTATTTAAAAGACCCTATATGATAAAACCCTTAAATACTAAATTCTAATTAATTTTTTTTCTATTATATTTATTATACTTATTATTTTTTATTTTTTATTCCCAAAAATTTAATAAAAAATTTATACTAAAAAAATTATTATATTATATTTTATTTGTGGATTTTATATATTTTTATTGTATTTTGTTCCTAAAATTTTATTTATACTAAAGATTTTTACTTATTATATTTAATTTAATTTTCATATTTTTTATTTTTTAAATCCTAACTTAGACTAAAGGTTTTTATTATATTCTTATATTTTTATTCTTAATATTTTTGTTTAATTTCATTCTTATATTTTTTTTTATGCTAAAGATTTTTATTTAATTTTATTCCTATGTTTTTATACCTAAGACTTTGATTTAATTTTATTTTTATGGTTTATTATTATTTTATCATTCACCATTGAGCGATGATATATACCACGATAACCCTGATGGGTACTCAAGGATTAAACTTTATATTATATTACTGCTATTATTATTATTTTATTATTTTTTCCTAAACCTAACATTTTGATTAATTTCTTTTTATAGACTAAGAACAGAAAAATAATAATACACTAAAAATAAAATAAAACAAAAAAAAAACTAATAATCCATTAATCAATTGTATTAGGTCGAGTCTTGGGTTAGATTGTGTGCTAGTCGAGTCGAGTCATGGGTCGATTCCTTAGGTTGCGAGTCGAGTCATAAGCATGGCGACTAAGGGTCCTCATCGGCAGTGCTCCGATGGAGATTAAAGGCAGCTGAGAAGGTCTTTCCTAGGTTTTTAGGGGTGTAGAATCTAAATCTAGGATCATTTTTACCTAAAGGCAATCCTAGGGTGGTGTTTTGAGAAGTGGTAGTTGACGTGGGTGTTTGCAGGTGGAGGCTTTCGAGGTGCTATCGGACTAAAAAGGTGGTTTTTCTAACTCTAGAGGTTGATAGGGGTTTGTTGCTACCTAAATGGGGGTGCGTGGTCATGTGTATGTGGTGTTTCAAGTGGCAAAAGTGGCGACCGACAGTGAGGATGGGATTCGGATGGGGTTTTTTGAACTAGTCTTTTTCTAATGATCTTTAATGATTTTTTCTAGCCTTTTTAACTTTTGGGGACCCTATATTATTATAGGTAGCTTAGATGAGCTTAAGATGTCTTAGATAAGCATGACTCAATTCATACATAACCTCCTCCCTCCCCCACAAGATCTAGTTAGATTTGAATTTTTTTATTTAAATTCATGTTTATTCGATGAAGTTTATCCATAAGATCTCAGTTGATTCGTGCTAAAAAATGAACTTGTGATATCTAAATTTGACCTTGTCTCCTTCCTATGTTCATCGACCAGAAGTTGAAGATGATCATGTGCCGAGCACATGATTGGGTCTAGCCAATCACAGGTTGACACGTGGTAGTATAGACAGACAAAAAAAAAATAAAAAAATTGGCATGAAGTGCCATCCAAAGGAGTGAAACCCATAACTTGCACACTACACATTTCACATAAGCACAGACATGAACCAGTAGCCCTTTTCTTGTTTTTTACTTGCAATTAATTTGTATATTAACTTACTTTCTTAATTGATTTTTATTGTTTTGAGTTTCCCAAGTTTAATTTAGAAACCCTTTTATCTTGCTTTTCTTAAAAGATTTCATTTTTTTTTATTTAATTTGTGTTATTAGTATTTTTTACTCTTTTATAATAATTTTTCATTTCATTTTTGTTTAGTTTTTTTATTATATATATATATGTTTTTTTTATTGTTTATACTATTTATTATTTTTTATTTTTTTTATTATTTGGTAAACCCAACTTTATTTTAATTAATCTAGACGGGGGCAAAAATTGAGTGTCTACTGTCGAGTCTAATTTTTTTATTTCCCATTCCTAATCCGATCTATACTAGACCCTATGCTCATCTAATGTAGATCCTCGACTTGAGTTAGGAATTTCGTTTTGTTTTGGAGTCGCCACCCAACTGTAGTTGGGAAAGATTGAATTAGGATTAATTGAGCAGATCAATCCTAATTTAGACCACTAGTCAGCGTGATTTCCTTTTTTCGTTTTTGTGAAAAGAGGAAAGGGAAAACCAGAGTTTCTGAGTTCAGAGGCTAACTTATTAAAACCTTAAGGTTACCACCCTAATATCCTAAAATCTAAACCTTATCCGAAATGTGTTTTATTTATTTTTGTTGTCTTTTTATTTTATTCTTGAATAACCTATTCAGAGAAAATGATTTTAATTCCTTTTTAGGGTTGCCCCAAATGGGTGTCTACGTACCTATTATTCAGGATCAAACTTACCGTAGTTCGCTTTTCCTGAAAAATTTTAGTGTGTTTGTGAATTTTAATTATGAAATCTCTTTTGATTTATGTTTTTACCATTTTAGGATTTTATTTTTCTAAAAAATCTAAGCCTAAGCTTAATAATTTGACTTTTTAAAAATAATAATTTTAAGGAAAAACATCAATTTTGGATTTATTTGAAAAAATGATTTTTCTAAGTGATAAAATTCATTTTTCTCTAATTTTCAACTCATTTCTATTATTATAAATTTTTATTGATTTTTTATGAATTTTTTATTAATTTTTCATAATTTTTATTAATTTTCATAATTTTTATAATTTTATTAGATTTGTATTGAAAAATTTTCTCCTAGGTTATTTATCCATCCTATTCTAAAATCTAAATTATTATTATTATTTTTCTAATATTTTTATTATTTTCCTTATAAATTTTCTACATTTTTATTATCTATTATTATAATTATATTTTTATTTTTATATCATTAAATCCTAAAAAACTCTAATTTCTAATATTTTTCTATTTATTGAAATATAAACAACAAATAAGTAAATTAATTAATTTGAAATAAATGAAATAACTAAATAAATAAAATCAAATAAAAAAATCAAAAAATCCAACTTACCTGGATCAGGGTCGGGTCAATCGGACGCGGCGGCTGGGGATGCTCGTTGACGGAGTTCCGGTGGCCTTTTGCAGTGGTTGAGGTGTCGATTCCTAGGTTCTCGAGGGTGAGGAACCCAACTGTGGTGGTGGTTTGCTTTAAAAACGCCTCCTGGTGGTGACCCAACACTTGATCGGTGGTCGCGGTCTTGAACAACTTCGGCGAGCTTCAATTCTCTCCTTTTTCTCTCTTTCTCTCACTTTTGATCCGTGATTCTGCTTCTCCACTTCATACTCTATTTATAGGCGTTCAAAATCGAGCTGGATAAGCTCGGATTTCCACCGATCGAAGCAAATAAGATTTGCGGTTAAACAAACCAACTCCGATTCGTGTAAATCCATCGATTTGTTGAGATTTGATTCCAATTGGATGATGTTTATCGTATTTTAGTTGAAGATCTGTTAGATTTGTACAAAAAATCGAATCAAAACGGCCGAAATTCGGATTTTTCTCCTCGCCGGCGATCTCGGACAGAAGTTGAAGACGATCACGCGCCTGGCGCGTGCGTTCGCTCCAGCCAATCAGATGCTGCCACGTGTCCCAGGTAAAGAAAAATTCGCAAAACGCGGATTCTGCTTCCCTCGCGTTTCGAACCCCTGACCTCGCACCCGTCCGCGCGCACCTGACCATGGTTCGAACCAGCTGAGCTAGCCCACTTTCGCGATTTTATTTATTTCACAAATTGCATTTATGCAATGCGATTTTTTTATTTTTTTTATTTTTTGAATTTTCAAAAATTTGTAAAAATCATTTAACCCTTATTATTGCCATTTTTGAAATTATTTTCCAAAATTGATATATTTTCCTATTTATTTTTATTTTTTGAACATTTTTCCTATTTTTGCTAAATTAGAGAAAAATTGGGAAAAATTTGGAAAATACTTATTATTGATCCTTAAGGCAAACATGTGGTGTTTACATCTACATATCTACTTTCTAAACTCACCCTTTTTGCAAGCAACTAGAGGCTCTCGTGATTTTGGGGTTAGGCTAGCATACTGCATGGTAGAGACCAACTTCTGAAGAGAACTTTATGGTAAGTGGGTGATGGAGCATTATTTAATGCAAGGACAAATCCTTGGTTACCATCATTGAAAGGTTACAGACTTGCATTCCTATCAAACAAAGAGAGCCATAACTTTCGAGTTTCAAATTTGATACATGAAGAAACTAGGTCCCGAAAGCTCAATGAACTCCAAAGATGTTTTGATCGACCAATAGTTAGAACAATCCAAGAGATTCCAATACTGTTTGTAAGAACATTAGATCGACTTGTATGGCCACATGAGCAATCAAGAAAATGTAGTGTTCGATCTACATATAACTTTATATGTTGCAACGCTCATCAATTTAACATAGGTGCTTCTTCATCTCATTAGATAGATAAGGTAACATGGACAAAGGTATGGCACTCCTCTTGTCTCTTAAGGTAAAACATTTCATGTGATGGGCGTTAAATAATGTGATATCCACCTGATGTAATCTTGAAAAGAGACATGTCATATATTTAAAAACTTGTCAATTATGCTCATGTGATGAAATCGTGGAACATTTATTACTATGTTGTCCTTAAACCACACTAGTGTGGTTTGTAGTGTTAAGAGTCCGAGTTGATTTAGAAAGGTTTACCTCCCTAGATAAATGGTTGTTATCTTGTTTAGATGGAGTAGCTAGAAAGAAGTAGGAGGTTGATGTTTTATTTGCTAGATTGTGCATGGTTATGTGGCGTTTGTAGAATGAAAGATGTAAAGTTGTTTTCAACATGAAAAAAACCATATATTGATTCAATAATTTTGATTTGTAACAAGGCATTAAAGGAGATTGATCTGGTTATAAGCAAGAAAATGTCAAATTTAAAATCTACAGGGAATTATCTATAAATGAGATAGCCGATGGTAGGAATCAGGAGAGCTCAACAACATCAACAGCCTCAGTAACCATCCCATGTTAAAAATAGCAAAAGCAACAAAATACAAAACTCCATCCTTGCTCACAACACCCTTAGCATTAGCTACACATCTGCAACCTCAAATCTATCTAAAACAACACAACCTCGAGAAGAGAGGCCTACTGCTAGCCCTCAAACACAACAACATGATCCTCATAAGGAACTCCACATAGGCACAAGCATTGCTTATGCACAATGGAAAAAATTGAAAAGGCAACTTTATAAAGTTGAATACGTATAGATCTTATGATCCTTCTTTAGGAGATGCAACAGTAAGTTTTGTGGCCTATAAATCCAAATGATAGGTTTGTGGCAATGGAGCATAGTTGTCTTTCATAACCTCATCTACTTCTACTGAATCCTTGGCCATTATGGAAGTTACAAATTATGCTACGATAAAAGATTGGTCGAAAGATATTTTTGAAATGGATAATAAGATTGTCTTTAAGACTTTAACATCAATATCAAACCCTCATTAGCAGCTGAGCACGTTCACTCACGACATGGAAACTATGTTACTTAGTTTTTAAGTTAGTAAAATTCAACTTAATTAGACATGAGGCGAATGAGGTGGCAAATTAGGTGGTAACACAGATTCAATTGAAGTCTTCTCTAAGAAACTAGATATTTATGTTTCCTCTAACTCTAGAATCTTTTCTTTCACAAGACTCTTCTTATGTTTCTTATAATGCTTATAACGAATTATGTACTGCATTTGGTGATTTGTTAATATAATATTGTTCTAGTTTGCCCAAAAAAAAAAAAAGAATTCATATAAAAAGGTAAATTTCCTTTAAATAATTAGGATTAATCGAGTTCATTTAATTAATTCATGCTTAAGCTTTAGAATCTAAGTCTAACTACTCAATTTTTACATTTCGAATTGGATTATAGCTTTAACTTAATTTATTTCTTTTCAATTCAGTTTATTTATACATGTTTGGTTTATGAAATTAAATAAAATTACAAATCTTAAGAAATAAAATATAATAGTATTAGTTATTTGATATAACTTTTTAGAGGCCTTGTAAATATATTGAAAAAGACCAAAGAATAGATAATTATTTGATTCGGTAAATGAATTGCAATTTTTCATTTTCACTTAAAATAGTAATTCTATACAATAGTTATTCCGCTGACTAAAGATAAAAATAGGTCAACAAAAAATGGATAATCACCTATTTCATTTTTATAAAGCTATATATATATATATATATATATATATATATATAATTTTATTAAGTGGAATTCTATAAATTTAATTGATAAAAAATCTCAATATAAATTTTTATTTTTTCGACAAGAATTGATGAGATTAAAGGAAAAAAAGATGATCGCACATTCAAACTTGCGATATTTGAATAAATAAATAAATCCTCCATCATATCACGTCTATAATTAATTTTAGCCGAAAGGTATGCCCACGTGTCAACAATAAATATGCTATAACCCACCCTCTATCAGCAAACAGGGCCCACGAAAATATTTCTAAGAGCCCCATTTTGCACAATGGGGCCCAAAGATGATGGGCCCATTTGATACGATCGAGGACTAAACTTAATAGTAAATTGTACTGAAGGTTTTGTAATAATGTAACGGGACTCACTTGTAATATCCAGTAGTATTAGACTTAACTATTGATTTAGCTTCATAGAATCAATTAAATTTTTTAATCTTATTGTTATTTTATCTGTATTAAATCTTTATTATTAATTATTATTATTAATAAATAAATAAACCATAAAATTAAAAATTAAGTAAATTCCATCAAAAATATGGAAGAACAATTAAAAAAAAAATCCATTCATTTGAGAAGACATCTATGTATTTTCATCAATGGATACACATCCATCATGAGTGACATGCATCCTCAATATGGCATCCTTTTGTACTTTGTCTCTTAAAAATTGTATTGTTTGTATTTTAGATTGTCTTATCGCACTCATGTCGATCAAGGAATACTCAAGAGTCATTCAATCAGTTCAATAACGTCTCCTCTGGGTATGCCACTTATTACTTTTCATTTTCTAACTTCTTCTTCTTTTTTTTTTTTAATGGTCGACTAATAATGACACGATGGAGTAAAAGACAAGTGTATAAAGTATTAAAAATAAAACATAGTTATACAAAATGGTAGAGAATAAAAATATGGGTATGTAAAATATAATTTATCACATTCTTTATATGTTTTTTTTTTTATTCTTTGTTTAAATTTGGTTACAATTTCACACTTATCATAAAAGACCACATGTATGTACATATGTGCTACAAGTGCAAAAAGATTTTTTTTTTTTTTATGATGCTTATAAAATTTAAAAATTTTTAGGTGAATTTTGAATATTTTAGATTAATTTATAGTGTCTCAAAAGTTTATAAATTTATATTTAAAAGTTTACAATTACAACTCCAAGTTGAAACTCAAGCAATATATCGATAATTATTATATCGTCATATTATAAATAGATTCAAAATTAATCATTCTAAAGTTTGTAATAATTATAATCCATTTTGTGAAATCAAATAAGTAGTGAACAAGGATAATATTGAAAAATGTGTCAATATGGTTTATATTTTAATTAATTTTAAAGGAAATATCAAACATTTGAAAGTTTGATATAGAATTATAAAAATTATGAGTATAATTTTAGCTTTCAATTACTTATATAAATATTGATAGATATATTTGTAATTTAAGTTTTTTTCTTTTAATGTGTAGGACCATTTTTAAGGCAAAATAACATTCAAAGTTGCATATAAAATAAAGTTATATAATTTAAGGAAAGTTACTCAACAGTTCCAACATCTAGGTTTTGCTTGCCTACTCTTACGTTTTTCATGTTAATTGCTGTGATTTACATTAAGAAAAGTGAAAAACATTTTATAAATAAAAAATTACGTGCCAACATTAAAAAGTATATTTCTTTTCTTATAATCAATAATCTTTGTCACGTACTAAAAGTAAAATTTCTAAATTAAACTCAAATCTAATCGAGGAACCTCATTGATGGTAGATTTTCACGATAACAAAAAAAATAAAGAAATTAATAAATTTAGAGAGATAATGAAATGTGAAAGAATAATAAGCAAATTTTATTTATTTTTGATCCAACTATGTGGAAGATTACAACACAAACATGAAAAATGGGAAAAAAAAATACAAAAATAACAATTCGGATAATCCATAAAAAGAGGAAAAAAAACAAAAAAAAAAATTATCCATCCCATTCCCATATGAGAAAGTATATACGTAATATATTAGATAAGTCAAAATAAAAGAGAGAAAATCATTTTGAAACATAATTTCTTAGTTGTGAAAAGGTTTTTCATCGTTCCTTTACTCAAAAAGTAAAAATTTCCAGTGTTTTAGTAAATAAATGAGAGAATAACACCAAAAAAAAAAAAAAAAAAGAAGGTCTGTATAAGGTCAACAAACTTGAGATACTGATGAAGGCTGGATTATCACGAGGTAGCTAAAGCTTCTTCCATGGAGAGAAAGCGCCAACTTGGGACACATCTTTTCCTTTTGCTCTTCTTCGATGCACTGTCTTTATCCCCGTGAATGTATAGCCATGCAGTTGTAGGAACGTGGGGACATGAGATGCTAATCGTGGCAGAGATATGACGTGCATAACTGTAACTACAGGACTGGAAGAAAGATTTTAGCCAACGAGATTAATTTAATTTTTAATTTTATTATTTAGTTATATATATTAAATTTTTTTTATTGATTATTACTAAATTATTATTATTAATATATAAATTAATTATAAAATTAAATACTGGATCGATCTTACCAAATACATAAATAAAATGATAAAATTTAGGAGATTAGTTAATGTGTTTTTGAATGTTTAGCAAATAATCTTTGGGCAAAGAAAGACATAGGAAAGGTATCAACTAGCGATTGCCATCCCCTAATTCTTGATAGAGGGGAAATTGAGGGCCCTCATCTTTCAATATCTTAAATAGATAAAACAAATAAAAGAGTAAGGGTAGAGCTTTTGGCTTCTTTTTTTTTTTTTCATGTTGTCAAAACTTAAAACAATGATATTAGATGTGAATGTGTGATCAAATTGATTAGATCATGTAAGAACAAGCTTTAAATCCATCACTTTGCTGTTTATTAGCCTCAACTGCACACATTTCCATGCTTTCCAAAACAAAAAAAAAAAATCGATTATATCGATAATAAATGGCTCATCTACCTTAAAACATTCTTAAGTTTTCAAAATTTAACCTACTCCATCTTCTTGAGAGCAAATCCACTCATTTTAGAGTAGATTTACCATTTAGATGCTTTCAGTATTTATCCATTCCATATCCTACTACCTAATGTTTATGTGCACCTTTGTCTGTCCTCTTGCATGAGACCCTAAAGAAAGATCTTCTCAATACTCTAGTGATTATACCATTATTAACTTGAAAGTCTACATTCTGCAGCTTAAGGATTGCTTTAATAGGTGAGTGACCCAACCTTTTTAATGTACTTCTACCCTCAATGGCGAAGAGGAGACATGGAGATACTAAATCATCCTATCAAGATGAGATCATAGGGAATATTAGCCTCTATAGTAAGTCTTATTAGTAGAGGTAGTTGATAGTGATTGACCATTGGTGGAATTGAATTTTGTCTTCTTTTCAAGTTAGTCAACAAAAAGCAGGAGAATAGGTAAAAAATACTAGTTGCCAAAAAAAATAATAATAATAAATTATCATGTCACATGAACATACCCATTTTATGTAAAATGGTTGAACTTAATTTACTTTTGAGATGTGTAGGATTCATATAGCAAGCCGGAAAAGCTTTAAAATTTATTATTTTATATTCTTCTTAGTTTATGAAATGCCTCATGGAACAACCATGAAATTTGAATGCTTTTAAGTGTGTATTTGTTCTTCCAATTTTTCTTCTAGGGAGAAGTAAAAGTAGATAGGATATTACTTATTTTTAGTAATATTTTTTATTAGGTTTGTAATACATAAAAAATAAAGATTTGTATATAAAAAAAGGTGTGAGCCCTTTTCTTATGTGTCAAAATATTGATAAAGATTTAGCTATAAATAGATGTTTCTTATTTATTTATTACACCAAGGAAATACAAGCTTAAGTCATCGATAGTTAGTTTGCCATTATTAACTTTCATTAATTATTCTTCTTCAGACATGAAGTTAGCTAACCTTTTCACTGACATGATCTCAAAAAAGCTGAAAAAAATATATATATGTTAGTTGTCCTTGTCGTACAGTCTTTATATGACCATTTGGTGTCATTGATTAGAAAGTTCGTCGCCTGAGTTACGCTGGTAAGACTCGTTTTTCTAGCGCTTGAGGAAAAAACACGTGGGATTGTGAAAGTAAATTTTGAAAGAAAAATTTAAAATTTTAAATAGTCATCGAAGAAATTGAAGCAATATATTATTTTAATTTTTTTCCTTTATGAGGGAAGAATCCATAGATTATGAGTTGAAAAAAAATATCCATTTTAACGAAAAGCATTTAGAAAAAAAACGGTTGTAGGATGTGGCAACTACTAATAAAAGGCTCATGGTGCTAATTGACTTGAACAAGAATTTAAATTGGTAATGGTAGTTTGAGAAAGATGATGAATGATAGAACATGATGAGAAAGTCCTAACAATGATCCAACTAATTTTGGTTAATGATGTTTGGTGGATATTAGAAGAGATGATGAATATGAGATTGTAAAAGAAATTAGAAGAGTTGTATATAATTAATGGAACGACTCAAAACCCAAAACGTTGGAACTCATCACGTACCACTACTAGTTAATAATACGTTAAAGCTTTTAATCTATTTAGGATCCACAATAACTTAAAACAAATATCATTTCAATTAACATAAATTAACCTTCATCATCTATAAGTTTGTAACTTATCCAACTGCACAAACGACTAGAAAAGGAGTTAAGATAACCCTATACAAACAACAAACACCAATAACTTAAAAAGACCAACTACATTTGGAGTTTCACCTCCATAAGCATATACACCTAGGGTCATCAACACGATCTATCGCCAAATCCTCTCATGCCACCCCATTAATTATCATAATAATAAAAATACTCAACATCTTCATCTCCTTGCTCATGCTCATAATTTACATGGTCATAACTAACACCCTCTTTTATACCTATAGTTGAAAAGAGACTTCCATAAAAGGGTAAGCTAATGACAAATATGAGTTATCCACAAACATATGCATATGTAAAATAATCATAATAAACACATACATTAAATGCAATTAAAAAAATCACAATCAATTATCTTTATTTTAGTTTTTCAATCATATACAAAGGTACTCATGACCTTACACAATCCTTCTTTACAGGGCATATAAACATATTTGTTACATTCAAGATACTACCACCACTAGCCTGATACTATGGTGTGAGGGATTGTTACTCCTAGTCCTAACACTCACGAATCATTTTAAAATTTATCCAGATTATTTTAATGTGTAACTCCATTAGAGACAACATCATATAAAGGTCATTGTATTGCTTTATAAGGTTTCACCACTTCTAGTCCTTAGGCCCAACTAGACACAAACAACAATCAGCTATTAGTTAGATAAGGTTTATGTTTGTTCGATTTCCTAATCCTAGCAAGCACAAACAACATATAGGGTAGACCTGTACCAAATGTCCACATTTTCCTACAATATTAACTTTTAACTTCAAACTCGGTAAACATTGTATATAACACACACATAAGACCCTAGATAAGCTCAATTGAATTAATTTTGTTTGTTTCAATGATTGAGAACATTAGAAATGGAAAATTGAAGCAAAAGAACATGTTAGTAAGAGGTACAAGTTACACGGGTATGAACATAGGCATGCTTTTACCTATGTAACTCTTTAGAAAAATACATGAAGTAAATGTGTACTTCAACATACCTACATAAAGTAAGAAACATAGGCATATTCTTGCTTGTGTATCTTTCAACCACAAAACTTCATTCGAAAAAAGAAGCTTCGCATTTGTGTTTCTCTTGTCAAACTGTGTTCATGCGCAACACAAGTAGGAACATGATCATGTTCTTGTTTGTATACCCCCAATTTTTCGCTTTTCCATGTAAAATCCAATGATTCTCGTTTGAGTTTGAGGTACGTTGATCAATTAAACATAAAACTTATTTTGTCTTGCATAAGTATTGCAACTTAATAGATCAAAACTTCATAAGTCACAAAGTTTGCACCATTTTCCTAGGAAGAAAATGCTTGTTATATAACCTATAACCCTCGATTATGTGTTACAACTACCTACATGTAAAGAAATGGAAGAAAAGGAATCACCTGTTAAACTTGCCATGTAAGATTATATTAGATTAAGAGGATGCACAAGAAGAAACTAACATAAGGAAAAAGAGAGAAAAAGAAAGAAAGGAAAGAGAGAGTGAAGGTAGTTTAGAAAGGGTGCAGGTTTTGAACTTTCTTGTATTCCTAAATCCACCCCTCGTGTTATAACTTAATTTACTACATTGTTGTTTTATTATTTATTATTACCCTTTTATTTTATTAGGTTTTACAATTAAGTCTCTTGTAGGACGACCAATGTTGATTGTTGGAAAAGAGATTATATTTGCTTTTAGTAAGCAATGGACGAACAATAAGACAACATATTTTAGATTTTACATAATTAATGATTTGAAAAATATTGATATCAAGGTTAATATTAAAGATCAGATGATGATCATATTTTGCCTTTTACCTTATCATTATGCAAATTTAGGTATATCATGATCTAAACAAGGACAACTTCTTGATAGAAGAGGTACAAAAGTAATTCGTCAAGTAAAGATTAGTTCGATCATGAGATGAGTTCCGCAAGTAGTGAGGTTACGATAGTCTAATTGCTAGAAATTAACGGTCTAGTGGCAATAGCAAATCTATAGGGAGATTTAGAGGTAAGGATATTATTTATTACCATTGCAAATAGAAGGGTCATACAAAAGCAAAGTGTCTTGAAAGGTGAAACTAGGGCCATGCATGGGATGATAAAGGTATGTTTGTTACTAATGTAGCGATTGCTGAGTTAGAGACTAGAAGATGATGTGGTTACTAACATCTAATGGTTAGAGGAGATTTAAACAGATTGCTTGTAGACTCAAAGAGTATTTCATATATATATTGCAGAAGAAATTGGTTCAAAACATGCAAGCTTATGCAAAATGTTTCTCTACAAACTAGCAATGACTAGAGGCTAAGGATTATTAGTGTAAATGGAGTCTGAATCAAATGGCATTATAGGTGGATATCCATGGTATCCGATATGAGGTATGTGTCAAAGTTGTTCTTCAAGGTTTTTATCACTTAGCTTGATGGATCGTACAAGATCTTATACAATGAGATCTAATGCTATGGAAAGTCTCATGAAGGTTTGGTAGTAACAAAGGGAGTCGAGTCTAGAAACTTATTCCTATTGAAAGGGATGGTGATTCTTACTAGTTCAATTAAGAATGCCAATCCTAGGATAGACAATCTTGATAACCATGCTATTGTTTATGACTAAAAAATGCTTATTAGTTGTATGAAGAAAAGGTCCATTTTGCTCTATGTGGGTTTTGCATAAAGTTTTATAGTGAAGATAATATGAAAGAAGAAGGAGGTTAGGAAGATGTCACTCCTACAATCCCCTTGGTATGCATTATGGAAGTCAAGGCTTAGCATCAAGGGGTCGGGATAGGATGGTGGAAATTATGATGACGATGAGTGAGAACTTGATAGGGTTCCTAATTCCCTTTATTAGGTTAGTTCCTACTCAGGCATTAAATGCATTAGAGTTGCAAAAACTTTCAAGTAATCCTATTGAAAATACAATGAATGATAGCAATTTATGTTTCAAATCCTTAGGCTTCCTGTCTTCGTGGTTTTACATTTTATCTATACAGATGATAAAATCTTGTAATTTCTTTTTAACATCTTGTTTGTTTTATGTTGTTAAGAGAGCAATATTTCATTCTTTATCATTTCCAAGACTTTATACTCTTATGAGGTAAGGTATATATCCCTAACCTTGTACTTTTCATTATATAAGAAAAAATAAGGAATATTTTCCCTTTATTAAAAGAAGAAGGAGAAGAAACAAAAGGAGGTTAGAAGGCCTAAGAAATGTAAGAACCACAAAGAGGTGTTGCTTATGTCAAAGGTCATAATATGGCATGCTTGCTAAAATAGGCAAACCACATTATCTATGCATAAATTAATCGTTGCTCGTTAGTATATATAATTTATTAAATAGCTTAGAGGTGGGGCAGTTAGAGAGACTAGAATGGAAGAGGTAAGTTATATGCATTTCTTGGAATATGAGCAAGATTGTTAAGTTGTGTAAATTCTATTCAAGTTAGAGATTCATTAAGTTTACATCTTGAATTCATAGTTTACATCTTGAATTCATACAAGATCCTTTCATGACAAAGTGAGTAAAAATAAAAGCCACAGGCTTTGCAAGTTACTTGTAAAATGTAGGTTTCATAAGGTGAAGTTTAAATGCTAATGATTACAAGGTAGGTATTAGTTTCAAATTATTAGAACTTAACCTATAAGGTAGTTTACGAGATATACCCTTTTAAGATACCTTCCTTACCCATCTTCAACCATACTATTTTTAGATATACACATGATGATTTAATTATATATGTGAGAATATACCCTATCCGATCCTAAACTATTGGACCATTTTTAACCCTAGGGGCTTTAGTGGGTTTTAAATTATGATATCAGTATTTTAAGAATCCTTTCATTTAAAAATCTCTTCACTTTATATTAAGTAATATTCTAAATTCTAGATCTTGAACAAATTAGACTTGACAAGAACAAATCATATAAGATACAAATAATTTGACACATGCCCTTAATATTTTGGAAACATATATACTTAATAGTCATGTGTCTCTACTATTTATCATTATTTTAATATGGAAATACAAGTGTTAACTAAAATGATGTTATAGGTAAGAATGCAGGTAGGTTGTGTCTTATAAAGGTATCCAATGGGACTAAACAATAAGTGCCCAATAAAGTACTTTTGATGGGAAATGGCAAGTGGCTTGGGATTGATTTACTACCTTATAAGGTTTAGGTTAGTTAATGGAATAAGGAAATTGACAACCAAAATACCCTTAAATTGAACATTTTATTGTCTATAATATGATTAAGAATATTAATTTAATACGTAGCTAATATTTTGTACAACTATATGAAGGTAATTTGCTTTGTATATTATTACACCATGCACATGGGTTGTGATTGTATCACATATCTACACCACAACATAAATGTGCGAAGGTTAATATTTGTAAATACCACAATAATTTAAATTAATTTTCATAAACTCTTAAAATTTAATAGCCTTTAGTATGTATTTCAACTAAATCAAATCTCTAAATAAACTTTCAAAACACTTGAAAATAAATTCTCATATCAACTAAACCAAAAATTCTTCTAATATCTACCATATCTACCGAACTAGATCCCACTCGACTAGCAAAGCCATATCAGTCATATACATCACAACAAGGGTCAACAATACCATCATCATCCAAACTCGAAATAAAAATCCCAGTATAGTGAGTAGCGAGACCAATATAAGCCATTGCAAAAGCATACAAACAGTGCCACACTTGCATAAAGGCTTATAAATTACTAGATGCAAGAACTAACAAATTAATTTAATATATTTTAATTAAGTTTGTTAAAAAACTCTCAATTTCGACAATTGGAATTTGAAATGCTTAAATTCCACTATCTAAAATCACTAAACCGCAACTTAATATCCACTACTAAATAAATCAATCTAATTTCACATAATATTTTCATTAATTTTTGTTGAACGATACACAATTTTCATGTGTATTTATGAATTTATATATGTGCATATGTATAATCGCATGAGGATTTCCCAATCATTTATATGTGTGGGTACACATTTCAAAGTTCCAAGGAAAAAAAAACATTAATTTTGTATGATTAAACTTGTCAAAAGGTACATCTATCCATATCCATATTATTACATTATTATTAAAAGAATAGAGCTTATTTGTCTCCAGAATTTTATAGTATAGTTTTGCTCATAAATGCAAATGATAGCTTTTCGATCAGTTTCTTTTTTTTTTTAAACCACCAACTTTTAAACTTTTATTTATTACTCCTAATAAGTTGGGGGAGACAAAATCCTATTTTTATTGGTTCATCACCAGCTCTTCTGGTTTTATGCAAGTATATGGCACCTGAGAGTGAACATACTGCCCATAGGGAGGTAACTTACCTACGTAACTTTCTTTTGGTAAAAGGAGAAAAAAAAAAAAGATTCTTTGCGTTATGCTTGACATGCCTTTCGACTCATCTTTTGCTGTAATTTCCTCTTGGTGCAAGCTGCAAATCTTTTCTATATTTTTCTAACCTGTACATATACTTGCTGTATGCCTTTCTCAGTTCTTATGAGAGATTTTGGGTCTTCTTTTTAAATTTGACTACTCAAAGTGTTATTTAATTCTATATATATATATATATATTTCCAACAGTTTTCATATTTTTCAATCCTTTTAGGTACATTCTTTTTGGAATTTTCTACTCTACCACACCAATCCTAAAATCTAAGTGACATTCTTTGCTGATATGCAAATGATGAAATGAAGTTTAAACTACCAAGATTAATTTTATTACCACAACTTTGCATTATCAAAGTTCTTCAAGCCATCACCTACAGCAGTACCGAAATATGAGGTATAGCAAACCGCATTACTCAAATATTTAATTCTTCATATTTATGTTTTTTTTTTTGTTTCATTAATAATCAGCAACAATAGTCAATAAGTTAACTTGCTTGTATTAACATATTCTCTTTGATGCCTTTGGTTTACGAAAAAAAATAAGATAGGAAAAGAATTAAAAAATTTTAATAATTAAAAAAGTAGTAGTTATTTTGAAGTCTTATAAATATGTATGAAAATATGCTGTAAAAAATTAAAAAATAACTATTTCTTTATTTCTATAAAAGAATTACAATTTCTTATTTTTTAGTAATATCGATTATATAAAATAACTATTTCATTAACCAAATATAAGAATTGATCTATAGATAAGAAATTACCTTTTAATCTATTCTTATAAAATTAACGAACCATGTCTTTAATATTATAGAGCTAGAGTGAAAAAACAAAACTTCTTCTATCCTCTCTATTAACTTATCTTTACTATCAAAGCAAAACATGATCATCCTCTATCTCATGTTATAACTTATAAGCTTCAAATGATCATGGGACTTTCGGTTTACTCAAAATGCACGTTTTGAAGGAAAAACAACTTCCTTTCCTATTATTAAGGTGCATGGAACTAAAGGTCTATGCCATTTTGCTTGGATATGATGGGATAAATTTTTAAATTTTAATTTTATTATTATTGTGTATTTTTCAAACATATACATTATAAATCCAACATGTTTTTGTCATTTTTATTAATAATTTCATATATATTTATTTTTATATACCCATGATGTGTGGTTTGCTGGTCGGTCATTTAAACTAAACAACTATATTTTTTATTAGAAAGTTTAAAAGGTGAGATAGGCTTTTGTTTTGTACATAACAGTCGTTGACTTAAATTAGGATTTATTTACTTATTATTTTTCCCACTAATTTTATATCGTTAAATCATATTTCACACTATGAACAAAACAGATTTTCCTTGAAGGGTTATAACATTAGTGAATCGATTTTTAAAATAATTAGGAATAAAATTATCAAATAATTAAAGATCATATGAACTTTCCATGTCACACTTAATAACACTTTTTTTTGAGCAAAAAAAAAAAAAAGGCTATACAACACAACACTGTACACATTCCTTAATACACATTCTTAATTCTAATGCCCATTCTTAATTCATCAAACATGTAATGAAACAAGACATTTAACGACAAAAAAAAGTAATTATCAATTCATCAAATCTAACAATCCTCAATAAAGAAAAGAAAAAAGAAAAAAATAAAAATAGAAACGACAAAGCCCTTAGTCCATCACTTCATTACTTCTTTACTTCATTTTACTAACCACTCTCTCTTACATTACAGCTAAACAATGCAACCACCACCACCACCTCCAATGGAATTTCCCTTTTAAATATCTCTTTAAAACACTCGCTCTTAAAATACATAAACAAATAAAAGCATCTTTCTCACTCTTCTTCTTCTTAGGTTCTTCTCCTCCTTCTCCATCAAGATCGGTTTTTGGTGAAGACCCAGAAGTAGTTTTGGTGTGTTTTCAGTACTTTTACTTGTGACTTTACTGTTTACTTCACTATGAAACCTTTTGTCTTCAATGCAATAGGTTAAAGATCCGTTTTTTATCAATGGGTTTTCATGTTTATGATTGAATTTGTTTGGTTTTGTTTTTGGGTTTCACTGCCCTGGAGTAGTTACTGTTGATTTTAGTTTAAATCTTCAATGCATAGCTTAAAGATCCCTTTTTTAATAATGGGTTTTCGTGTTTTTTTCTGAAATTTTGGTACTTTCGTTTTTGTTTGATTAATGCTGTGTCTTTATGAGGTTTGTTTTTGCAGATCTAAGCTACATTGTTCATACCCAGTTAAGCATGCTTAGATTCTACTGCTTGTTTTAGCTTACTTAGGGTGCTTATGTTGTTAAATTGTGTTAAATTTTACTGTTTTGTTTCAGATCAGATTTGACTGAACTTGGTAATTTTTGATTTGGGTGTGTATGCTTCTTAACTAGCTTCTAGGTTATGGTGTTTTTAACTGATTAGTTCTTGAAGATTAAATGTCATGGATGCAACAGTTATGGAACTTGATAAACGCGTAGTATGTAGTACTTACTTTTAACTCTTATCAATTCAGCTGTCTTTTCCGTATCAAATCTGCTTACTTGTTTTAAGCTGTTTCATTGGTTGACTAAAGCAAAAGAACCTAGGTTGGATTAGCAAAGGGAACTTTGGTTGAACGTGATTAGCCAGGAGGACATGTTGTAAAATTGAGATCAATTGGATGATACATGTCAGCGAAAATTTTGTTACACAGTTGTTTGAGCAATATTTATCAGTGGATTAAATAACCATAATTCCATTTAGTCGCTTAATTTGTTTATTGATTTGCTTTGTGCTTCTTTTTCTCCCCTCAATGCAGTTATCTTATGCAATGTTACTTGCAGGTTTGGTTTCTTTTGATATTGTTACGAGCATCCTGCTATGGGAAAATCTCGAGCAAAATGGATCAAGAACATTTTTTCTACCGGAAAGAAGACATCAAAGTCTGGCTTATCAAAGGTAAGCAGTAACCTGTATTTGTCTTCACAATCTTTTTTAAGCATCTATGCTATTGCTGGAGATGAGAAATTCCTTTGCTTTTATTCTCTTCTCTTGCATTTTACACCAATTGTTTTCCCATGAAGTGTTATCAAAGCCAGCAGCCTACCGATGATCTTAAAAAAAAGAAAAGGACCTAAAAAAAAGTCAACAGCCCACCCACCCCCAACCAACCAAAAAAAAAAAAAGGTCGACATAATAACATTTCATCAATCTCTATGTGAATTTTAATTGGTCAACTTGTAGTGCCTTGTCTTCATAAATTTTATTATCTCCATTAAGTAAGACATATAAACCAACTGGATCTAGCAAGTTTAACATTTTACATTAGTTTTGTTGTGGATGTCAATGCAACATGGAATCTTGAGGGAGGTCTTGAGTTCAGATTATCGCATTATCATTTGACTCTGATTGGATTATTTCCATGTGATTTGTCCACACACGGGGGAGAATGTTGAAGTAAAAAATATCCAAGTCCACACTGATCTATAACCCGAAGCTTTTAGAATAGTTGGATGTGGAGCTAAATTTAACTTGGCACCAGAGAATGAGGTACTGAGTTCAAATGAGTCAAAAAGCAGCCTCCGAGCAAGCTTTTGCTGATATAATATATCTGGGGGGTACACAGGTTTTTAGGTCTATTTTGCTGGTTGAATAGCTGTGTGCTATTACTGTCATATTTGATTTTGTGATTGCCTCAACAAAGTTTACTTCTGTATAGACTCAACATTCTAAAGCTACAAACTTGGAAAGCCTACATGGCTGGTTTCATTTACCAAATTTGGTTAATGGGTTGGAATATTGATTGCACCACCTAATGTTATAATGATTTTTTTCCCCACATTAATTTGATCTGTTTGATTTATGTCCTCTTGGTACTTTCAATATTATTACCATGTCTGATTGTTCTTCTATGTGCTTGTTTTGTCTTCACATTTGCTATTAATTGTATACAGATTATGTGGAATCATGTCACGTATAGATTGGACAAGCTTTTAATTGAATGTTATTTTCATTTTCATAGAGCTTTAGCTTTCAGTAAAATTTACAAGAACAAGGAAATCCATCCTCATAATTATAAATTATACATGATTTAGTTCATAGTTTCATATGGTTATTCCTTGGTCATTGGGCTTGTAGCACTTAGTTCACAATTAAGTTGGAATTTTTGTGTCAAAACTTTGGTATCTCAGATAGAGATCATGTTTCTGTTTTGGTTGATTGCATCTAATTAATGTCTTTTTCTTAGGAGCATTAGTGTAAATAAATACTCATGTATGCCATCTCTTGTAGGAAGCTGGAGAAAAAGAGACATTTATCCTTAAGGGCTCCACTGAAGTTTTGGAGGGGCGATCTCCAGTACTTTCAGATGGGTTGCTTCATTCCCAGAATAGAAGCGAAGAGAGCCAGGAGTTGCGAAAAGGAAATAGTGCTGATACGCAAAAAGATGCAGCTCTCTCGCTTTCTGAAGAAAATTTAGACAATAATGGATTGAGCATGCAAAGCAGTGCTGAGAAAGAAAAAGCTGCAACAAAGGTCCAGGCAACTTATAGAGGCTACCTGGTAATGCTTTTTCAAGAAAAGTGTATAAGAGCTTAAAATTCACTATGAAGTCTTATGATTTTCTCTTTTGGCTTTTTAATATTGGTGAAGGCACGGCGGGCATTCCGGGTTCTCAAGGGTATTATAAGGCTACAGGCACTTGTCCGCGGTCATCTTGTGAGGAGACAAGCTATTGCCACTTTGTACCGCATGCAAGGAATAGTTAAATTGCAAAGGATGATTCGTGGTCAAAGGGTAAGACTTTATTTTGCTTTCTTAAATTGCTTAATATTACTTCACTGATAAACTTGAAAGTGAACCAGTGATTGATATTGCTATTAGCCTTCCTCCCTTTTACAGTAGATTTGATGAAAAATAAAATGTCAATAAGCTTTGTGTCTAAGCTGTGGTGCTTGTTGAAAGTCCATACATAGCAAAAAAAAAAAAGAGGAAAGCAGATGCACTTGGTTTCCTCTAAAGTAATAATTGATTGATTGCAGCATTATTATTAAACTAAACAATTAGTTTGGATTAAAGTTTTTACTGTCACTTAATCCTTTGAAGTGCTTATCATTTCATCTCCACTGAGAAGATTTATTTTTATGGATAAAAAGTTCTTTGGAAAGTTTATCGTTTGAACTTCCAGTATTATAAAATCTCATCCTCTCCAAAAAAAAAATTCCAGTTGTATCATCTCTGTGTTTGCCCTTTACTGGAGCCTCTTCAGCCAGTCACATTTTTTAACTATTGTTCTGATGTAGTCATCTTTGCTAGCTGTATTTCTTTTCCTTTTTAAGTTAATGCAACTCTGAGCCAATTCTTGGCTCTTCACTTTTCATCCCCCATACGCGGAAAGCTGAGCTCCTAGAAGACCAATTTAATCATGCCATCCTACAGGAAAAATAGGTCTTCGTGGTCAGACAGATTTTCACAGTAAAAATTTATTTTCTCTCTTCACAAACTTGAATTTCATAATTCCATGACACTTACAGCCAGGATTTTTATGCAAGCATGATTTCTGCATTTTTCTTGGATTTTCCTTTTTCTCTCATGATGGATCATAGATGTTCTCTTTGTGAATATGCATGCCGGCATGTTTATTTTGAGATAATAAATCTAGTGGCTCTGTTTATCCGTGTTTGTGTAATGTTTCTTTTTCTAATTCATCATCAGGATGCTGTGAAGCCATCTCGAATTTGTATAATCTTTAGGCCAGAGAAGCTAAAGAAGAATTCTTTCATTTATAAGGTACACAGTCAACATCTCCTCCTTGCAATTGACTTCACGTGCATTATTTTGTATTCATCTGAGGATCACGAGAATGATTTTACTCCCATGTGTTTTAACATTGAAAAAAAAAAAAAAAAGAATAGTGAAGAATGGTGAGGGTACAAATTTGCAAACAGCTTT